>BSBK01009914.1:0-600000 GCA_027943335.1 Chamaecyparis obtusa
ATTTAATTTTTATATTTATAATTATGGTTGTTTAAATTATAATTTTAGACATAAATTAATGTTATTAATTTAGTAGGTTTAAATAGGTTGTCTATTTAGATCTAGATTTATATGTTTCATCAATTTATTTTATTAATTGTAAATAGGCTTATTTTATTAAGGTTTAGATTAATTTGAAACAAGAATTCATTGAAATGATAATATAGGAATATTATTTTTTATTTTTGAAAATAGATTCCTTAAAATGACGAGTTTGGATTTGTAATTGTGACTTGATTTTATAATTATTTAAATCAGATTTATGATTTATTTTGAGTTAAGTTTCTTAATTGAATTTAAATGCCCTAGTTGTTTTTAAATGTATCATTCATAACTTAGTAGTCAAATTGGGTAAATTATATCTTTATTAAAATCAAACATTTGAATTTTATGTAATTTCACGTTAGATGAATGTAATTAACTGTAGGACATCATAATTGACTCCTCATCATCAAGACTAAGGCATTTTAACCTTAGAGGTCATGTTGACTATTTTAGTGCATGGTTGACTTTTGGTCAACCTATAGCCAAACCTTGGGAAAGCACCTCGGTTTGTGTGCATAGACCTCTCCTTTATGTTTTAAACCTTAGTTGATATTAGAAAGCTACTTTTGTGCACAATTGACTTTTAGTCAAACCTAGGGCATTCACCTCGGGTTGCGTGCATGAGCTTACCTTGTCATGTTTTAACCTTAGTAGATCATTATCAGTCATATTTGGGTATAGTTGACTTTTGGTCAACCCTTGGTCAAACCTAGGTCAACCACCTCGGTTTGCATGCCCAAGTATTTTTAGATAATTTTTGTTTCCTTTCAACTTGGTTGCACGTATTTTGATGCATGGTTGACTTTTGGTCAACTCTAGTTGACTTTTAGTCAACTACCTCATTTTGTGTGTCAGTCGAAGCTTGCAGCCTAGGGAATCCTGTAGTATAGTTTAGAGTTGTTTGATGAAGTTTGACTTTTGGTCAAACTTGGTCAACCTTCTATGGTTTGACCCTTGGGGTGTTTTTAGCTATGGTTTGACCCTTGGGGTGTTTTTAGACACTTCAATGTTTTTAGTCATCTATTTTCTCTCTGCACCATTTTGCGTGCATGTAGAGTCTTGTGCCAATTAATTAATTAATAGTATGTTGGTATGTTTGTTGTTGGTTAGTAGGTTTTTATAAAAAAATTGTAGTTGTGTTTTGCTCACTTTTTGGGTATGACATTTTGGTATCAGAGCGAAGTTAGTGAACCTTGGGAACCTAACCCTCTTCATAGATGCTAAAATTTTGTTTTGTTATGTGTAGGATGCCTCCACTCACCCAATTAGCTCATGGACGTGGACATGGACATAGGTGTATCTCATTATCTCTGGAAATCCTAAGGAGTCACGCATGATTGCAATTAAGAGGATTTTCATATATTTGAAAGGGAGTACTGATTATGGCTTATGGTATCCTCACAAAGGAGATTTCAATTTGAATGTGTATACATATGTTGATTGGGCAGGAAATGTTGATGATGGAAAGAGCACAACTGGTGGTTTATTCTTTCTAGGAAATAGGCTTGTATCTTGGACAAGAAAAAGTAGAATTGTATCTCACAATATACGACAGAGGCGGAGTATGTTGCAGCAGCCATTAATTGTACACAAATTGCATGGATGAAGAAAATTCTTGAAGGTATCCAAGAGGAGGTAACTGAACTGATAACTATCTTTTATGACAATACAAGTGCAATAAATATTTCCAAGAATCCAGTAATGCATTACAAGACTAAGAACATTGGAATTAAGTATCACTTTTTGAGAAGAAAGTGCGAGAGACAAAGGAATAATTAGCAGATATTTTCACAAATCCATTACCAAAGGATACTTTTGAGTATCTTAGAGGTAAGCTAGGGGTTGTGCCCCTACCTGAGTAGAACTAAGATGTTGTTGTTGCATCAATCTAGTAAATTCATTGACATATCGTTCATTGTGGATTGATGTTCAAGGGACTACTCCTTAGGGGGAGCAGTCAGAAATAAGATGAATATAGTTGTAGCAAAAAGAAGACATAGGCATGTTGCATCTTTGGCATTGTTGTCAAAGGGGGAGAAGAACTAATAAAGGGGAAGAAGAGAAAATAATATCAGGAGAAGAGTCGAAGAATAATAAGTAAGGAGAAGAACAATGTTTGATTTCCTTTTGGGTTTTTGTGTTTAGTTAAAGCTATTGCATCAACATATTTGATCACATTCGAAGAGGTATTTGCATTACCAAGGTATGATATACTACATTTTCTAGATCTAGCCTCTGTTACATGACAACTATTATTTTCCTTATTTCATTTCATTTCAAGTTGGATTCCAAAATAGGGGTTTGACTAAGGAAAACTCCTCTATCCAATCTTCTTCCCCATTTTTCTATGTGCAAGAATAGGTTGTGAAGATGTTGAAAGAAATCTAGAAAGATCAAAAACTATTAGAAGGTCCGTAAAAAATTCAGTCAAAAACATCAAGTATAGATCACCATTCTTGTTCTATACCCAGGTATAGGTCATCATCATCATTTTGTACCCTTCACTTTGATCTCATATTTCAGCCACAAGTTAGATTGCATTCTAGTCTCTATTTCTATATATTTCAACTCTCTAAAAGTCTATATCGGTCTATTATTTATAATTTTGTACTAATTTTCCTAAATTATCATTTAGCTTATATTTTCCTATCATCTCCATTTTCATCATTACATCTTTAGTGAAGGATCATTGTCCCACCTAGCACTTTAGTCTCATCTTGAGCCTAGTGGTGCATCTTCCTTCCAAATGTACAATCATGAAAAGGATAAGTTATCTTCCTATTTGCATTTCTTCCCTTTTCCCATTGTACAATTTTAATGGTTGGATAGACGTTGGCCTGTGTGACTGAGAAGAGGAGATTTAAATAGTATATCGTGTGTGTAATATGTATGTATGTATATGTATGCATATCGTGTGTGTAATATGAATGTATGTATATGTATATGTATATGTATATGTATATGTATATGTATATGTATATGTATGTGTATGTGTACATGTATATGCATATGTATATATGTATTGTGTGTGTGTTACATTTGGCCTATATACAAACCCATGATATACAATAGGATCTATTCAACTCTTCTATAAATATGAATAGTATTATATTCTCGAACTAGCCCAAGGGTATGTGCAAGATCATGGTGTACCAAACTAGGCCCTTAAATGGCAATGAGAATTCACAAAATATGGATTAGGCAAGTTGATGTAAAAATTTGAACAAGTTATCAATATTATATCAAAAGTATGTAAGAAGCGAATCTATAGAAAATTGAATGTAGTTTCTAAGCTACTAGCCATTTTTTGCAAAAAAAATATTCTATATGGTAAAAATTTCAAATTTCAATGTAGTGATACAAAAAGTTTAATAAAAAGATAAAAATTAGGTGTATGTATGACCACCTTAAACACAATTAAATGATAATTTTTTTTATAAGATTCTAGATACAAGTAGTAGACTTATGTCCAGATGTGACGCGTATTTTTTTGTTATTTTTTTCCTAGTAAATAATTAATTATGATTTTTCTGCTACAACTTTTCCAAAATATGAAAACTCACATTTCTAACAACCTTAACTTAGTCTAAACTTTATCTAATTACAAAAATAAAATTCTTGTAGTAGGTGAAGCCCAAAATGTGACGCGTGTTTTGGATTTCAAAAAATTTATACCCTTTGAAAGTTGTAGTTTTTTTATTAGAGTAAAAGTGGGTTTTGAAGGGACCCCGAAATACTTTACATCAAACTAATAAAAAGATAGAGCATTAAATGTAGCAAAAAAAAAAATGTTGACAAAGATACTAGTCTAGCATCCAGACAGATAGAAAGCCAGCACAAAGACAACAAAACCTACAAAAGAAACAAAACAAAAGCTTACCCAAAAAAAACAAAGGACACAGAATGCTAGACCAAATTTTTCAAGGTGTTGTCTGCCTCTTCTTCCATCTTAGTCATCCTAAGAACAACCTTCTTTAAATCCACAATGTCCAGAGGTAGGGAAGCAATCATCTTCCTCTTGCTGGCTCTCATCCGCTTACTAGGAACAGACACATCTTGAGTCATCACTTCCTTCTCATTATCCATATTGATGGTGTTCTTCTCCATGTAGCTATTCTCCAACTTCACAACAAGCATCATCGTGTTTTCAGCTAAATTCTTCATCATCTTGAGGTTATTCTCCATTATCTTTATCGGGGTCACCTCCATCTTTTCCACTCTCATAGTCAGCACCACCAGCTTTTCCTCCAGCATTCTCCTAGTGTTTCCCTCTTCCTCCACAAAGTCTAGCATCAACTTCTTTTCCTCTGTCATCCAAAAAGCATCACACTATCCCCCATCTGTCTTTTCACCTTTCTACTGGGATTCCTCTTACTTCATTGAAAGGGCTTGAAGTTTGAGGTTGAGACTCTTGATCTCATGAAAGGCCCACCTATGAATACAGAAAGAATTTAGAGAACAAATTTTTTCAATTTGAAGGACACCAAAGGGAGGTTCTTGCCCATCCTGGAACTCCACAAACCATAAATCCCTAGACACAACATTAGGCTTCCTCATGTGAGCATCTTCATCCCCAAAATGAGGCGGGAATAGGAACATCATGAACCACATTGCTGGTATAATCCTTCATTAGAAAAAAAATTATTACCCCCCTCTTGCTCCTTATGATAGCTATTAGTAGGAACCTTTGGAGGCAAATCATCCATTGTGCTTTGGACATAGCCTTTGACCAAAAGAGGGGTGCCAACACAAAAATCCGCTGGCACAAATGCAAGTTTTTGCATTTTTCCAAAGTCAGTGGGAGCAGTCCTCTCAACTTCCTTCCCAAATGCCTTACCAACTAGAACAGTCGAAGAAGGACTAGCTGAAAGGGTCCCTTTGTCCAGATTAGGAGAGTCAATATCTTCATCACTGTCTTCAATACGATTCCCTTCATCTCCATGATACACCAGTTTTGGCTTCTTCCTTACCAAACTCTTTATCTTCTTCGACTGAATTTGAACTTCTTGATCATTGTTGTTATCTTCAATATGATTCCCCTCTTCCCCATAAAAACTACTTTTTTAGGCATGGGCTTCTTCTTAGCTAAGGGCTTCCTCTTCTTGGGCGAACGAGAAACAACCTCCTCAAAATCTGACCCATCTTCTTTCTCTGAAGAACCACTCACAGTTGCGTTCACATCCTATCCAACCTCCCCAATACGAATATTAGGATTCACAGAAGATTTTCCCCTTAAAAACTCATACAGAATCAACAATAACCCCTAGTGCAGCACCACTTTTCTAGGGTTTTTCTTGTGATCATAGATGCTAGCATTAATGGAAGAGAGAAAAAAGTATGGAAACAAGACAATAGCTTTATGTCTAAAATGATTTAAAAAAACAAAAAGATACTTGTGAAGCCTGGTATACCTCCCATCAACATTAAATAACTCCATAGCTACCTTAAGAATCCTATTCCAAAAAGGACTTGACTGATTGGGATCAAAATAAGAGTTATTACCTTTGTCTAGGGTATCCCTCTCCTCGTCCATTTTAGGGATATTCAAAAGTGTTTGGTTGGAAACTTTTCTATCATTGAAGAACTTCATCCCTTTGGTGGACAAACCTGTGGCCTCAACAATCACATTTTCATCAATGAAGAATTTCTTCCCTTACAAAGTTATCACCCCATTATCCCAGTTGTCCACAAAAATTTGAGTAACATTCATGTCAAAACCATGCAGTTTTTCCATGAAAGGGACTAAACCGCCCTTCAAAAACTTCCTCTAGACCATCATGTCTTGTCTCCAATGTTCACAAGTAGTAGGATAAAAGTAGTTGAGGTCTTCTCCCATGAAAAAATTCAGTGTCAAACCACAAAAATCAATTTGAAAGTTATAGTTTTTTTTCAATAAGTTTATCAATTTTGACTTTAGAGATAACTCAATTAGAAAATAAATAATAATTACTTATTCAATTCAGATTTTGACATCAATTATATTGATGGAAAGGTGATAATTTCTATAAGAAACCCTTTCCATTTCATCAAATTCGAGTGAAAAAAATTCATATACTACATGGTCGAAGATTGGAGATTGGAGGAAATATGGAAAACATGTTTTTTGGGTTGACCATATAGGTTTGGCATCCCAAAGCCAAAACTTGAGGAAAATCTTGAAGATAATTCTTAGTTGTGTCAAAGGTATCGGGTGCCTGATATGTTGATCCAAATCGAGTACTCGTACCAAATCAGATACTCGATATAAATCGAATACCCATTTTGAAAAAATTAAAATACACATTTTAGTAAAATGGTCATAAATTTTGTGTTTATTATCAAAATTTTGATTTTTTATTGCCATTGGAAAGGTGATTACAAGACCTAAAATATGGATATGGTAATTTTACTAGATTATAGACCAAAACATAATTATAATCATTTGAAATGAATAGTTAATTTTGAGACTTGTAATAATCACAACTTTTGCATACAAAATCATTCTTTTTTAGTTCAATTTTTCTCCCATAAGAATTGGCATAGTTAAAAAGTGGAAAATAATATAAAAAAAAATTACATTTTATGTTCTAATGAGATTAAAAAATTTCATAAATCATTATATAGGGTTTCCTTGTTGTCTTTGATCCTTTGTACACAATTTCCCAAGATGACCTAAGAGAAATTCTCTCTCTCTCTCTCTCTCTCTCTCTCTCTCTCTCTCTCTCTACCCATAACTATTTCTTACTTGTCTCTATCACCTCCTTTCTCTCTCACTCTTTCCCCCTTTATCTCTATCTCCCTACAAACATATCTTCATGCCTATTTATATCTCAGTATCTCCATATCTCTCTTATTTTCTTCATTTGTCCCTTCACCTATCATAATAAATAAATTAGTTAGATGGGGGAAGGGATGGTATGGTGGGGGCGAAGAGGTGGTATAGTGAGATTATGGAGGGAGAAAGGAGAAAGGTATAAGGGTAATGGAGAGAGAGAGAGAGAGAGAGAGAGAGAGAGAGAGAGATAAGGGGTAATTAGGAGGAGAGAGATGAGATGGATATGTTCCTAGGATTTATTAAGATCTCCTCCTCCTCCTCCTCCTCCTCCTCCTCCTAGGATTCATAAGGGGTCTTAGGACCATGAGAAAAGTTTATTTCTTGCTTCAAGTTAAGTCAATCATTAAAGGATCCAAAAGGGACTCCTAGATGAAAGAGAAATTAAGGATTGGTCTATATTAGAGACTTTTAAGGACCAAGAAAGGAGCAAGGATTTTAGCTAGATCATAGAATCTATCTCAAAATTTTCCATTTTGAAAAACTTCCTAATCATTGAAAGTCCTAAATACAACCTCAAGTGGTAAGCATGAAATGTTGATACAATGAACCTTAAACTTTGATGAGGTAGCCAAGGGCGACCCTATACTTCTTGGAGAAAGAGCTATTAATAGAAATATGAAATACATGATATTCAACTTGTGTGCCTTTTGGCTTCATTAAATATGGGTGCCTTAACAAGAAATTTAACTTCAAAATGGATCTAGAAAGAAATTAGTATAATCATAGAAGTGGCAATAAAATTTAGCCATAAGAGTATGTAATGATTAGAGGGTAAACACAATTATTGAACAAGCTATCAAGTTAACAAAGAAATTTAGAAAGAGCAAATTCAAACTTAGTTATAAAGAGAACAAGTGTGTTGATTAATAAACAAATAAGTTTTCTAATTAAGAATGTCTAATGAAGATGAGCATTGAATACTATAACCATGACTAAGAGAACTTGCATAAGGATGGTCCAAGCAATTTTTAGACTCCTGATTAGTAATATGAAAATAATTGAATCAATGATGTGAAAAATGAAGACTTACACAACTTTGGTGTGCTATCATGAGATTCAACAAGGTTGATGTTGAAGACAAACAATGACCCTCTACTTTCATTAAGGATAACTGAGATATATCATTTTCATAAGGCTTGACAAAGTATCATATGAACAATGGAAACCTAGAAAGAAAGTACTCTAAGCTTGAAAGATATATGATATTGCCTATTTTTTCCACATACAATATATTAGGTTTAGCCATATGGTTTCATACTTGTCTATTTATAGATATCATTGACAACCTAGTTTTGTTAGTTCTACTTGGTGTTATGATTCTAGACAAGAAATTAGAGATTTCCTATCTCACCCAATTTACTAAAAGGGACTTCTAGTTGAAGCCCCCAATTTTCATGTGCATTTGTCTAATTTAATTGGGCTCCAACACAATTAGAATATAAGGATTATCTTAATCCAAAAAGGAGAGTTCCTTTTTATCTTATAAATATCTCTAATTTTCAACCAAATCATAATCTATTAAAAAAAAACCTTTGGCTTTCCTATATGCAGAGAACGTTCTTCAATCAGTCTACAAATCATGAATCAAAATTATTTCACTAATTGTAGTCACCTTTAATGTGAGGTTTTGAATGAACTATAAGAATTACAAGAAGACATCATTTACTTTTAGGTTTTTAGTTAAATTATATGTAAGCACGCCATCGAATGAATTAATTGATCAATATATCAGGACTCTTCCAATAACATCTCGAGATAATTGTTAAGCAAATATCGGCCACTTGACTGTACATCTAATCTCTTCTCACTAGGTTCATATTTCCCCTTGCGAAGCTGATAACGATAGGTCACAGCAGACACAATGTAAGCTTTGTCTTCTATAGTCACACATTCACCGCATTGCATATTCTGCACAAATCACTTCTTAATTCAGCAGATGTCATGCAATGAAAATAGAAGGCACCATATTAGACATACTCAAAATCTTACCGAAGGAAAGCAGCGGATCCCTAAGTTTCTTGAAGGAGGTGTTACATCAATCACTTTATAGGGGTGATGATCTTGATTTCTTTTACAGAAAATTTGTACAGCATTGACCTGTACATTTTCCAACCAACAAAACAACATATTAACAATTATTTCTTAGAAAAAGCAAACATCATAGACAAAAACAAGGAAACAGGCTAATAGAATTTCAGCATCAAGAGATCATTACTGCCCATTTTTATACCCTATTTTTTATAATTAAGATCTTTTATCAACATTGCAAGAAAAAACAATAATAGAAGAGTATTGATAATAATCAAAACTTGGAATGCATAGCTTTTTTGCTTAACCTAACTTCTAAGCCTACTCTAGTGGATGAGGTCTCTTTGTGCAGAATTTCAGCAGCTTGCTCTCTTTGACAAGTGATAAATCATATCTAAGATCCTCTCTTCATTCTCTCACTGCTTCAATGACTAAGGTGAGACTGGAGATCACGCTCATGCTGATTAAGTTTCAGCCAATGAAGGGGTTTCCAGTCAATAACCTCTAATCAAGGAGTTATAGAAATTCCATCATGCTCCAACAATTGTCAGTCAGTAGCAGAGGGCTTGAAAACCTTACATTGGAAAACTCGAGTTGTGCTGAAAATCGTCATCTATTTTATGTTAAAATTTCTATGCATGCATAATATAATAGACAGACATGAAATTATTAGAATTTGCGATATATGTGCAGAGATCAATTTGTAGCATCTGAAACTCGAGTGAGACGAAAGAAGCTTATTACTACAAACAAATCAACCAGAGAAGAATGAGGAGTCTAACAGTTCCTTGACCACTGAAAGATACAGCAAATGGTTTCATGGTATTATGGTCCTTCACCATCCTCAACGAAATAAATGGATTTGCTTACATCTTGCAGTTCCACTGATTCACGCATATTCACTTCCATGAAAACTTTACATAGTCAACAACTTTTTCTTCTGATATTTTTGTGTCAGCTCATTTAGATGTTCAAGACGTAGAACAAGCAGGGCACAACTCAGTTGAGTTGCTTTATTGAAAAAGTCAGAAGCCTTGTAAATGACGAAACTAGAGCATATATAATCTGATGGTCAAATAAGCCTGCTACCTAAGAATTTACAGCCTATTCAGGTTAACAAATTTAAGGCACGAGAGAGACCAAAGCAGGAAAAATGAGCATTTATGGTCTCAAAAAAGGAAAGAGAGAAAAACTGATGACAACCAAGTAAAATTACCATCCAAAAATTTCTGGCTCCAAAAGTAGCAACCATAACCAGTAGATAGACCAAACAAAGAAATTTCTGGCTCCAAAACTATGATAGACCAAACAAAATTGTAACAGGTAAAAAGGTGTTAAAATTGGACGCCTTAAGGAAAATGATATTCCATAGCACAAGCTGACCCACAGGGCCAAAGTATCCAATGCTGAAAGATTTTTATTAATTAATGCATAATGATTGATAGCTTGAAAGTATTTCTGAAATCATTGCAGCAATTCAAGCAAATTAAATGATTGAACTATTTGAAGAGTTTGAATTGCATGGGATGTTTGTTTGTGTTTTTGAGGGGTTCCTTGTCATCTGAAGGTGTTGATCACCTTTTACTTAGTGTATATATTTATTAGCCATTAATTGCAATGAGCAGATTGGAAAGGTGTCCAGAAGTTGACCAGCAGAAGTTTTGAGATAGAATACTAGCAAAGTTTTTGTTTAACCAGAATCCGCAGGTTTACTGCTGCTGACATTGTTCCTTTTACAGCATCAAATTTTGCAATATATAAGAAGTTTTACATCTTTTCTGTAATTACATTGCAGGGATGATATATATTCAGAACCCAGATAACATAAATTTGGAGTTGCTCATCTTGCTGCACGTAGAATTGTCCATGAGATATAGAATCCACACACTTGATTTTTAAATATTAATTTGATGTCATAACTTCATTGTTGAAATTCCCGAGAAATACAGTGAGTCATTGTACTATTAAGCATATTTCTATTCAAAGTACACAAGCTAGGGCCTAGACTCCAAACACATACAGGAAATTCAGTTTGATCAGGTGGACGAATGTTTACAAACAAAGAAATTTGGAAGGCTTGGATTAAGAGATCTTGATTTGTTTAATATTGCTTTGGGATCAAATTTGTTGCATACTATGCACTTCTGATATACTCTTCTGAAAGAATATTATCTTGGAAAGGTATTGCAATCAAATGAACCAGAAGGAATTGTACAAACAGAGTGTTTCTAAGGGAACATGCATATGGAAGAACCTAATGAGCAAAAGAAATCAATTGATAATATACAGCATTGGATGTTAATAGGAACTTGGAATGGGAAAACTCCATTGAATCACAAAAGAAGTTTGAAATGCCAAAGAAGAAAATTTTCATCAGGAATAATCAAATCAACAAAATTCATTATATCACCAATGAAAAAAATATAAACCCTCCAATAAGGTTAAAACTACGAGTGGCCTGCATCATGAAGCTTTTATAAACCAAAGCAAGGTTGGATGAAATAGCTCAAATGAAAAATAGTGACTACTTGGAATTGCAAGATATGAAGCTTTACAATAACATCGTATACACCTTGTCTTTTTCACCCAGAACTTCGTAACCACGTGGCTGCTCCACATATACCTCTTCTTTCAACACTCCATTAAGGAAGGCGGACTTAACGTCTATTTGAAATACCTCTCATTTGTGTTGGGATGCAATTGCTATGACAGCACGCATGGTTTCCATCCTTGTAATAGGGGCATACATCCCATCATAATCTCTTCCAAACTGTTGTTTGTACCTCTTGAGAACCAATCGTGCCTTATGCCTATCTATTTTCCCTTAAGCATTGCTCTTGGTTTTGTAAACCCATTTAACCCCAAATACTTGTTTATCGGGAGGCAAATCAGTTAGCTCCCAAGTACTATTTCTTTCTATTGCATCTATCTCCACATCCATGGCCTCACCATTTATCTATTTTCACAGCATCCTCAAAATAAATTGGATCACTAAGAGAAAATAAAACAAAATCGATGTTCTCATTAAAATCTTTATCATACCTTTCATCTTGGTAGATCTCCCTTAAACTCTCGGTGTTTCTTGGCACTAGGGAGGTGGGAGTGTGGTCACAATTCTCACTACTGTTGTTGTTGTGTTGTGCAAGCCCAATCAGGAGCCGTCTAGAGCCATTTGTAGTTTTGTGTACCAATCCGGAGCTGTCAAGAGCTTTAGAGCCAATTATTTGGTTGTCTATGGCTGCTTGCCTTTATGCCTGTTTCTGTCAAGAGCCGTCAAGAGTTGTCGGAAGCTCTCTGTATCTGCTACTGATCATCATACTCATCTTCTTCATCAACCATAGGGACTTTACTTCAAGTGTTGGAAGATGTGTCCACTGAGCCATCCCATGACTCATTCTCAATGAACTCCACATCTCTTGTTGTGATGATCTTCTTGGTGAGCGAGTTATACAATCTATATGCCTTTGATTCAGGACTATAGCCCATGAAGATACACTTCATACCCTTGTCATCCAACTTTTGTCTTTGCTCCTTTGGCATGTGTGCATATGCTACACACCCAAACACTCTCAAGTGTTCAACCGTCCATCTATGTTTTGCCCATGTCTCGAGAGGAATCTTGTCACGGGCTCCCTTTGTAGGACTTCTATTTATCAAATACGCAAGTGTTGCTACAGCCTCTCCCCAATATTCACTTGGAGTCCTTTTTCTTTCAGCATACTCTTTGCCATTTCAACAATAGTGCTATTCTTCCTCACAGCCACTCCAATTTGTTGTGGAGTATAACAGGTTGTAAGCTCCTTCTTTATGCCATATTTCTTTCAAAAATTTACAAATGTATTGGAGGTATACTCACCTCCTCTATCTGACCTTAGGATTTTGACATAATGTCCACTTTCTTTTTCAGCCTGGACTTTAAACAACAAGAACTTATCAACTGCTTCAAATTTATGCTTTAAGAAACACACCCATGTCCTATGGCTAAAATCATCAATGAAGGTCATAAAATAAGTACTCCCCCCAATGGATGTGGTTTGCATAAGGCCAACTAAATCAATATGAACCAGCTCCAATGGTGTTCTTGCCCTTCTAGAGTTACTAGATTTAAAGGGCAATCTATGTTGCTTACCCAAAATACAAGCCTCACACTTGCTACATGTCTCTACAATACTTGGTAAACCATCTACCATTCTTTTCTTAGGCAATAAACTCAAACCAACATAGCCAAGATGTCCATACCTTAGATGCCACAGCTTGGAGGGGTCTTCAATCATGCTCTAGAAAGCTGATTGCTTTTGTCTTCTGTACATGCTTTCTTGGGAGGTGCAACTACGGACTAGGAAGAGAAACATGTCTCTATCCTCAAGTGAAACATCTAACTCTTTGTCATTTGGATTGCCGCAACAACTTTCCTACTCCCATCTTTCTCATAAATGACACATTGGCCATTCTCCATCAGCACTTTGTATCCATTTTGGATGAATTGTCCAACACTCATCAAATTGTGCTTTATACCAAGGGCGAAATAAGCATTTTGAATCTCCTCCTCACCTTGCTTGATGCGGATCATAATAGATCCTTTGCCCACAACTGGAACAATACCATTGTTCCCCATTTTAATTTCAGACTTAACATTTTTGTCAATGAAAGAAAAAAGACTTTCATTACCACTCATGTGGTTATTGCAATCGTTGTCCAAATATCAGACCTCAAGGCTGCCTTCTTCACCAATGTTGCAGATGATGAAGGTTGTGGACTGATTTCCTTCACCCACATTCACATCAGCCACATTTGCATTCTACCTTGATTGATCACTTTGCTTGTTTCAGCACTCACTTGCATAATGCCCAAATTTATGGCAATAATAGTATTCAACGTTGCTTTTATTCGAGTTGTTCTTGTCTTGTCTAGAATCATTCTGAGCGTTGCTTGTTCCCTCATGGCGGCCTGCTCATCCTAAGCTTCCTTGAGCTTCATCCAAAGTTGTTTCTTCTTCTCCCCCTGCCTCTTGCATTGGCCTAAGCTTTAAAAGTTTTCTCTTGGGAAGACGTTGTAGACCTATTTAGGTGTTTCTCATGGGTTTCGAGTTAACTCATCCGTAGTAAATGTGGAGAGATCCTTTGCCTCTTCAATGGAAATAACAATTGTATCAAATCTTGAGGGAAGACTTCTCACCACTATTCTCTGCTCCTCCATGGTTTCTACTTTCGTCCTCAACTGGTTAATCAAACCAAAGACTCTTGTGCTAAAATCTGAAATGGACTCATTGTCGTTCATTTTAAGAGTCTCAAAATCTCTTCGAAGCATCTGGAGCTTCACCAATCTGACTTTATCAGTCCCTTTGTAACTGGTTTGGAGGATTTCCCAAGCTTCTCTAGCATAATTAGTTACTCCTATTCTGAGGAATATTGCCTCTGTCAAGGTTGCTTCTATCAAGCTCAATGTCTTAGCATCTTTCCTCTTTGACTCCTTCAGCTGAGTCTTTTGATTGTTTGAAAGGGAAGAAAAGTGAGTTGGGTCAATCACATCCACAAATCCATTGACCACAAACTTCCACAAATCATTTGCAACCATAATGGTCTTCATCTTCTTTGCCAAACATCATAGTTTTACCCATTAAAGGACAGTAGCTGCTGTCAGCTCTTTCCTTCATCTCCATCCATGTCTTTTACACGAAAAATTTTAATACCCAGAAAAACAAATGTCCAAACTCACAAGGATTTAGGGCCAAATGACTCTAATACCATGTAAAGATTTTAGACTCTAAAATCTAGAAATAACACAAAATGCTATGATACCAACCAACAAAATAAATCCCCAAAACAAAGCAGAGCATAAACACACATAGATTGCAACTCTATTTTCCCACTCACTGGGAAAGCACAGCGGAATAAAAATAGACAACACGCATTTGGAGGCATGCAAGATTCTTTTTTGCTTTCAATCAAAAACTGAAACAAATTATTACAAATTTGAAAATGCAAACTACAAACTCGTAAATAAAACTAATGTCTCGAACTACTGTCTACAAACTAAACTTGCAGAATTCTGGAGCTGCAGCCAAACAGCTAGAGCTACACAAAGCTCTTACAAATCTTCTCACTTGGAGTTATAGGTAATGTTAGGAGCAATCATTGCTCACTGCACATTCATTCATACACTCACACAGTGCTGCTGCACAAACTCAGAAAATTCCTGCTGCTGCTCACAATCTGATGAAGAATGAGAAACATTCTTCCTTTTTGTCTTATGTAGACCAAACAATTTCCCACACAAATTTGAAATTCAAACTCACCTACCAGCATTAACTAATTTGACTGTTGGAGTTGCACATACTTTGCACATGTCAGGAGCCCACTGGGGATGGAAATCCCAATGTCTGCACAAACCTCTGGGCAGCATTTATTGGCTGCTGGGAGCTCCTGATAGGTAGGGTGGAAACTTAAGAGACTTGAGAGAATTCAAAATTCCAACACTTGGAAGAAATTTTGTATGCTGATAACCACCATGGATAATGTTGTAGCTATTTATTTTCAGAGCATCTTAGCTTCATTTGTGAGCATTGAGATGTATGTTGTGAGGAGGGAGAAAAGTGTATGTTGAAAGGGGGAATCTTTAATTGCTAATCATATCAGCAGATTATTCACAAATCGGAGAATATTGTACAACTAGCAGGTTGCTTTCAGATTGTCTAGTTTATCAAGCTTAACAAGACTGAGTTTACAGATTAAGGAAAAATCTCAGAACTGCACTCTTCAAGAAAGCAGTCCATTCAAGCTAGGCATGTTGATTGCAGAAGATCTCAAATATTTCAATTTCTTCAACAGTTGAACAGAGTAATATCATAGAATTTATCTACATGGAAGACTTCTACAAATTCTTGAAAATCTGGGAACACAATCCATATGCGAATTGAACATTCTAAACAATTGAACCCTTTGGAAATAAAGGATATCTTCTTCAGACTTGATGTGCTACTAAAAGGTGTGAACACAGTTTAATATCTCATTAAATTTGCAGCAGAAGTTTAAATTGGAAAAAGTATTGTTTTCCTTCTGTGTATGCCTTTTTATGTTTGTGTGTCTTCTCAAACAAACAATATCTATGCAACAATTAGCAAATAATTCAGAGAAGGTCTGATTACAAATTAAGGCATAAAAATTGGGACAGATTTGGTGGGCTGTTGACAGTAGTAGCATCTTACAACTTGTGGAAGTGTGCATCAGACAAAATGATACCAAGAGAAAATCAGAAAAGTGATTTTTTTCAAAAGAATTCAATGATACATTTAATGGCAATCAGCTAAGAGACTTGCAAAAAGAAAAAGTAGGATATTGGCTCTATGTAATTGGATTACAATTAGAGTCCATGAAATTTCTTGATGGTGTTCTCTATAAGTTGAGGAATTAGACTCATATTTGTTCAAAGTAGACCAATCGGTTGGAGGCTTCTGAATTGGACTTTGCAACCCTCAATGCTCGCTTTGGTCCGGCAAAAGTTTATGAAACATCCACATAAAAATGTTAGACTTGCAATTGCTTCATATCTCAGTGAGATTGCATGAATAACAGCTCTTGTAGCACCCTATAATGATGATGTACCAAGGAAGGTTTCACCGCTTATTGTGAAGAGCTTTTATGGGTTACATGATGTCAAAGGCCCTACCTTTGTTAAGAGGACTAAGATTTTAGAAATCATGTCAAGAGTTAGATCATTTGCCATTATGATTGCTCTTATATGTAATGATTTGATTCTTCAAATGTTTCAATGCTTCTTAGCAGAAATCAAGAAACATCATCCAGACAATGTAAGGGCTTGTTTACAAACTATTATGTCCTTAATCTTAGATGAAATGATGATATCTGCAAGCGATTGCAATCAGACTTGTTGACCATGTGGAGAAAGGAGCATAATATCTCACCTATGGCTCATGAGCTCTCAAAAGGGTTTATTGAGCAGAAGATTGAAAAGTTCAAGAAATAGATGACTGAAAATGAACTTATCTCAATGGGCTTATAGGTTGTAGGTTCTCCCACAAAAAGTAAGAACCAAATGAGAAGGGAGCAGATTTGTTTCACATGTCAAGAGACTTGGACACTTGGTCACAATTGTGGGGTTGGTAAGGAAGATAAGTCAGCTAAAGAGGTGTAATGACCCTCACCAATAGGATCACTAAAAACCCCAAATCTGATCCATGTCAATTCGTCAAACAGTTGACATGCACTTGAATGGTCTTGTTTGCAATGATGTGTTTCAATGTGATAATCGTTTTGGGCATCAAAATGTTATTGTGATAACAATACCAATATAGAAAGTAGCACAAAGAACAACAATGCAACTCTAATATCAATGCAATGATCCCTATGTCAATGTATCATGTATTTCTCAAATTCTGATTTGCAATGAATGACTGTGCCAACAATAGAATGTAAGCACTGTCTATGGACTGATTACAACACAATAGCTAAGACATGAGATATATGAGCCATCTTTCACGAACAAGTCTTATCAATGCACTTTTCCTATTCCAAACCAATAACAAGTCTGAATACATTGACTGTTACATGGAACTGTTACATGTCAAGATATAAGATAGTGCTGTTCCCCATAAACCCTCTTACTTCTATGCCAATTTAGTTATAACAGAAACTGCTATGACAGTAATAGTAACCATGCAGCTATGTCCAAGAACAGGGACTATCAACTCTCAAAATCTGGACTGTCCTACAAGTCTGAATACATGCGATTTTTACAGAATTTCTTGATTAACACAAAATACTCAAAACATATAGAATGAACCTGATTTGGATGCCCTTATAATGTGCTGATGATGACTGATGAAGATGCTGGAAGAACAGACCCGAATTGCCAACCAAACTCTGCAACTTTGTATCTGCTGTGACTGCAGTACCAGGGCCGTACTGTACGGCTGCAGTACAAAAATCTGGGTAGGGTTTTGTGGCCCCAAAAAAATATAAACAGGACCGCCAAGGATGTATGAATGTCCTCTCAAATGCATAAAAAATATCTCCAGGTAGATTTGGAGATATGAACAAAAATGTGATTCCAGGCCTTGATATTGGATGTCTGAAAAATGTGCAATATTGTCTTCAATCCTTCACCAAATGATTCACCAATGCAATAGGTGAATACAAACCCTTATTCCAACCACAAACAAACCCTTACAACGAATTCTCAATGAAATACCAATGAGATGGCTGAATACCAACTCCAAACTTGCAACCCTTCAGTAGATATTTCACTACCTCAGTTATGCCAATCTAACGGAGTTATCGTTCCCAAAGATCAAATAGTATTTGCAGACCCAAAAGACTACAAATTGCTTCACAATAAAGAAGTAGAAGAAATCCCAAATCCAAGCATGTAGAAATGATAGCCCAAGCCCCCTATTTATTCTTTTTCTTGAGAAGTTACTAGAACTTCTAGAAACATCTAATTATAATGTACTTTATAATAAAATAACATTATAATAATAAAATACATTTCTCAACTCAGAAATATAACAATGTAGGCCAAGATGTCTCATAACCGAATGTAGGCCCAACTAGACTGAATGTAGGCTCGAACTCGATGTAGGCTCGCTTCCGGACGTAGGCTCCACTACAACTGCATGTAGGCCTCAAACTGAATGTAGGCTCTACCAGCAATAAGCAATCAAATGATCCACACAATGACTCTCTCTCCAAACTATTTGCCTACGAGAGTCGATGATAGGCAAACCCGTCATAAACGAACATGTCTCTAGAAAGGGGACATGACAAGAGGTTTGGACTAGCAATGAAGAAAGTAGAAAACTTACAGTTTTGTCTCAAGAGAATAACACAAATGCTTGCAAGGAAATGGATTCAGCTATTGTTATAAATAAGGGATATACGGATCTCTATATTGGTGACTTGGAAGTTGTTATTAACAAACATTTTGATGAGGATGGTCTTACTCAAGGAAAGAGCATATTGGAGTCTCAAGATGTTTCCAATGAAGTCTATGAATTTTCATATGATGAGATTTTCTTGAAAATGATGACATAGCAGTAGCCTTGACTTTGCATGCAAATCAGTCAAACAAGGATTTTGAGGCCTATGATGAGATTGACAACACTCTTGAAAGGTATGATGAATCATGTGTTTTCTATAGCAGCAATTCATTTATGCATAATAATGTTTTGGACGAGAAAACTAATAACTTGAAAGGTTCCAAATTCGATGAGTAAATGTCATTGAGGATGCCCATTTGCAAAATTTTGAAATGGATAAGATTATGTTGTTAAAAGAAGGTCTACCTTATGAATCTGAATTTGTTGCAGAAGATGGTGAATTGTTTATTGACCAAAGGGCTGTCCTAAGTTGTGAGTCTAAAAATTACCAAGTTGACACTCAAGGGGCTGATTTGGAGGACCAATCAAAGAAGGCATTTCAAGACAATGGTGTTGAGACACATACTTTGAAGGATCAGCTGAAGATCACCAAAGATATGGTTCTTGCAGCATTAGTACATTATCATGATACTTACAGGATCATTGAAGATCTCTATGGGAAGGATCAGATTGAAAGAAGACAAAGGGGCATGGAAGGTGATTCTTATTTTGCAAATTTGCAAGTGGTTAAAGTAGCTCTTGAATCAATGAAATCTGAATATTTGCATTTACTTTCAGACAGGAATCATATCTTAAAAATTGCTGAAGTGTATGCTAATAAATTGAAAAAAAAGGAAGATGAGATCAATAAGCTCAACATGGAACTTAACCATACATGGGAGATATTGGTGAATATGTAGATGGCTCTTCAAGAAGCAAAAAAATAAATTGTTTCCGCCAATCATTTCAGGGAGCAGGAGATCAAAGGAAGGACTGAATTTATCAAGGAGATGATCAAGGAACTTGACAACATACAACAAACTTATGATTTGGACAACTGTCCCAAAAGAACAAGTAATAACATTTTGGACCAACCAGAACCTTGGTAGGAGTTTGGAGTAAAGGGCAATCATTAGTTGATTGACAATTCTTTGTTTGAGGTAGATATTGATTGGACATTTGATAATCCACTCTTTGAGTTGGATGAGGAAGTTTTTCCTTATTCCAATGATGAGAATGGAATTGATTGCAGGATTTGGGACCCAAGTGCAGTTCCTAGTGATAAGATTTGGTCACAGAATTGTTTTGGATCGATTTCTAGAGTTATTACTACTGCCCACTTTCCAATCAGCTTACACATGTGCTCGGATTTTGATCTCCAAATGAGTTGGATGGATTCTTTGGTTCAACTAGTAGTTCCTGGTTGAGTATGGATGGTAGGTATGAATTGATCAGAGGAGATGATTTTTCAGCTACTTCCATACTCACGACTCCTATGTATTCAATGATATTTCAGATGGATTATTGTTGTACTAGTTTCTTTGCAGCGTTGGTGTTGACATCATCATGGGGCATTTTGATTTTGTGCACTTGCAGGCTTCAGTGCAGCTAGTTGTGGGACATCTTTTGGACACAACTCAATTATTCTTCACTTCCATTTGGGAGAATTTGGATCACTATGGTCACTTCTTAACATCAGTATGTGTGCTTTCAGATGATGATGGGTCATTTGCAGTGAATTGGGTTTGTTGAAATATTCGATTTTCCTACATTAGCACTTAGAGGCTAACTATCGATGTCATGTTTTCAGTGGTTGACCACAGGGGTAATACTCGGATCGTAATTAGCAGGGAGTTTGTTGAGGTGGACTCTCTTGAGTTACCTTGGCAGGATATATTACATGGCATTGATCTTAGCCCTCTTAGAGCTTTTAGACCTATGGGTGTTCTAGTTTACACCAGCAGCTTAGGATGGGTTGACATGATTTTTTGTGTGCCTATGTTGGGTGTTTTGCACTTCCATCGGAGATCATTTGGAGTTGGAGAGTTGTTCGGTGTTGATAGCTCCTTGAGATACTACTATCTATTCATATTTCACAGTTGTTACAGCATGATGATTTGCAGTCCTGGCAGTGGTCTGTTTGGTACATTACTTTAGTGGGATCTTGATGAGTGGCTTTGCAATTTTGAGCATGGTGATATTTATATCAAAGTAGCACAACGGATTGGCAAAACATCATTCCTGAGGTTGATATGAGATCTAGGCATTAGGTTTCAGCATGCAGATACAGATTGCTTGAGGGCAAGCAATCTTTGGAAAGTGGGGATTGTAATGTACCCTTTTTGGGACATTAAAAGTCAATTAAATAATTAAGTTTTAAGTTGTCAAATTATATCAAATTTAATGACAACTTAATTTAATTATTTAATAAAGTATTAAAATGACTTTAATGGTAAGTTTAGTGAAAATATTAATAAAGTCATTTTATTATGATTTCCCTAATTTCAAATTAAAGAGGGGATAATAAAGAGACAGAGGAAAAGAAATACCAAGAGATAAGAAGGAAAACAAAGAGTCACGGGGATGTGCTATTAAAGAACATTGGGAGGCTCATTCTCAGCATGCTTGATTTATTATTTTCTCTTGGAGAGTTTAGGAGCTTCTAACTTTTAGTTTGGAAACCTGAGGACAGAAACCTTTAGGATTTCTTGGTGGATTAGATAGAAACCCAATTCATTTCTTTGGTGGATTCGTGACAGAATTCACAATTGGGCAAATTTGTGAAGTCTTCATCTGAAGACAAACTTGCAATACTAGAGGTTGTGTTACTTGTACAGAGTAAAGAATATTATTCACACAATCTAGGACATCAAGTACAAAACATAGAACACCAAATAAGGAAAGTGTTTACTCAGGTATGGTTGTGTTACTTGTACAGAGTAAAGAATATTATTTACACAATCTAGGACATCAAGTACAAAACATAGAACATCAAGTATGAATACAATTTCCAAAAAGATAGAGCAATATTCCATTAAACTAATATGCAATGTGTACGACAAAATGACTGTCAATCCCTGACACATACAAAATGAGCACATATATAGCAGTTATCTGTTGGTTAAGATTTCCAATTGACAATCCACTCGTTGGGACTCTGAAAACAATTATAGAACATAGTTTACTTGCGAAGTAGCAGATTAAATTTCAACACATCTACTCTCGGCTAACTAAAATTTATTAACATACTTGATACGTTCAACCAACTACAATAACCCCCCTCCCCCCTGAAAAGAAAATTCATATTCCAGACGACAAGACAATAGAGGGGTTGGCTACAAAACAACTACTAACAAGGAGGGTGAGAAGACATGCCTAGACATGTAGAAGATGTCAGTGTGGAGATGGAAGTGGTAGAGAGTCGTTAGCAAAGACACTACACCTCCTTTGTGTGGATCATCAAATCTTGTTCGGCCACCAACTCTCGTTCCCTTGACCCCTTCACCATGAGGGCTACATCCATCAGTCATGCCTTTGTCTGCTCTACTTTAGCTGCCTTAGCCTAATACTTCTACTCCTTTGCTAATTGTCTACTCAACTCAATCGAATGTGCATCACACTGGGCTGACTACTTTTGTTGACCCTCCATAGTGGCCTCTACTAATCGCCACTCATGTTAAGCAGTCATGAGCTGAGTCTGTTTAGTGACTTGCTCCTAAAAGTGTCTCATATGACTTGTCAACTCTACATGGACACTTTTCATCTGCCAAAGTGCCCTATCCCTGACCTCCTTCACCATAGAATATCTCCTTGTAACAGTCCTCCATGCAATAGAATGTAGTAAGCACTCTATTGTGTATTCCACCTGTGGTGGGTCTATGCCATGATGCCAACATAGCTAGTGTCTCCACACTCAGCCATCCTTGAGATGTGAAACACCGAGATAACTCTCCTTCACACTCTCCTTGCATAAATGCTACGATCCTCTTCGTCTCTGTAGTCACCAAGGGAACATAACCCATCAATCTAGTGAGATAACTTGGCAAAGTTGTGCATCACTAATGCCATATCCTCCAACTTGCCCAAATACCATTGCATAACGCAGAGAGCTCAGGTCATGGGCTGACTACTTTTGTTGACCCTCCATAGTGGCCTCTACTAATCGCCACTCATGTTAAGCAGTCATGAGCTGAGTCTGTTTAGTGACTTGCTCCTAAAAGTGTCTCATATGACTTGTCAACTCTACATGGACACTTTTCATCTGCCAAAGTGCCCTATCCCTGACCTCCTTCACCATAGAATATCTCCTTGTAACAGTCCTCCATGCAATAGAATGTAGTAAGCACTCTATTGTGTATTCCACCTGTGGTGGGTCTATGCCATGATGCCAACATAGCTAGTGTCTCCACACTCAGCCATCCTTGAGATGTGAAACACCGAGATAACTCTCCTTCACACTCTCCTTGCATAAATGCTACGATCCTCTTCGTCTCTGTAGTCACCAAGGGAACATAACCCATCAATCTAGTGAGATAACTTGGCAAAGTTGTGCATCACTAATGCCATATCCTCCAACTTGCCCAAATACCATTGCATAACGCAGAGAGCTCAGGTCATATTGAAGCTACGATGCAAAACAAATTCTTTAGCTGCTTCGACACTACCTTACATGCCCCCCACAATTTAGGATAATTGAAGCCCTTTCAAATTCAATTGATGACCGCCATTGCTCCTCCCACTCCTCTATTTAGGGTTTTCCATAGGTCGAAATAAAACTAAGGGACAAAATAGCAAATTGTTTGCATGTCAATTCTGCATTGACTTTGATTTTGCCCTAGTATCAGCCTTATTTCTCAATGATTTGGCAATTTAGCAATTTTTTAAGGGTTTTGCAATGATTTTTTCACATTTTTTTGCCATTTTTAAAGCATTTTAACATGAATTTAATGCACCTTTTCACGAAATGGGATTCTTTCAAGGAAAAAAATCAAGTGGCTCTAGGATTCGCAATTAATCGGGTATACTTGCAATTTTTTGCAGATTATTGCTTCTTTGGATCATAAAATACAAGTAGATACCCACCTCAACAAACTTATCCTATCCTACATGCCTATAAAGTAATAAAGTAAATACACTATTGCAAAAATTAAATAATGCATTGACACCCCTCTGACTCTCTCCCTCCACCCCTTAAGTGAGAAAGATGGATATATGGATCCTGGAAAATTTGGATCCAATCACTGTAAAGATCTATATCATCCAAATCAATTGGACCAACTAGTGTTTCCTCTACCTTGTGCACAACCGAAGATTATATTTCACAAAGACAAGGTCATTAAGGCGATTCTGAGTTAACTTGTTCCTCTTCTTCATGTGGATGGCCTTGAACAAGCTCCAATTGCATCTTAGGCCTCAAGGAAAACACAGAAAAATGAATTAGAACTCACTTTTTTGCAACCTGGGCCTTTTATTATATCATGGCCAACTTTTTGGTGAAAAAACTCTTAGAGAACTTGGTGAGTTTTTTTGGCAAGTTAATGGCGTAAATACGCCAAGCATAAAAACTCGTGAGTTTTTTACTACTCGATGAGTTTCATTTATGTACTAAAAAAATCCCTTAAAAAGAAACAAACACAAAAGTGTATGTAGAAGATCTACTTGTTCTTGAAAGAAATACAAGGGGAAAAAGATCAAAATATGTCTTTGGAAGCTGCTAATATGCTAACATGCCAAGCAAAACTATGTCACAATCACATAAGAGTCTCGGGCCTATTTGAAAAAAGCAACAATCCAAAATCATATGGAAACTATTATAGAACAAAAACAAAAGGCAGAGAGACAACAATCGCGATGGAATTGTAATCGAAGAATATGTAAATGTCCTCAATGGTTTCCTCCAAATCTGCAACTCACAAAACAAACCTAAAAGGTGAATCAAGTGCTCATCCCAAGAAGCTATCTCTAGAAGACAAAGAATATGATTTTACTACATTGAATCACTGGAATTTGTGGCTGAAGCAACACTAGACTCCATAGAAGTAGGAGATGATGAAGATGATATTTTAGTGCATGACATCCAACTACATTGCTAATCCCATGATGATGTCCACAAAAGATGTCTCGATATGAACACCAAATGTATTTGCCAATGCTAAAACATAAGAGTACTTAGCCTTAAGATGCTATCTTGTGAATAAAGATGAATCCTCAAAATGTATATCATGATTCATAGAAGCCAATGAATCAACTAATGTCTCTATAGGAGTGGGATCATCTAGAGAAGTCTATATGTCATCACAACAATCAAGCTCTTCCCAATGACAAGCACAATAGTTGTCTCACAATCATTTGGTTGAAAAACATCAAGAGGTATCATTGCAAGATCCTCTAAGAATGGAGATTCATTCAAGCTCCCAAACATCTCCCATATTTTGATCCAAATGTCATAAGGGCAATCAATGTGACTAGCAAACATCATAGTGTCAATGTCAACATAAGTTGAAATCAATCCTAGCATATGATCAACCCTGTCTTGCCATACAATTTGTCAATGTGGAGTACTTGGTTCACAAACAAGTCCATGGAGATAGAGAAAGAGATTAAGCCATCTAAAATGCTTCAAAAGTTTCCTCTTTCCAAGACATCAAGTTCCCTCTTTCCAATTTAATTACAACTAAATGATTTTCAATAATTATGATTATCTCCTCAAATTATTCAAGCAATAGACCAATCAAGAAAGCCAACCAACAAAGGCAAATGAAAGCACAAAATCACTCCCTTAAAATTACCCAATAATAACTCCTCCCCAACAATATGATTTAAAAAAAAATGCTTAAAAATTGAAGCCAATATGATCGAGAATGGAGCCTCTAAAGTTTGAGTGCAAAAATCAAAACTGCCAATGGAGAGAGGGGCAAGTTGGACCAAATATTGTCTAATAGAATATTTTCAAATGAAATAATATCCTATCTAGATATTGAAAGCACCATTAGTTCTCCATGAAATGACTTTGATCCCTGAAAGTCATAAGGAAATAGAAAAACACTAAAATGCAGTAGAAAGATGGATTACAGTGAAAAAGTCTTTTTAGCATCAACAATGTTGGATTGTGTAGAAGAGCCACTAATGGTATTCACTCTATTGGGAAATTAAATGTTATCAATGGGCAATTAATGGCTACAAGTGAGTAGTCAAGAATGGTTGTTGATGGAGAACAATGGATGGTAGTTGGCCCCTACGAAGTGGCACCCTTGTACCCCATGTAGTGACTTAAATGCCACACAATATTAAACCCCAAATATCATCACAAGATTCTACAATATAAAGCAATAAAAGATAAAATAAACTTAAGAATAAAATAAATATATAGAAACCTAAAACATATCGAAGATTCCTCTGCTAACACCTACTATTCTATTGTAGAATGCCTACACAATAAATATTTTGCAGAGAATATTGACCATGTAATCCACACAACAAAGTATGAAAAAATTTCCTAATGTCTCTAAGGCAAGTTCTTTGATTTGGACAATATAATAGTTGATTTGTAGGTTTTTGAGCCTTTTGGACACAATCGCAATCTCAAATCTAATCAAAACTGATCCAAACTATCAGCTACTTGCAAAATCTCCCAAGAAAGTCCTGAATGAAAACCTTCACACATTGAGCTCCTATGATGCAAAAAGAAGAAAAAATCTACTTTTTTGGATGCTTTAGACTCAATGGTGAGCTCATATTTGCTCCAACAACTCCCAAAGTAACCTACAAAACAAAGCCTCAAAAGAAATCCCCTAGAATCAAATCTCTCTCAAACTTATTTTATTATCTGGGTTCTTATTTGATGCAAGAGAAAAGTATACTTGGCCTTTCAGAAAAAACAATTATCTCCAATTCTAGATTTTCAAAATAGATACTCTCCTACTATAATACCATATAATATTTGGCTGTGGAGATAGCCACCTAAGATCAAAAAAGCTTTAAAAAGTACAAAGATGTTAAGACCAATATTAATTATGTTATTCTATTCAAAGATACAATATTCAAAAGAGATAGAAGAGAAATTATCAACAATTAGCTACAAGTGGGTATATCTAAGATACACAAACAAATCCATATTGATAGGGAAAGAGATATAGAAAAAGTAGTCACATGTATGCACATCTCCACCAAACCAAGAAAGTGCATGCGACATGACGCAAGTACAACCTACCCAAGAAAGCTTATCCTATCCTAGATGTATATAATGCACTAAAGTAAATAAACTAAAAGCATAATTAAAATAATGTACCAACAATTAGATCACAACAGGAGGAATGATCATGTTGGCCCACCATATTGTATAAATATGGGCTCTAAGCCTCTTGTTAACATATTTTGGTTCATTAAGTAATGTGATCATCTCTACACTATCTTTCTTAACATTTTTTCACAGAGAGTCCCTTTGAGTGCACGTGTTTTCTGCATGCTCATGGTCCTCAAATCATACTAGTCTTATTAACTTAACCACAAATGTATGCTCTACAATTTTTTCAATCTGTTTTAATGGAATGCATTTCAATTCATTAGTTAGCCCATGGAAGTAAGTTACACTAGCTTCGGTTGTACATTACATGCGAACATGGATGGAAGGTATATCTTTCAAAGAAAGGTCAAATTGATCCATTACTCTAACACATTTCCTCTTTTTCTTTTGTTTCCTTGAACCCTATTCTGCTAACACTTATCCTTCTCATGATGAAATCAGGGTAGATTAGTAATAGAAGTGGGCTGATAGCACCTTGTATTTCTTTTAGTAGCATTAATTTTTGACAACCAGCATTGCCACCATAAAGGAGTTGGCCTACTCTAGAGATTGTTGACATGTTTTAGGTAATATGATGAATACAATGGCTTTAGCACAATCACCTTTGGACTCCTCTTGGTCTAGTCGTCAATGTGCTTAGGATCCTCCCGACTTCCACTCCCACTCAAGGTCATGCCAATTTGCTTCCACCCTAGAACGTCAAGGTGTGACACTTTGATTGCCAATGATCTATTTGTAGTGATAAATGAACCAACATAGCCCAATCCATATCCCTAGAAAATGAAAATTTTATTTAATTTAAATTATGAGAATGGAGTCCACATGCAGAAAAATGGCCATTAGAACTGCAAAAAGACATGAACCAACAATCTCTATAAGAGAAATAGAAAGATGGGGTTATATAAAGATTCAAAAAAATGTGCATACAAACTCATAAATGTAAAACAACTACTCCCCTAGCATTCAAGGCTGCAAGGAGCCAATGATGAATTCCCACTAATTTCTTCTCGAGGTTGTTAAGTAAATGCAGCCTAGTAATGAAATCTCATGTAGCATGAGTTGTCCATTGTTTGAAAGCATTAGTTAGTAAGCTTGTGAGATTATCTACAAGTGAGGACTTTTTTTCATGCCTAAGATATCTCTCCAATAGCCATATATCTTTGATCACCTCTCTATATCGAATCCCTAGAGGGGACTTTGAATTTCTAAGTAGACAATGGTATCATTCCCAAATCTCAAGTAGAGAGAGCATCTGCAAAAATAAATATTTAATATCAAATTATAATAACTACCACAAACAAAATTGGAAATTTTATAACTTAAATGCTAAGTTACCGGTTTGGGTGTGGATGCGGATGCCGATGCGGGTATGAGAATCCAGTACGTAGATGCGTGAAAATTTTTGGGGGGTTTTTCGGTGCATTTATATATATATACAAAAAATGCAAGAAATATACAGAATTAAATCATTTGATAGTACGATACTTCATCATTTATCAAGATAAATATTAAATGCCAAATCTATGTTAGACAGCATAAGAATGATTTGCTAAGGAAAATCTATGTTAGACGGCATAAGAATGATTTGCTAAAAAGGAAGGATTCAAATTAAGGAGATACATGTTGATTTATAAGTATACCAATTTCTTTTATGAACAGTTATAAGAAGTAATGGTTCCAGCGATCAAACAATTCGAGACATACAGCGATGTTAAAGTCACCAAGCAATGATAGTGAAGGATTTCATTAATATATCACTCAGCAAATTAATACAGAGATAATATAAAAGTACTGCTGGAATATAACATGGACAGGGATAATTCCAATATTCGGTGACTGGACAAAATACAACTATTAATATGATGTGATTATCTTCGAAGATAAATAGCATTGTCTGTAGTCAAAATAAAAAAAGGCAATTTGTGTATCGGCAATAATATAAAAGTCAAAGATTAAAAATAGGTCAGCAACGATATTATATGTGATGGTCAATAGAAGACATCAGTATTACGAAGACCAAGTTTGTGTGATTTGGGCTGGAAAATCTAAGGGAATCTCACAGGGAGCGTTACAACTCCCTGTGGATGCGCTTGGATGCACATACACGCGCATCCATAGGGAACTGTAACGCTCCCTATGAGCTTCCCCACGCATCCAACTCTACCTCCGCCTCCAAACGCCTCTGCTTCCACATCCAGGCACTGGGCAAGAGAATCCAGTAACTTAGCTTAAATGAGCTGCAATGCAATCTCCCTATCACTTTTTGATCACCCAGTTCTCGAAATGGGCAAGGTGAGAGCATATGGCGTTTAGAACCCCATCAACTATTTACAATGCAGAAACTTGAAAGAAACACACTTGCCAACAATGCCAACCAAAACTTCACTTCTTTAGTGGAGTGTGCTATGCAAGAACTGAAAGAAAAATACTTTCACTCTTATTCAATGGAGTGTACAATTACAATGAGCACAGGCACTTCATGCTTATTCACTGAAGTACAATTACAATGCACAAGCACTTATTGGTTATTCAGCAGAGTGCAATTACAAACTACAATTACAACACGCGCATACTCCACACTTGCTCAGTGGAGGGTAATCACAAAACACAATCACTTCCACTTGTTCAGTGATGAGTGCAATTACAGCAAAATGCAAAGTTGAGACCAGCAGTAGAACCATCCAGGTTACTACAAGATTAGATCAAATGCATTCTGTCGATATGCAACAATAAAGTCTATTGCAACAATCCCAAAGTGAACCAAATAACATGAATAAATCAACTTAAGTATGAAACAATAGGCAAACACTTGGCATGAACTATGGAATGCGGTGCAAGTCTGAAAGCACAAAAAAATGTAGATTACTAAAATTTGACTAAGATGGAAAAATTATGAGAACCTCTGAAACCTAGAATTTGCATTTTAAATCCTAAATATTTAAAACCCATCTCAAACATCCTGAAACTATATGCATAAAATATAACTTCAATGCAAATGTACTTATACTTAAATGTTTATTTTGTGCCTCAAAATGCAAATTGCTAGATTAATAAATTGTATGCAGGCTTGATATACTTCTCTATCAGCAGGTACGACATCTTATTAGCTCATAAACTCATAAAACTGCTTCTCCCCTTCAGAAAACCAAAAACCTCAACCTCAAAATTGATGGTTTACATTTTCTAAGGCTAGGTGCCACCAAAGAACCCAAAATAATGATAAAAATTGCAGCATTTCACTTCAACTCCTTCAAATGCCCTTCCCGGCAAGTACAACTAATATTAATGAGATACGGACCTTCAATGATCTCCCTCAATATCTATACAAACAAGAAGCAATAGCATAAAAGGGTGATAAACAACAAATTTTATTATATCAAATCCACACCAAACAAGAACTAGTAGTACATACCATAGAAGCATAAATCGTTTAGGGAATAAATCGGCAAACCAAAGGAGTAGGATTTTTTGAAAAAATCAGCAAAAAATCAGGAAAAATCAAATTTACAAAAAAATATAATGATTCATAGCACTTACACAACTTCCTCCTGATATATTTTAAACTTGGAGGATTCAGTTTTAACAGTGATATTGTTTGTATAGACTTTAATCAATCTATGATTTGAAGTAGCACCAAAACATGATGTGGGCTTTCTCATTTTTCAAAATCAGAATGAAGATTTCTTCGCAAAATATTGCCAATAAAAGAAAATCTTCATATTCATATAACTAGAATTCATTTGTGATATTGCTATCACGATTCATCTGTGTAGTTTTTGAGTCAAACTCGTTGACCCAAGTTTCATGAGTAGTGGTTTACAAGATTCCATCTCTCATGAGAATGAATGGAACACTTAGCACTCATTGCATCCAGGTGATGCTCATAGAGGTGAAGCATTGGAACTTCTCGGGAGGTCACCCATCCCAATACTATACCAACACAAGCATGCTTAACCCTGAAGTTTCCTCCAAGGTTAAGCCCACTTGCTTACAACCCCATTCGCAAAACCTTCAGCAAGTGTTGTGCCTTACAAACAATTCATTCGAAAGCCCCTTAAGCTCATCAATTGATAAGTAGAAGATTTTTTCCACAACAACTCCAATTGTGATATTTCTATCAGGATTCATCTGTGTAGTTTTTGAGTCAAAGTCATTGACCCAAGTTTCATGAGTAGTGGTTCACAAGAACCCATCTCTCATGAGACTAAATGGAATGCTTAGCACTCATTGCATCTAGGTAATGCTCAAAGAGGTAAAGCACCGAGACTTCCTAGGAGGTCACCCATCCCAATACTACTCCAGCTCAAGCACACTTAACCACGGAGTTTTCTCCAAGATGAAGCCTCCTTTGCTTGCAACCCCATTTACAAAACCTTCAACAAGTATTGTCTGATGTCCCCATTTTAGCAGGTTTCAGGAGTATGGATAAGTTAGCTCATCATCGTGACCCTTGTGAGCTAACACTTGGATTTGAGGGTCTTTGTTCAATCGACTTGCTATTTATAGTAAGTCACAAAGTTGGTTTCTATTTTTGGCAGTGCTCAATGGTGACACCTTGGGTCAGGGAGTCTTAGTTCTTCCTTAGAGCTTCGAAAATAAGAGCTTAATGGAAGTTATTAATTAACTTTGACTTAATTAAAAAAATTAAGGAGTTTGATGTTCTAATTGAATGGTGTGTCCAAGAAGTCTCTTTAGTGAAAGGTGTGTGCAAGAAGACTCTTGGCGTGAAGTGTATTGAAGAAGTTTTGCATTTAAAAGTTATTAAAAAACAATGCCTTGAAAAGGATCAAATTATCTCATTATCACATTATTATGGATTGTTTTGATAAAAATCATGTGTGAAGAGTTTGACAAGGGTTTGAATGAGGGCATCTTGCAGAAGTTGGTCGATTTTCTGCATATTTTAGTCACTTTGAATCGGTGTTTGATGCTGATGAATTGTGATTGATAGTTTTGATCAAAAATTCTCATAAGGTACGTTGTGAGATGTTTTTTTTGGTTGCCACAATCACCACACAATTGGATGGAATTATTGGTTTGATAGCAGCTCAGTATTAAGGCCGCATTTGCATTATAAGAGGTTGTCGTGACCTTAGAAACTCCACTCAAGAGGCAGCGTTTCATTATGAAGACCAGTGTTTGGAGTTGTGGCGCGTTTTGATTTAGGCCAAAGCCAACGTCCAACATACTACATCCACGACAAAGCTGTAGACTCATTGTGGATTCCAACGCTTCAATTCAACCTCCAGGTTCATTATATATATATATATCGATTTAAATAAGTTGTGTTTCAAATTTCTTTACCAAACTTCACTTCCATCCTAGAATCAGCCCTATTTTTGAGTGATTCGTCAATTTCATGAGTTTTTTGTAGGGTTTCTTAGATTTTTGCAATGATTTTTTACATTTTTTTGCCATTTTTTAGGGATTTTAATATGATTTTAATGTGCTTTAAATGCAAAAAGGTCATTGAAAATCAGGTCAACGATTGGTCAATGATTTTTTCATGAATAGGGATTTTTTCAGGGAAAAATCAGGTATAATCGTGATTTTTGCAGATTTATGCTTCTATGGTACATACTACAGCCTATAGGAGAGGTACAACAAGAAGCTCATATAGCATGGCCCCCTCACAGCTCCTTCAAACACTTCCCTAATGTTGAATACACTTTGCAAACCAAATCCATCAAAACATCAAATACTTCCATCTTAAACAACTAGAAATAAAGCTTCACTTGTAGGCACAACTGTGACCATTTATGAAGCCAACCAAAACAGCTAGTAGGATTTCTGTCCTCAAAACTATATTTTCAAAAGGATTTTTGTCCTAAAAAATTTGGAGATACAACATAGGTTCTTCTGAAGTTGAAACAAATATCATAACATGGTTAACCTCAACAATGAGCTCTAAACCTCCATTTATAACATTCTGGAGGGAAAATAATAATCTCCCTTTTTCCTCAACAAATTATTTTTTCAAATTAAGTAATTCACCAAGTACAAAAGACCCCTTACACCTAGGCACCCCCCTAAAGGCACAACATAAAAAACTTTTAAATAAATTATTATACCTTAGTTGCTTTTTTTATGATTCCTCCTTAGTGCAACTAAAGTTCTGATTATTTAAGTTCTCTTTTTGAAAGCACCTTGAGGCTCAACAAGATCATCTGAACTCACTTTCATCAACAACATCACTACCTAAATGATCTTGTGCTCTCCAAGAACTTTGAAGTTCTCCTTTGCTCGCCAATTAGTCTATGGGAAAACTCCAAAAATACACTAATCGTTTATAAAACAATTATGCTTGAAAAGGGGACATTAGAATCCTCAAAAATTGCTTGTTCGTAGATTTGTATTGAGTTTGGTCAACTTGAGGTGACTTATCATCCTTATTTAAATGACAACCAATTGCCATATGAGTGCTCACTAGTTTGCAATCCTCCATACTAAACTTCTTCAACATCTCCTTAACATATTTAGCTTGAGAGGTAAAGATACCATCATTCAATTGAGCAATTTGAAGTACGCAAAAGAATGACAACTCAGCTAGCACAAACATTTCAATTTTTTTCCAAATATCTTCAGCAAACTTCTTACATTGGATCATTTCCACCAAACATAATATCATCAAGATATGCAACAACAACTAGAATTCCTCTCTCTCTCTCAGTTATTAGGATCCCAACTCAAGCTCCATCCAACTAAAGCTCTTTTGCAAATATCAGGATCCCAACTCAATCTATAAAACACTCCAAAAAATTTTAACACCACTCTAATACAAGTGAAAGCTGCAAATCTATATTTCTCTGTTTCACTATGAAGCAATCTACCAAACATGTAAATCCCATAGCACAAACATTTCAAATTCTTTCTGCATATCTTCAGCAAACTTCTCAAACTGGATCATCTCCACCAAATATAATATCATCAACATATGCAACAATAAATAGAACTCTCTCTCTCTCTCTCTCTCTCTCTCACACACACACAGAGTTATTAGGATCCCAACTCAATCTAAAAAACACTCCAAGTTTTTTTAACACTACTCTAATACAACTGAAAGCTGAAAATATATCTTCATTGTTTTATTATGAAGCAATCTACCAAACATGTAAATCCCAATATGCCATAATTTTGTATTAACATGCGAAATGAGGGCAAAAGAATGAACATATCTCATCGAGTAACCATCACAATTTGAATTTATCGATCCCAAAGTCAAACTTTGTTGACAAACATCTAGATTATTTCTCACAAAATTGAATGATGTTCATCAATTGTGTATAACTGATTACACAAACCTTCTCAAAATAAACTTTTTTACTGAAGTTATCAACTGTCCTCTTCAGAGAGAAACATAAACCAGCTAGAATACATGCTAAGAACAACTAATGATGGTTATGAACAAACTGCATCACCTCCCGCATGTCATTAATGTTAGCTGATATAATCATCCCTTTCAACAACTTACTGACATTTTCAAATAAATTTATGACATCAAACTGAACATAATTACAGCTGTTCAAGATTGAAAACCATAACTCACAATCTGAATTTTCTAAAATCAGCAACTGAAAATAGGATAGGGACTGCAAAAATGAATTATTCTCATTTCTATGGATAATGGAAGCAACAAAACAATGAATATTGCTTTTACTACAACTAAAAATTCACCACAATCGATCGCCATTTAAAATGTACTACTCTCCTCCATAAGCGGCTGCCATAACACTTTTGAGTTCTCAAATGTAACTTCTTAGTAGTTGGACTGTATCAAAATAAAAGTATTAAAGAATTAATTCAAACTTGTAGATCACCATCACTACCAATCTTTAACACCTTCAGCTAATGTTCTCTTGCATGAAAAACTGAATATTAAGGCAACATAATCATGTTTTTGCTTCCTCAAGCTGTTAATCATGAAGACTTCTTCAAATATAGTTAAAATCTCAACACAAATCAGCAACTCACAATAATGTTGGTGTTTCCCACTTCTTAACAAACTCAAATTTGTCAATTTAAACATCATGCAAGGTTGATACAATACAAAACAAACCCCATCATGAAAATATGCCTTGGCTAGTACCAAAACATTGCATAGCTTGATTTCATACCATAAATCAACAAAATGAAATGTTTTCCAAATGATGAAGTCTATGTATCATATCATCTCATGAGGCAACTTCTTCTACCTCACAAATTCTTTCTTCTTTATTAGGTGGTCTTTTAGGGGGATTACCAACAAGAATCTTATCGTGCCTAATCACAAGACTCTACTCAACATCATGATTTAATCTCTAGTATTTATTAAGTATTTCATGTGAACCAAGGTACCAATCATAGAAGAATATTTTCTCCATCCACTTAACATTAATAGTCTTTGGTGGTATATCGGGATCCTGAGATAGTGCTCTCGAAAATGTTGACGCATGCATGCGAGGGGAAACCCTAGCCGCATTACCAGTAGTTTTTCACAGAGATTTTTAGTGGACTTCATGAGGCATTACTTCCATCGTGGCCGAGGGTGACTATTGGCAACGATTGGGCTGCTCTTACTCAATCAAAGGAGGTGTTTCTATGGTGTGGGGGTTTTTTTGCATGGTATTTGGGGCTAGGTGTTTGTCATGTGCAAGAAGGTGGTTTTAGGAGTCGGGTGCTCGTTGTAGCTGCCTCCGTGGGTTGTGTCCTTTTTCTCTTGATCCTATGGTTATCCTCTTGCATTTAAGGGGTTTTTTGTGTGGGGGGGCCTTAGATGGCTATGAGAAGAGGTCCTTCTAGAGGAGCAGGCATGTCGTTTAAGGTTGCAGTGATCGAGAGTAGTTCATCGTCATGCATACATGAGAACCCTATATTCGATGCAATTGGTACAGGCATGGGAGAGAACTTCTCAATTTGGGAATTTCAGGCTTACGAAGGTAAATGGGTGCCTAGCTAAGAGTGATATTAGGTTAGTTCTAGTGATTCCTTTCGATCCTGTTGAGGAAGATATTGATTATTATCTAATCATGCTCTGGTTCACAAGTTCATGGGGATCCAGGTATCATTGCCCTTCTTGGAGTCATGGGCTCGTAGCACATGGAATCCAGAGGGGGAAATGGAAGCAATGTTGGCTGCCAATGATTATTTCTTGGTGGTTTTATCGTGCATGTCTAACAGAAATAGGGTGCTTGAAGGGGGTCCCTACTTTTATAATCAAGTTGGTCTATTCATCAAGCCATGGCATGTTGGTTTCAACCCAATAGAAGAGCTCCCATCACGAATAAAGAAATGCAATTGGCATATGTAAAACCAAATTCCACAATATTTTCCAACCAACTCCTACTCGCACCAATGAGAAAGCTTTGAAATAGAGTATGAGCATCCATATAAGCACAGAGGATAAAGAAATCTTGTCATATGTTATAGCAGTTATTGTTCTAGCTGACATCTATGCAAAATGTACAACCATAAACAAAGCACATATATTGGTTGTCATAATTCATCGATTTGAAGTCTAATAAGGTTTTAGGATCATTGCAAATGTAATAGCACTTCTTGTATTGTATGTGTTTTCCAAATGCAACAATCTCTTTCATTTATATTGAGAATGAGCCAAGAAGAGACATGTCCCTTCATGGGACATGTCTATTCATTATTATGTAATTAATATAATAATCAAGAGATATTATTATATTAATTTCTCTAATATTTACATAATGATAATATATATATATATACACATCTGATATATACTAAATATATATATACATATCTTCATTAGTATTGACTCATAGTGTTTATTCGACTGAAGCTACAAAACATCAACACTCCCTCTTAGCCAAGGAAGATTAAACACATGATTAGGATCAAAAGATAGCATTTACCGTGATATCAAAGATATGGTCTGACTAGGAATATCAAGTCTCATGATATTCACCATAACTCATAGATTCATAAGAATATCATCTCATGATATTGAGAGCATTGGCCACAATATATCAAGTCTCGTGATATTCACCAAGTGCTCAGAGTAATGGCCTACCAACATCAAGTCTCATTATGTCCACCAAGTACTCAAAAGTTTATAAAGATATCATCTCATGATATCGGGAGCATTGGCCTACAAAATATCAAGTAGCATGATATTCACGAAGTGCTCAGAGTAATGGCCTACCAACATCAAATCTCATGATGTCCACCAAGTACTCAAAAGTTTATAAAGATATCATCTCATGATATCAAGAGCATTGGCCTGTAGAATATCAAGTCGCATTATATTCACCAAGTGCTCAAAGTAATGGCCTACCAACATCAAGTCTCATGATGTCCACCAAGTACTAAACAAATGTCTATAGGTAATGTGCACTTACCATAGGAACATTCCTATCATCTATCATGATCTATTTCAGCCATCATAAGATGTCTATCACAATAGAAGATCATGGCCTATTTAAGGAACTCAATCCACCATGCAAGATATCATCTATCATGATCTGTTTCAGCCATCATAAGATGTCTATCATGATAGAATATCATGGCCTGTTTAAGGAACTCAATCCACCATGCAAGATATCATCTTTCATGATCTGTTTCAGCCATCATAAGATGTCTATCATGATAGAAGATCAAGTTATTGTAAGATCGTCACCTTTCAATAACTTTAACAAATACAAGTGATAATCATTTGGAAGTCGTCACTTCCTCATGATTTACACGGGGCCCAAAAGGCATTCATGATTCCTAGTCCTCTGACTGTTATAGTTTATTGATCACTAGAGAATCCATCTCAGTATGGACTACTCCCTCTGAATAAATATGACCAAGATTATCAAAAGTTGATTTAACCATATTCTCTATCTGCTCCCTCTGAAGCTCAAGTTCTTGTATCAACCTCTTGTCTTCTTTTGAAATGTCAAACTCCCTCTGCATTTGGTCTCAATCATCAATTCATTTGAAAGCATTAATTTCTTTCTCCCTTGAATGCAATTTTCTTGTACTTCCATCCTGAAGGTATGTCAGAGAGCGATTACAAATAGCTCACTAAACTATCTCGACTGAAAATACCAATGATAGAAGCATACAAGATTTTACTAACCAATAGTATAGCATGAATTACAAACTTAAAAATTATGTGCATTAATAAAACATGGAATACTTATCTTATATAAATTTCAAGTATTTCGTTCTGTACGGTGAGCCCATATAGAAAATATCATGCAAATTCACAAAATGATGTCGTCGTTCTTGAACATTACCATAATTCTTCACATGACTTGTCTTGTGTTAATCCTAACTGGTTACTGAGAGGGGGGGGGGTGAATCAGTAAATATAATTTCTATTCCAATTTCACCTCATAAGTTTATTCTTGCAGAATTAAAAGAATATAATCAACACTCATAAACAGAAATAGAAACACACAGGTCTACACAGCATATATACGTGGAAACCCTCAGTTAGAAGGAAAAAACCATGGTGGGACAGAACCCACAACTTCACTACTGCAGTAATAAAGGTGTCATGTTAAAGGCTTACAAAACACTTGTGAGAGTGCTACCCGGTAAAGGGATTTGGTAGAAGACCTATTAGGATGTTGACCCTGTTAGGAGTCGCCTAGTAAGAGGACTTTCAACATCAATAAAGATGTTACTCGGTTAAGGGATTTATACAAGGAACCTATTAGGGTTCTCCTGATTAAGGGATTTCAATATGCTTTACAATATAAAGCAATGATCTATGATGACACTTTCTGTCTAATTAGATCATACATGTTACCCTTTCCTCTACTTGGTTGTTGAACCTTTCACCTCTCAGAAGATTCTCTTTCTCCTGCTCTGTACACTCTCAACATTCAACAACTCTTGTGTATTCTCTGACCTTGAAACACCCGTAGATGAAATAAAGCTAACTCCAATTAAAAAGCTAACTTCAGTTTCAACTGTGAATGCTCCGTATAATCCAGTTTTAACTGAGACCGCTCCGCATAATCTGGTTTGGATTATCATGCACTCAACCGGTAATAAACTTGTACCCGATTGGTCATACCTTCCTTGTATGTCTCATAAGACTGGTTAAAAACACTTAGACCAGTACAAGCATGACTAGAAAAGTACACCGCTTACTTGTTTGGTCTACCGGTGCATACTTATGAGTACCAGTGCTTGTTTAGTCTACTGATGCTCCGGTGGGATTGATGTTTGCCTCTTACTTAACCAATGACAACTTAAATATGTCAACATCTTGAATATCCAAAGGTTCTATACACTATGACAACCTTCATTATGATTGGATCTCCCTTCAAGCGGTTAGGCTTTTAAAGAAGGAACCCCACTCTTTTACAAATTTTACAGAGACCCGTACACAGTCGGTCATAACCTTTGAACCAGACATTTTCTTTCCAATCGCTCCGGTGAAATTCTTCTAAATTTTGTTATCACTAACATATCCAAAATTCATCAAAATCCAATGGTGCATTTGTGAGATATGGTCCTCGTACTGAGACTGTATTTTCTGAGACAGTCACACATTTACCATCAACAAAGTACTCTCTTACATTTGCAACTTGGCTCTGATACCATGTTAAGATTTTAGGATCATTGCAAATGTAATAGCACTTCTTATTGTATGTGTTTTCCAAATGCAACAATCTCTTTCATTTATATGGAGAATGAGCCAAGAAGAGACATGTCCCTTCATGGGACATGTCTATTCATTATTATGTAATTAATATAATAATCAAGAGATATTACTATATTCATTTCTCTAATATTTACATAATGATAATATTTATATAAATATATATTTAAGTATATATATACATCTCATATATACTAAATATATGTATACATATCTTCACTAGTATTGACTCATAGTGTTTATCCGACTGAAGCTACAAAACATCAACAAAGTCATCACGTGAAATGTAATGATTGCAAGATATGTATGAAAAGAATTCATTGGAAGACCTTCAAAAACTTTCAAAAGAGTAAGGCCTTGAAAGAACAAAATCAAGATCCAAAAGCTGATATCTCACATGAGGATGTGAGAAAATTCTTTGTTGCATACTCATGGCATATGTTGTTATCATGGATATCTATAAATGAAGATGTTGATGGAAGAGTTATATTTCACACTAAGTGAAAAATAAAATTTGGACAATAATCATTGGAGATGTTGAAAGAATCAATTTACAGCACTATAATGAAAAAGTGGAATGCTTTGAAGGGGGATTAGTCAAGGGAACATTGCTTTCCATATTATGAAAGATATCAAGCATGTTCCAAAAATGATATTTCACTCCAATGTTCTAAATGCATGAATGAATCATTGACACCATGACTTAAAACTTCCAAGGATTGAAAACACCAATTCACAAAAGGATTTCAATTAGGTGAAGGAGTATCCTTGGAGAAGAATGCTTAGCATATACAGTCACAAAAAAACTCCTTGAATGGAAACTGATATTGAATGGGTGTCCCTTGTGATAATGATTGAATACCCATGTATGGGCATTTTTCTGAGCTTGATCCTTTTCATCTTTATGGAGAATCTTCAAGTTTTCCATTGCTTTCAAATAGAAAAATTTATGTTTTTTGTCCTCGAAAGGCTTGGTGTGTAACTTTTCATAATAAATGAATCTTGCAGGAAGAGTGATGAACATATCGTGGGAAGATGATAAAGAGGCTGAGTGTCATTTCAATGACTTTGGATGTTTGTGACATACCATCCTAACATTAAAAATTGATGCGGGTGCAGGATAATCAAGTCACCTCAAGCTGAGAATGGATAATGTAGTTATTCTCGATTATGAATCTCTGATACAGATTTTCAAATCATACATAGTTATCAAGGTAAAATCTTCAATTTAACAGAGATAAATTACCGGTCTAGATGTTTCTTAAAGAAATGCAAAGGGAAACATTGCAACATGATTTCAGATGTTTTCATTATTTATTTTCCTTGGTTGCAGTTAGATGGGAAAATCATTGTTTCCTTATTTTGTTTGTAAATAGTGACTTTTGTCACTTTTAGTCAAGGTTAATCAATTGACTCTTTTTGCGAAAAAAAAATTAGGGTTAATAACTTCATTAAATTTGTGCAAAATTGAGTTGGTTATTAAACCACAAAAGAAATCACTTATCAAAGAGATGCCTATAAATACATGGCCATTTTTAATGTAAGAAAAGACTTTTTCCAAAGGAAAAATTACAGAGAACTTTTTAGAGAGATAGTATGAGAACTTTTGGCTTGAAATTTTGTAGCCAAAGCTTTTGAACTTGTATATTTTGAAAAGGACAATAAAGAATGCATTTAGTTCGTATGTCTAGATGTATTATTGAGTTTGTATTTATGAAATTCATTGGTTCTTGATTCAAATGACATATGTAATCGACGAAACATAGTCATATCCTAGTACCTTGGTTTGAATGTGATAAGATAACTTGTTTCCTCATATGTTGAGATTTGTTATCCTTCTTTCATTTTTGCATATACAAACATGTTTTGTGCTAAAACCCCTTTGTAATCATTATCAGTTAGAAATCTCAAATGGTATTCATATGTCTACTGTTGATTTTTCTGTTATCCATTTCCTTTAGTTGTCTTGTATCTTTTTTCTACTTTCAGGTGAAAAGTACATGAAAATACAAATACCCCTATCATATGAGGGAGTTGCCCCTCTCAAATGTAGAGGAAGATTGTGATTTGTGATCTGATTGCAATTTCTCCAACTATTGGCACAGTTGTCACTGCTCTTTGAGCAAACAAGGTCAATTTTAAAGGTGAATTTAGAGTGACAAATGTCTTTACAAACATAATGAAATCAAAGAAATCAATATTAAGCTTTGTGCAGTCAATACCAAATAGGATAACTACAATGCTAAGTAGTGGAGTGTTGAAGAAAGGAAATCTATTGTTGAGTCTATGCAAAAGACTGGTAACACTATAAATGTTCTCAACAAGGAATTTGACAATAGGGTTTTGAAACTAGAAGATAAAATCAAAAAAGATTATGATGGGAGACTTAAACACTTGGAAGACAAATTTCAAAAGATTAATGACAATCTCATCTCCCTTATCACTTACAACCACAAAGTGGTTAAGAATTTTGCGAACAGTCTCACTACTATGGTGAGAAAGCTTGAAGGCCTTAAGTAGGAGGGAGCAGTGGTTGATGTTGAAATGTTTGAGAAGATGCAGGAGGAGAATACTAGTCGTTCTAAAAGGACTAGAGCCAACTTGAAAAAGAAAGCTAACAATCAAGATATTCAGGGCCTGAAAAAGATAGCTCTCAATATGACTCGATTGGAGGCAAAGGCAACGGAGGCTATCAAGAATCTTAACTAAGTATTTTATCTGTTGTCTTGTTACCTATTTTTTGCTAGCTTTTTGCCGTCTCAAGGCTGCTAGTTTTATGATGCTTTTCCTTGTAAGCAGCATTTTGTAAAAAGGGTTTTGGGTTCCTTCAAAACCTGATTGTTCCTTAATCAAAAACAATAATGTAGAAATACAAAGAACACTCCTCTTCCCGCTCCGCTCTGCAACTTGCCTGCCAAATCCGCTTTGCAAAATTTGAGCAGTAGTTGCGCATGGCCGCTGATTCTGGGGAGGAATCTACCTCCCCACAGCCTGACCCTCCCCCCAATGCACTTACTGATCAAATTCAAACTGACCCACAGGGGTTACACGGAGATTCTGGCAATGTGCCAAGTGCTTCTCCATTAACTGATACTAGCTGCAAGGAGGGTGTGAATGGATATTCTCTCAATGTGTCAATTTCTGCTCCGTCGGTGGAAACCAGTAGTAAGAATGGTGAGAAGATTGGTTGTGTTTCCTCCAAGCCTAATTGGAAACGGAATTTGGTAGGACTAACTGCCAACACCCTAGAGTCCATTCTCTCGAACTTTATCCAAATTGAAGAAGGGACGAAAATATGCCTTCCGGATACTATTATGGACTAGATTGTTTCCTCGATGCACCTTGCTCTAGTTGAAACTCTTCTCTTTCCGCCCTTCCATTGATATGGTTCAGTGTTGAGCGACATCCCAATGGAAGTTGAAAGGGAGTGTAACTTTTTCTGTAATGCTGGGAGGATAATTCCTATTCAAGTTTACAGCGGAGGATGATCTAATTTTTGTCCTCTTAGGGTCATGGGCTTATGGGAAGCATTTCCTAACGCTCTCTAAATGGAAGCCACGGTTCGATCCCTCTGCAGAACTTAATCGGATGGCCCCCATATAGGTTAGAATGTCGAGTCTCCCACTGGAGTTTTGGGATGAGCAAATTTTATGATGGGTGGGCAATTCCTTCGGCCACTATGTCACAGTAGATGTCGTCACATTAGCCAAACCCAGGTTAGTCTTCAGTCGGTTTTGTGTTAATGTTGTTATTAATAAACTCCTTCCAAATTTTGTTACGCTAAAATCTAAATGGGGTAAATAGACCCAAACTTAAGTTTACAAGAATGCCACATTATATTGTCAAATATGTGCTAAGCAGGGCCATACTGTGGCAAACTGCAAAGTTCCACCCCCAAAGGAACCTAAGTTGAAAGAAAAATGCCCCTCTCTTTTGGCTTTTGGGACAAAAGCATTGAGAAACCCAATTCAGGAGGAGGCAGAGGACTACCCTTTTATGGAGGGACTCCTAGATTAGATGAAATCCCCGAGCAGTCCTGATAGACAGGAAAACTCCTCCCTTGGGTCGCTTGAAGATGGTGAAATTCCCCCCCTTGTTAACCTTTGTTTGTTCCCTAAATCTGGACAAATTGGTCTGAAGGTGGCTGAAGAACAGGTGATAAACACCCCAAATGGTGAGAAAGCGAGTAAAAAGATAAATACTAAATATAACCCCAAACCATCTACTGATGGGGAATATGCACAAGATAGTGTTGGGAGGGTACAGCAAAAGCAAGGAGAGATGACCACTCCAGTCAAAGATAAGCAGTTCAATATGGCTTCAGCCAAGAGTCCCCCTTATCCCCTCGTAATGAGGTGGTTATTAAGGAAGTGACTATGTTAGTGATTCTTATCCCTGACAGTAAACCAACCTCTTTTGGGAAATCCCCGGATGGTGCTAAGGAATGGCAAACCCAGAAAAAGAAGACCAGAAATAAGAAAGCTAATGTAGGAATAGAGAACAAGCTAGGAAGACTGTTTGAGAGAGTGCTCAGGTAGAAGGCTATGGCGAGGGAAATTGCCAATGGTCAATAGTTAACCCTTGATGGTAACTCCAAAAATAAGAAATGAAGTTCCTCTCATGGAACTTTCAGGGGCTAAATAGTCCCCAAAAACAATTTCCAATCAAACAATACATTTTGGATCTAAAAATTGATATTTTGCTTTTACAAGAAGTTAAGATGGCGTTTCAGACTTTTTCTATGATTGCTAGTAGATTATGGCCAAGTGCTTCATTTTACTATTTTGAAGTGGTTGGAGCTTTTAGGAGGGTAGAAACTATGTAGAATCCGAATAAGGTGGATGTCGAAGTGTATGTTTTTTCTCAGAACTACCTTGCAATCACATTTAAACTGAATAATTGCAGTTGGCATCTCTTTAATATTTATGCCCCCAATACTGGAGCTGGTAGAAGGTCGATGTGGGATGAGATTGCGGCTTGCATCTTGGAGGACCAGAATGCTCTCTACATGATTGCTGGTGACTTCAATTCCCCTTTATTTCCCTCTAAGAAACTGGGTGACTTATTGAATTTCACTGACAGCATGGGTGATTTGGCGAACTTTATCAACATGACGGGCTTATTTGACCTTGAGCTGCAAGGTAATCCCTTCACCTGGTCTAACAATAGAAAAGCTCTACCAAATCATATATTAGGTTTAATGCCTCGCTAAGAGCTCTACCTGAGCCTGCTTTCGATCACAAACCTGTACTTCTTCAATGGGTTGAGAAGTTGTATTCTGGGCCACTCCCATATAGATATGAGATAATGTGGACATCTCATCCAGAGTTCAAAGATCATGTCCAAAGCTGGTGGACCACCCCAATCCGGGGATTGGCTATGTTCAGGATTTCCAAAACGCTGGAGTTAATCAAAAGGGAAGTGCAAGGGTGGCACAAATCTACATTTGGAGATATCTTCAAGAAGAGAAAAGAAATCTGCTCCAAATTGGATAAAATCTAGAACCTAATTGCCTCTGGAAATCTATTCCAATCCCTTCATATGGAGGAAGAATGTAAGAAAAAGTTTAAGGATAACCTCGTGAAGGAGGAATTTTTTTGGAAACAAAGGTCGAGAAAACAATGGTTGAAGGAAGGTGATAGGAACTCGGCCTTCTTTCACGAGACTACAAGCAAGCATAAAAAAAGAAATACCATTAAATGCCTACTGAATGAGCAAGGTCAAGAGGTTACAGATGATGCTCAAATTGGTCAGATTGCTTCCAAATTTTTCATTCAAATGTATGTTGATATTGATGATGGGAACTATGATGAGCTACAGGACAAAGTCCTAAGTCACCTCCCAATAGCCATTGGGGATGAGGACAATAGGCAACTTCTTACCCCCATCTCTGAAGACAAGGTTTGAACTACTGTGTTTGTCATGAGTGCCTACAAAGCCCCAGGACCGAATGGATTCCCTCTGGCTTTCAGCTTTGATGTAACAAAGGCCACAAGATATTTCTTCAGGACTGGCAAACTGCTGAAGAAGCTAAATAACACCTACATTGTTCTTGTCCCCAAGTCTCAAGACCCTAAAAGCATGACTAATTTCAGGCCAATCAGCTTATGTATCACTATTTATAAGATTTTTTCAAAGGTACTCGTGAACAGGATTAAGCCCTTATTGGATAAATTTATCAACCCCAATCAAAAAGGGTTTGTACCAGGGCGACAAACCCTCGATGTTGTAATTGCCACCCACGAGGTCATTCATTCGATGGACAAATGAAAAACCCCAGGTATGGCCTTTAAGATTGATATTTCTAAAGCTTATGATAAAGTTAATTGCCGTTTCTAGTACAAGACACTTATGAAAGTTGGCTTCAATAATAGAGTTATTGATATCATTCAAGAATGTGTTGAAATGGTTCGCTTCTTTGTCTTGGTTAATGGGGTCCCGTGGGGTTTTTTAAAGACTGGAAAAGGCATCAGGCAGGGTGATCCCCTTTCCCCCTACCTATTCATTATGGTTGCTGAGGTCTTAGGCCAAAACTTCATGAATTTGGTTAGATCAAGAAGAATTCAGGGAATAAAAGCCACCTCCATGCTTCCCCCCTCTGTGTTACAACAATTTGTGGATGACACTTTTCTTTTTGGAAAAGCCCGCTAAGGGACTATGTCAGAGCTTCTAGGAAATGTAACAATTATAGGAAAAGCAATCTCTATTTTTTCAACACTAGTGCTGACCTACAGTCTAAAATCCTTAATATCCTTGGCTGTCAATCTGCTAGTCTCCCAAGTACCTATTTAGGGCTCCCTCTCACTTTCAAAGAACCTCGATCTTTTGGAACACAATCCTAGAAAGGATTAAGAGAAAGCTGGTTGGGTGGAAAGGCAAACTTTTGAGTAGTGCAAGTAAACTTCAGCTTCTTTCTGCCTGCCTTCAAGGTGTGTCGGTCTACTTCCTCTCCCTATTCAAAATCTTTGGCACCATGGCTAACAAATTGGAGAAAATCCAAAGGACTTTCCTTTGGACTGGGGTTGAGAAAAAAAAGAGAATGTCCCTTGTTAGTTGGGACACGGTCTACTTACCTAAATCTCTAGGTGGATTAGGAATACGGAAATTGACTAATCTAAATAAAGCCTTGATTGCTAAGATCGGGTGGAACCTTGTTGTTGGCCTTGTAGATTGGTGTAAAATGATGGAGGCTAAATATCTGAATAGAGGGCACTTCTACAAAACCTGGACTCAAATGGATTGCCCACAGGATCCAAAATTTGGAATAACATCATCAAATGTAGGACTCTCTTAAGAGATGGTATAAAATGGCAGATTGGCAATGGCGGGAGAATTAGATTTTGGGAAGACAACTGGCTTGGAGATAAACCCCTTATGGATGGTCGTTTTAGTCATTTCAAGGGTAGGCATAAGGAATGCTTTGGAGACTACATATTTGGCTACCTTCATCCAGGAAGGAAGTGGAATTGTCTTGCTCATTGCTTCAGAGACTGTCCATATCTCATGCCTAAAGCTTTTGGATTGCAAACCCTCTTTAGTGATATGAGAGTTCCACTATTCACTAGAGAAGACAACTTCATTTGGACAAAGACCTAATCGGGGTTCTTCATAGTCAAATCTTCTTACACTCTACTGATAAAATATCATGGGGATCCTAATTGTTGGAAGAAAATTTGGAATTCACGGCTTATTCCTAAAATCAACTTTTTCTGGTGGGTTGTGATGCATTGAAAAGTACTGACACAAGACAACTTCATTAAAAGGGGCTTCTCCTTACCTAATAGATGTATACTATGCAAAAGGGATGAAGAGACCAGCCATCATCTATTCATCCACTATCAGTTTGCCTCACAGATATGGAGAATGGTATTGTAGAAGTTCAACCTCTAGTGGGTCTTTGCTAGAAGCATTCAGCAGTTTGTGATTGATTGGACTTCCCCATCAAATCACCCACTTATTAAACAACTTTGGAGGCAAATTCCTCCTCATGTTTGTTGGAGCATATGGAAAGAAAGGAATAACAGGATTTTCAGGGAAACAGAAAACTCTGCAAACAGTGTGTTTATTATCTTCTACAAGCTATTGCAAGAAAACCTCTCCGTCTCAAAGTGGAAAATCCCTAGCTCTCCACCCTCATATGAAGACCGATTGATTGTTGAATGTTGGAAACTCCCTCTGGATTTCAATAAGTTTGACAACTCCAAAAAAGTTGCCAAGCAGAACACTAAGTGGGAGGCACCAAGCCTGTCATGGCACAAATTAAATTTTGATGGAGCTGCCAAAATTGACAGGGAGGCGGGCAGACGTGTTATTAGAGACCATAATGGCCATTTAACTGCTGCTTACTCTGGTAGATTGAAGGATCACACTATTAACCAAGTTGAGGGGATGGCACTTCTATGGGGCCTTAAAATTGCCCTATCAATTGGCATCAAAAATTTTGATATTGAGGGAGATTCCAAACTAATCATTAAAGCAACTCGGGGGACAATGTCATCAAGTTGAAAGGGGGACGTTATCCTGAGAGGCATTAGAATGCTTTTGGCCAGCCTGGATAATTTTACCTTGAGACATACATTCAGGGAGGGGAACGTGGTTGCTGATTCTATGGTCGCGCTTGGGCTGCTGCAAGACGGCTTACAATGCTAGAGAAATGAACATCTGTTGCCTAAGTCTACTAAGGCCATTCTAAGGCGGGAAAAATCCACTGCCTCGGTTAATGATGATTATTAAGCTCCTTATAATTATTGTTTTAGTTGGAGGGATGAAGGCTATATTGGGCCTTTTAAGAGAATCAAAATTCAAATTTGAATTGGAAGTTGTTTTATTGTACACATGTGAGAAGGGGGTGTTCACATGGATGGTTCTCCTCTCCACGTCATCCTGTCGTTTCCTAGACCATATGCGGTGGCTGATGTATGATTTAAATTTTTGGCAAAGTACTCGAGTTGGGACTTGTAGTAATAATTATTTATTTAAGTGGCTAGATTTTTTTGGATTTGATGACTGGTCCGAAGGCATTTCCAACCACATTGCCATACAGATGATGGATGTTTTGCACAAGTGGGATGCCTCTTCGAACGGGCTTGTGGAAGGTGGCATTACTTGCAATAAAAGAGATGATTATTGTCTTCTTTCATTATGGAGTAGTGTGCCAATTTATCTAGATGTTTCCTTCTTGGGAGTTTTTTCGCTCTGCATTTTCACTACTCAAGGCTACCAATTTTCTACTATCACTACAATTATGGCTTTGGACACCATGGGAGGAGATCGGGTTCACATTGAACCTGACAAGCACAATGACTATAAGAATAAACCCGCAGTCTGGTTTGTGTGCACAAAAGGGGGAATTGACAAATTCATTGAAAGTATGACTAGTTTCGATGAGAGCCTGTCTCGGCAGTTTGTTTCCTCCTGGTCTGAAAGAAGGGTTATTGTTGGCGGCAATAGTTTTGAAGTATATGAAGATGTAATTGCACAAGCGACCGGGCTCACAACTGAAGGAAGTGGAAAAAGATGAGTAGGACCCCGGATGTTGCTAGCCCAAACCAGTTTTCTCGTGGGAAAGAGCAACTAGTCAAGCACAGAGGTGGATTTGACCGTGAGAAACTCCCGCCGCCATGGGACCAAGTGTGTGCAGTAATAATGAAGTATTTTATGCTTGAAGGTCATTTCAGGGTTTACTACTACTACCATTTTCCTTTTCTTAACCATCTTAGGAATAGGGATTTTATCTCAATTCCCTTTTTTCTATTACATTCAATGGATTCTAATGTTAAGGAGATTGTTGAAGCTAAGAGTTAGGGGAAGAAATTCACAATTCTACACCAAGGTTTAATCTATAGGTTATACAAGTTCCACCTTGCTTTATGCCCCCCGCATGCTATTTCTGTCCAAGAAGCCCCAGCCTCGCCGTCTCCCCCCTCTTCCAACGTTCTTTCGACCAAGTGGCCGGAAAAAAAGTTGTGCCTAAAAAATCCCTCCCTTAAAGCTCTCCTGGGTCCCCCAAATACCGCCGAGTCAAGTGATGTGCCCAAGGAGAAAAAGTGTGCCAATCCCACTATGGAGGTCAAAGCTAGGGCTTCTATAAAAGCTAAATTTAACATTCAACAGATTGATTCTGATATTGAAATTACTGAAGAAGCTAGCACTCTGTGTTGTTCTGTTAAACTGGCCACTAAACCTACTCGGAAGGGCAAAAGTCTTAAGGAAGAGTTTTCCTCTGGTGATTCGGAGGAAACTGGGAGCAAGGATGTGGAGGAGGAAACCCCAAATAATGAAGCCCCGTCAAACAATGCCAGTAGCTCGTCCCATGTGTCTGAAAGCCTCAAAAATGAACTTCTTCAACCCGCCCCTAAACCTAAAACTAGGGCCAATTCTCCCTCCCCTACTCATTGAAAGGAAAAAAGAAATGTGGAGGAGGAATTTAGTGTGAAAGGGGATGTTGGAGGTGAGACTGAAACAATTAAGGAAAATCTGGCTGACTTTGATATGATGTTGCAGGGGATTGCTCGTGACATCACAAATATAGATAAAAGACTGCAGGAGATCGCCCGTTTTGCACTCAAAGTTATGCATAGTTTGGCGACCACTCTTTGTTTGCTGTAGGAGAAGGTGCACGAAGGCAAGTCCAACAAGGAGGAGGATTTAAAGGAACTCTTCAAGTTCATGACTGAAGATTGGGCCTGGATGCCACTATCCAAGCCTGGAAATCAAAAGAAGAACTGAAGTGCTGGTTTCTATTTTTTTGTGGTTTTTGGTTTTCGGTGGTCTGGTTGGCCTTTCTTTAATGAAGATTGTTAGTAGTTTTAAGTTTATTGCTAAAGACTCTATTTGGTATAGCCCTGTGTGACTCATTTTGAATACTTTTATTACTTTATTTACTCATGATGGTATAGTTAGTATAGTTTGGACTGCTGCTTATACTGTTATGGTTAGACTGTGTTAAATTTTTAATAGAGGGAAGTAATGGTGACTGTGTCCTTTTGTTCTGATTGCTGCTAATGTGTTGGAAATGGTTATCTGCTGACAGTGCCCCTTGGGCTTTGAATCATGAGACAGCACCCTTGTTTTTGCTGCTAATGTAGAAATAATTCATTTCATCCCTGATTTCTCTCATCATCCTTTATGATAAACTTCTCCATAATCAATGCTATTTTATACTCACACCAACAGATCACTGTAAAAGATAAGTAGAGACTATGCTGTATAATATAATTGCTTTTATAAATAAATATATTTATAAGCTGGGATTAATCATTGCAAGTTTATCATGGAACTGCCAGAGTCTTATAAAATCTCTGTTAAATTATTTAGAATTGGCTATAGTTTTAAATTTGGACCTTAAAGTTTTAAAATTAGCTACCACTACAAAATTTGAGGGATCACAATTTCAGCAGCAGCTGCTGAAATATTTTAGGAAGGCAACCTCCATAGGGTTGCAGCCTAATGGAACCATATATTTATTATCTAACGGTGTAAATCTTTCTAGATACCGCATTTGTTTAATTCATCTGTCTAATCAGAATTTAAAACATTGCTGCATCTTCTAATGACAAAAGTGTAACATGACTCTTCCTCACTCGCCTCTGCTGTTTTGATACTGTTCAGAGTCTTGAGTCTATTCTTGCAGGAACAGGGTGTCTTTTGGAGTTTAATTTGTAGAAGCAGAGGCTTGTCTGGATTAAAGGAAAACGCAACAGTACAATGTAATCAACAAAGTTGTGTTTTCAAAAAAAAACAGACTATCTTCACTGTAAAATCTTACCGAACAAGCAATCTAACAGGGAAACCAAAGTGACAATCGGCATGATATAACTAGCTCGTACAGTCTAGACTCTAAACTTAAAGGCTGGAAAAGGGACCACTAGAACCACAACTTAAAGTAAACTTAGAAGACGTATTCAAACTAAGCCACAGAAATAAGGTCAAAACTACCTACTACTACAATGCCTTTCCTACACAAACATATAAACCAATGTAAATAAAGACAAGACAAAAGGAAATGACCCTATGGAGCATGAACTGTTTACAAAACCCCCAGCAATTCTGCCTAATTACCTGGCTATTGGAGCATAATACTCTTGACGTCAGTTTCACCAACTCAAAATCAAAATCATGCTCAAAATACCAGAAGTCCGACAATTCTTTGGAGTATTTATTAGGTTAAGATAAAAGTGAGGGTGACTTTTAATGGCATGGCCTGGCTAACATGCCAATTTAGATTACAAAACCCCGCTTCTGGAAAGAGGGGGATTTTGAATTTACCTTACTTTATAAATTAAGCAAAAGGGATTTCTAAATTACTTTGCCTTTTATATTGTACAGATTATGTACTCCATGACATTTGACTCTAATATACATTTTCGTAAAAGAACGAGATGAGGAGGTTCAAAATAATTGCTAAATATGTTTAGGTTAAAAAAACTCATGAAAATAGAAGAGAAAAAAACATCACATTCAATTATTTCAAAGCATGTAGAACTTTCTTAATGAAAAGTTTCATTAGGATCACCATAGTCTAAAGAGAAGAAATCGGATCGTCCCAAACAAATTTTAATACGCACAGTCAGAAAAGAAAATATTCTGAAGCATGAAGAACACCCTTGATTAGAATTTGTCACCGGGATCAATTAAGGTTTTAAGAGAGATTAGATCATAATTGATCCCCAATCTCCAAAGAAACGAAATTTCTTAGCATGGACAAAAGAAATGTTTGTTCAATTCAATTTGCGGGTAAACAGAGTTTTATTTACCATGTAGGAAAAAAAAGGTAGATTTCTTAGCTCAATTTGAAGGTTATTTAACTGACAAAGATCCCAAAATACTCCGCTTCATTTGAAAACGTTAACTACGAACAAAGACCCCTTGAAAGTGCTAAAGTATCTAACCATGCAAGTGAAATGTAACAAAGCCAAATTTATATATAAGAATCAAAGGACATCCCGCCTGTGAAGACTAATTTCTCTGAACTGTTTGGTACGATCGAACATGATATTGGAGCCTAACGTGGCTTTGTGCATATTAATTCACTGTAAAGAATTTGACATTCGCAATTGCGGTGCAAATTGCCCCGTGCTTAACCATTGCATCCAAAATTCTAGAAACCAGAATTTATTTTGCCTGCTAGAAGCTTTGTATGCTGTTTGTATATCTTCATTATAACGGAAACAATAGAGAATTTTTAAAGCTGAACCTGGTTGTGACGGTGCTGGTCGAAGAAGCGATAATTTCTGCACCCACGAAGAGAAGTGGCTGACCTTTTAGTGGAATGTATTTTGGGAGCTCCCTGAAATGCCATGATTTTTGAGGAGCATAGTGCAGTTTGGCACCATATAATCAAAATCCATTGCGTCTATTATAAGTTAAATAAAGTAGTCTCTAAAAGTTGCCCTGAACTTCAACGTCGTCCATAAATGATTAACACAAGATTTATCAATCCTGTTAAAATCTTAAAATCTTGATGTTGCGGTATTGTCCTTTTTTATTATAACAAGAGCATGTGGTTGGGCCATGTTAGATTTTTTTTTTAATTGTAGAATTTTGATATTGTTAAATAATAAAATATTTGTATATTGAAATTGGAATTTTTTAAAATCATATATATATATTGTGGAGGTAGTATTAATTAGAATCTTGATATTGTTAAAAAATATTTTAGAATTATTTGAATAATAAATCTTTTCATAAATAGTATTGAGTAAAGTTCAATTTTGAAGCATCTATATTTAAATCTTAAAACAAAAAATGCTTTTCTTAGTAAATAAACTAAAAATGCATTGCATCTAGTTCCTCTAAATTAGCAAAATCTATAACATATTGTTTGGTTAAATAACATTCTAACAATAATGATTTATACATGTAAAAAATAAGTTATATATATATATATATATATATATATATATATATATATATATATATATATATATATATATATATATATATATATATATATATATATATATATATATATATATATATATATATATAACTTATATATATATATATATATATATATAGTAGTGGTTTTGCAAATCATTTGAAATTAGAATTAAAGCCTTACGTACAATAATGTTTGATCAATATATTAAAAGTGATTATATCTTATAATAAAAACTACATAATTAGAATAGCTATACAAATATTATTGTTAACGTATTAAATTAAATATAATAATAATTATATAACTAGTATCATAATTAGACATGTTATAATAGATCTAATAATAATAATAATAACTTATTATAACATGAATTATTAATAACATCTATTAGTATTTCGATTATCATAAACAAGCTTTTGGAGAATGATGAGCAGTTCAAAAGGTTTCAGAATGGCTATGACAAGTTAGAACTCCCCCCTCCTTATGCTCTAGTTAGCCTTCATATTTAATGTAGTACTTTATCTTGGAGGGTAGGTATATGGTTGTGCATGGCTATCATTTTCCTCTGGTCAACGATGTTAGACATAGAGAAAAAATCAATATTCTTTTTTTTCTTATTTTCTTCGCTGCAACAAAGTATAGAAAGTAGAGCTACTCCCCTGCTTCACCGAGGTTGATTATGACCCTTTATAGGCATGCCCTGGACATGGATCCCTACAGTAACCCTATGTCCTTGGAGCATTGTACTTGAGCCCCCTCACCTCCTCAAGCTTATGCCCCTTCCTCTCCCCTGCAAGTTCAAAATCTCTCCTCGAGAAGGTTCACTTTAAGAAATTCACCTATTGTTACCCATTTTTCCTCTAAAAGGAATCATAAGGTTGATTATGCTCACCCAACCCAAATCAATGAGATTCTAATGATTACCCCTGAGAAGAGGAAATCCCCTCTAGATCTCTCAGGGTCCTCTAAGAAAAAGTAAAACAAACGGCCAAAAGGTGTTACAATAACTATTTTGGGGGATGTTGAGGAGGATAAGAAGCAAAAAGCCAAGAGCATTAGGATTGAAGAGTAGTACTCGGGGTTTGGTAGTAGAAGGTTTGCGAGATTGGCTAAAGCCCTTAAAGACCCTCCCTCTAAAGGTAAAAATATTGTAATGGAGGATGAAGAAATCATCTCCTCCTAGGATAACTCTCAGGAAGAAGAAGACAGTAATAATGAGTGTTATGAGGGTGAGGAGGTGCAAGAGGACAAGGAGTCTACCTCTGCTAAAGATGAGAGAAACATGGATAAGGAAACTGAGATGGGGGAACGAGCTGGGATTTCCATCACAGAAGAAGATGCTATGGATAATCCTGTAATTTTGAAGGGAGAAAATATAAAAGAAGACAACCCCTTGCAGGAGATTGTGGAAAGAATGAACCATCCAGAGAAGATGGTTAATGAAAAATGTATTTTCATTAACAAGGCACTTTCCTCCTTGATTCACATTACAAATGGCATAATGAATAGGGTGGTTATGGGTATTACCACAGAAAAATCTAAAATCAAAAAGTAGCTCAAGAGGATAGGTGGTGGGATGGACATTAAGGAAAAGAGCACTCAAAAAAGCAAGTTGGACATGGTGGCACTATAAAATCTGGAGAAGGATTGGAGCCTCACTAAGGCTTCATATAGTGAAAAATGAATTTTTTGTCATTTATGTTTTGTTTGGTGCTCTAGGATGGAGCTTTTAAGATTTTTAATAACTACATTATGTTGGTTAGATTAGTTAAGCTACTTCATAGGATTATGAGAAATTTTACTATTATGGACTATTTAAAGACTATGATGGTTACCTTTTGGTTATTATGGATGATGCTTATTATCATGGTAGTTATGGTCTATGATTGTGGGCTTCAACTTTTTTCTAGTCAAAAAGGGTTGTTGTTGTGTATGTGTTGGTTGGTTATGATATTGGTGGTCCCTTCACTATTTTGTTGTTTAGACCTAATGGTTTAAGTTGTTTCATCTTATGTAATGGGATCAAGTTCCTCTCCCTACTTATCTAAGCAAAAATATCTATTAGTATTTAATTATTCTACTATTTGTTATTAATGACTATATAATAATAAGTATTAATTATTTAATTATATTTAATTTCTCCATTATAAATGTATTATGATTACTTTATTAAAATATATAAATTATATTACATTATTATTTAATAGATGAGTATTTACTAATGTTATTTATTATATAATATTATATAAAAAAGTATTATTTTATCATTATTAAATGGTGAATTAAAGCTATATATTTAACATTTTTATATGTTTGATATTTATAATTGCATGTATTTTTTAAATTAATTAGTATAAAAAATCAAGTGGCTTTATCACTCATTGCATTGTCAAAACAAATAGGACAAAAACTAGTCACTATTATGTAATAGTGAAATTATTGTAGATGCAAATCCAAACAAAAATACAATCATTGGGAAATGCAGTCAATATATTTTAATTCTTACTTCTCATTGGTGGATGCTTTGACTTTTAAAAGAGTGACATCATGATAATAAGACTGTTATCACCTAAGAGACCACCCCTACTGAATAGACATGGAAAAGCTTCCATGATTGTGGGCTCAAATATTGGAAGCTGACCTCTAGAGTAAGTTGGCTCTTGTTGGCACCTCACCTCAAACTACCTAGAACTGAGAATTTTACAAAGGAAAAGGGGTAGAAGTATGCATGGAAATGAAATCTAACTTCTACAGCTGATGTGCCAAGTATGAAATCTTTGAAACCTAATAGGTATCAAACACACAATATAACCAGTAATGAAAAGCTCTAATACACAACCCAATAACATAATCTTTGCATAAGCAATTTGTAAGAAGACTAATACACCAGTCCCTAAAAGGATGAAACTTCCTCACAATCTGAAACTGATTTAGAAAAACTTTCAGCTTGCAAAGAACTATGTAAATCTCTACACAAAGCACCAACATGTGATACACAAATACAGAAAGTTGAGAAGGCACTTGAGCTAATAATTACCATCAAAGGTGTTACAAAACTATAAAATCTCTCTAAAATGGATTACAAAATCACTTTGCCTTTGTCAATGTCATGCCCAAAATTAGGGCAAAAACACAAAAACATTTTTTTTAAAGTACAAAAGTCAACTTAGGATAACATTCTAAGGCACACTAACATGCACGTAATGCTAAACACAACACAAGTTAATACTCAAGAGGTATCATGTCAAGTGTTGGCTTGCCAATGTCCCTTGATTGAAAAAATGTGTTAGATAACTTCGAACCCCTAACTAGGCATCTAAGAAAACCTAAGGTTAAAAATAAAGCTTTTAAATAAAATGAATAATAAATGGAGTAAATTAAACTTGTTGATTAACATAAGTTCCAGTTAGATTATTTTACTCAAAATGATTTAATTAAATGATTGATTTAAGCAATAGATGATAATAACCCCAAAGGTTCCCAAATGTGAATAGGGTTACTAGCTTAGGGTAGGATTCACAAGGAAATAATAAATTAATAAAATAAGGCCATAAAATTATCCCTATCGAAACCTAGAATGACAATTTAAAAACCCACTTAATGTTTTCAATTGAGGATAAAATTGTTTTTGAAGGGAAAAATAACCATTTACATTAGGAAGAAAGATAAGAAGAATAAGCACAAAGCAAAAAGAGACTGATGGGGGACAAGGAAGAGAACATTAGAGACCCCCCCAACACAAGCAACTAGCAAAAATAGACTGACAGAGAAAAAAGGAACAAAGACCAAAAATAGCACAACTAAGACATTTTTCCATAAACTTCGTTGTGTCTTCCTTCATTAAATTGAATTGTTGGATGGACTCCCAGAGAGCCATGATTTCCTTTGAGTTGTCAGCTTTCTTCTTTTTTATACTAGCTCTAGTACGAGAGCCAGGGCCAGCAAGGGTAGAGCCTTTATATCATCTTCTTCTAAAACAATGGGACTATTGTTCCCCTCCAGCTGTATTGCATAAAAAAGAATAAACTTAAACAAACTAAGCTTATCCTAACATATTCATGCAAACCTCAAAATACTATTGAAATAAGCATGTAAGCATGAAGAGATAAACTAATAAACTAGTTTAACCTACTCAACACAAATGAAAACCTCCAAAATGATTAAGTGTTGATTGATTTGTTGAAGAGGGTATGTGGTTGCTCAAATCCTGCAGTATGACAATGCATGAAAAAGGATTTTTGGAAATGAGAAGAGAGCTCTCTTTTTATAGAATTTTGAAAGAAATGGACGGTTGAGATCGAAATTTGGATGAAGGGTCAAGATTGCATAGGATTGATGAGGTGGCCATGAGGTGGAGGCCAAGTAGATGCCATGTAGATGACATGTGGATTAGGGTTTAACCATTCAAAGGGAGAAATATTCTCACACATGTGTTAGAAACTTTTGAAAGTGACATATCCATGACAAATTGTAAGAGGGTGTAAGAAGGTGTAAGAGGGATAAAGTTGCTCACACATGTGTGAGCAACTTGAGAAAATGATGGCTTAATGAAAAAGGTCAAGGGTTGTAAGAGGATGGGAGAACCAAGGTTGCTCACACATGTGTGAGCAACTTTGGAAAATGACATGTCAATGCCATGGGTCAAAAGGTGGAAGAGAAGGGGAGAACCAAGATATTGGAAAGTGACATGGCAATGACATGTGGGAGACAAGTGTGTAAGGGTTTGTAAGAGTGTGTAAGAATCACATGTGACTAAAGTCACATATGACTTGGGTTTGGATTATGATTTCTTAATACTTAGATTAAGGTTGTGCAAATGATTAGGATGAGATTAGGTGGGAGATTAGGATTAATTAGTGGGAAAGTGGGTTGACTTGGGTTAGAATGAAGGGTTAGCTTAGGGAAGTGAGGTTAGGTGAGGGTTAAAGTTAGGATCTATCTACTCAAATAGAATTAAATTCAATATTTAATTCCAAGTGGGATAAGAAGGGATTAATTAAGTAAACAAGATCATTTACTTAATTAAATGGAGGATTAGGATGAGGGGAAATGGGATAGAATTAAATAAATGTAAATTTATTTAATCAAGGATAAGGGGTAAAAAGGATTGTAATTAAACAAATGTGAATTTATTTAATTAAGGCATAATAAGGCTAAAATTAAACAAATAATAAATATCTATTTAATTGGCTAGGATAAGGGTAATTGTTAGGACAATTTTAGGTGTCTACATTTTGCCCCTCTTTGATGTAGCATCATGAAGTGATGTTATATTAAAGAAGATTAAAACATAGTGGATAAAAGAGATAAAACTAGTAGCATGATGCCCCAGTCACGGAAGGATGAGGAAGGATTGGTATGCCCCCTCAAGAGGACATGCAAATTTGGAGAACACGGGTGTGCTCTCGAAATGGATAGGGGTATGGGAGGAAGGGGAAAAGGTTATGGATGATGATGTAAGAATAGATAAAGTCATGCTACAATGGTGTGAGAAACCTAAATTTGATATTGTAGTTAACACTATGCACCAAGGTATGAGGAACCAAGATGACAATGTGTCAAGTACATGATAAAAAAAGGGGGGGTCAAATGCAACCATATGCCTATGGCACCATGATATGGAAGATCATGATGCCATTGTGACAATAAGATGCAAAGACCATGATAAATAAAAATAATAATAATATAGACAAGCAACAAGTAAGCATGCACAACAAATCGAATGTAAACCAACAGTTTGCCCCTAGTCAAGTTGAAAACCAATTGATGGATTGATTGATGATGATTGATTGAGGATGACAAAGTTAACGATGAGAAAAATGCACATCCAAAGGATTGGGAAGGATACATCCCATGATAATGATTTGATTAAAATTGGGATCAATGGATTATCAACTAAGTCGGGTCAAGATGATGGGTTGATTAAGGATCGATGTACAAGATTACAAGATTGGATTAGTATTGATTGCACTTGATTGGACTAGTTTGGGATTTTTTTTAGTTTTTATGTATTTTTTGATTTATTGATGAGTGGATTGGATAGTGAAGGTAAATATGATTGGGACTGGATTGGAATATTTGGATAATATAATAGGAGCATAAATGAATCTGATTGAAGATGATAGGAAGGAGGGGAATTGAGATGATTAAAAGATAAATAGATTAGGAAGGATTGGATTGGAGGAGACATGAATTAGATAGAATAATATAGGAAGAAGGTAAATTGAGAGGAGAAGATGAGAATAGAGGAATTCAAGTGAATGGATGGGAAGAAGGGAAATTGATTAGATTAGAAGATAGATGAATTTGAGTGAGTGGAATTAGAAGATAAAGGAATGTGATTGAAGAATACAGGAAGAAGGAGAATTGATTATAATAGAAGGGAAATGAATTGGAAATTAAAGGATTGGATAAAGAGATTGAATTGAAAGATGGAGAAGGAATTAAAGGGGAATAAATGGAGTAGATTAGAAGAGAAGTGGATGAGATGGACGAAGATTAGAAGATAAAGTGGATTGAACAAGATAGAAGAAGAGAAATGGATTAGACATTAGAGGGAAAGGACAAATGGATGTGATGGGGTGAAGTTAGAAGATGGATAAGAAGATTGAATGGATCGGGACCAATGACAAGGGAGAACCAAGGTATGGTAGAGGAAAGGGGGATGAATATAGTTTATGGGTTGAAGGTAGATGGAGGGAATGCATAGTGATAGGATATGGGGAATTAAAAGGTGGGGGAAAAGGGGGATAAGGATCTAAAGATGATGTTCCAAAGGAGTTAAATGGCCCACACTAAAGAGAGGAGAATCAAAGGAAATATGGGGGATAAAGGATGTAGGAAATGGATGGAATAGGTGTTAGGAATGGGAACACTGAGAGGGGGGGTGAATCAGTGTTCACTGTATTTTATCTTTTATCTTAATCTTTAAACCGAACTTAAATACTTAAGTACTGAAATGAAACATGAATCAACACATAACACCAATATGGTTACGGGGAAACCCAAATAGGTAAAAACCCCGGTGGGAATTGACACCCACTAATATTTTGTACTAGTGTTTTATGATCCTTGTTAGAAGATCCTTAACCCTGTTAGGAGTTGCTTTACAATGCATTAAGTACAGTAGACCTTGTCAAGGGTCGAACCCTGTTAGGAGTCTTTTACAATAAACCATGTGAGGGGTGTGGATGCACTGTCCTAGAGCTCACTGCTCAAGTGGTGAAGGCTACAACCTTCTGATCTCATATACACACTATATCAGTTGGATGAACTATCACTGTGACACTAGTTGTCAGATCAGTTCCTTTAATGCGCTGATGCTTTGACCTCTTGAAAAGCTCTAATAAATCTTATAGTCTCTTCACACTCTTTAGCTCTACTTCTCAACTTTGTATCAACTTTCATGCTAATTACAATGGGCGCATCTCATATTTATATGTGCATACAAAACAAATAACTAGGTCGGCCCTTTAATCGATTACATACAACGCTTCCAATTGAATTGGCTCAATCATGTTTACAAACAAACATATTTACATGTCAAAAACCTAATTACAATAGGCACATAGCCTTTACAACATTAGAATACGCAAATCAAAATTGTAACAGTCGACTGCTTACTCTGTTCTTCTCTAGCACACACTGGCTGTGTAACTTCAATTGTCTATAACTTTGTCATACTTGCATATTTGATCATGCGCTCATAGAATAAGAATGAATATATTCTAACCAACTTATCTTCTAGGGCATACACCATAACTTTTTTGTATGCACATACGCTGATGCTCTGAGCTGCAGGTACTCTATACACTATTCAGTCTTCAACACTTAACCAATTTCTGATCTTCTCATCAAGTGCGCTGACTCCAAACTATTGTATGACTTTGTTTCCATAATGACAACACTATACTAAGTCATATATACCAGTATGGCCAACTTTCCAACAATATCCCCCTTTGTCATTAATGGAAAAAAAGGAATATGGCCAAGTTGCTAACTGTTTCTTAATACAAAAAAATTTTTTTTGTCTTATATCTCTCTTATACATAACTTTCTATCTTATATCTCCTTTATACATGTCTATACCATATTCTATACATACTCCCCCTTTGACATTAATGATAAAGGTGCTTCAAAACTATATATACAACTACTTAAAGTGAGAGAACATCTAGATATGCTATCTGTAGGTTTTGGATCTCCTTCTTCCAAAATGTGATCAGTGAATTTACAATTTGTAGATGGGCGCATAATGCATATTGTAGCTTCTCCATCTTCTCCAAATTTGTGCTAGGACCTTGATCGTATGCCACCATGGTGGCATCAATCTCCTTGATATTCTACTTAAGTATGTCTAATGAGGGCGCAAGTGCATTCCTTAATTGAGTCTGCCTAGCCTTTATCTTGGACATCTTCTTTTCTGCCTTCTCAATCTTGTCTATCTGTCCTTGGTAGAGATTATTGCACATGTTCACATCAACCGATGGATCTTCCACTGATTTTATTAGGTTTTCTATCATAGCTTCATCCTCTTGTATCTTTTTGTACAGATCACTAGTCAACTTGTCTTGGTTCATACAATCAGCAATAATCTTTCTGCCTTTTGCTGCAAATTCCTTCAAGGATGCTTGACCAACCTTTAGTGAGCTCAGGTCAAGTGCATAGTTGCTAACCAATTCACTGAGCCTCTTCTTCAAATATTTCTCTTATGCAACTAGGGATGTAGATTCTTCCAGGCTAGAGAAATTATTCTTGAACTATGAAATGATTGCACTTACATCATCAACGGAGTGTACCTTGGACACTTTCTTGTCTGCTGGTAACAAATTATTTGGGATGGTTACTGATTCTACAAGGAGGGGATTTATTATCACCTATTTCTCCTTAGCTTTCTCCATAGCTAAGATGTTGAACTTGATCAGGTCTTCTTCTCCCCAAGAGTCCAAACTGGTTGTGTCAGGTGTCAAACTTGACAACAATGCTGATGAGGGAGTGATAGGAGTGCTATCCATCACTTCTTGTTTTACCTTGATTATTTCAACTGATGGTTCATTTTATTTTCTGTCTACTTCTTATTTTTGTTTTTCTGCTTCTTTTTCTATTTGTTCTTCTTTCTTTTCTTCCATCTTTTATTCTTCTTTTTCGTCTGTTATATCTTCAATCAATATTTCTTCTTGATGAATAGGAGGAGTGTTACTGCATAAGTTTTCAGCCTCTTAAGTGCTTACAAATGCCTCTTCAAACTTGTCCAGATCCATATCTGTGGCCGCCATAGTAACTTTTACATTGTCAATGAAGATTGAATCATCCTTAGGTGTCGCTGTCATGGGCACAGTCTTCTCTACCTCTGTGGATGTATCAACTCCATGCATTGAATCCTGTGGACCTGTAGATTGTACATTGATGGTTTCTGACTCTTTGGCAGTCATTGTGGGTACTTATGTTGTAGGCGCAGTAGATGGATACATGTGCCTATTCATAAAGACCTTCTCAAAGGCTTTCTTTGTTTCCTTTGCAACTAATTCATATTTCTTGTCCATTATGTGCAGGGTCCTTGACTTAGTTCTAAGATGTGGCTTTACCAAGTCTAACAACAAGGATTTCTCCTCTAGAGAACATACTGGCACACTCTCATCTAATATCTTTTCTCTTATTCTCAGATCTTCTTCAATGGCTTGTCTTTTTAGGAACTCTAGATGTTCCACACATTAACAGGAATTGTGGTCTTAAGTTCTAAGACTATCTTCTTAAACTTCAACATGTGTTTGACAATCATTCCATGTATCTCTGATTTGTCAATCTCATTGTATTTCTCATAAAACTTTGCTACTTGATCAATTCTACCTTCATCAGCAATTCTTGTACTTAGCACACTGAGACTAGGTTTGAAACTTACTTCAGGAGGTGCTTGAGTGTTCCTTTTGTTCCTTGTTACTCTCGAGGCTCGATGACCAATTTTGATTTCTTTCTTCCTCTTAGGCATTGCCTTATACTCAGGAGGAGTAGTAAGGTCAATGGTTTCCTTGGGCGCAGAAGGGGTAATATCAGACTTTTCTATCTTCACCTTCTTTAGCTTAGGATCTTCTGATTCAGTCTTTGTTGTTGTTGTGCTCTCAATTTCCAAAGCAATCTTTTGTTCCCTTGCTTTGTTTAGGTCTGCTTGAGACACTCCATGAATTCTCAAGATCTTTGAGGTGACTTTGGCAAGCTTTCTTTTAGTTGTTGCACTGTTCAAGACTGCATCAATGTCTCTTGTTTTCTCTACATAGGTTCCCCATCTTGGCTCATTAGGGTCTTTAAAAGCTAAAAGCAATACTTGTGCATATGCTTCTAGAATAGGCTCTTCCACTTCATATCCTAGTGGATGAATCCACTTTGTTCTTGGTTCAACTACCTCCATGCATGTTGTGTCAGTCTCAACCATGAAGCAAATAGTATCCTTGTATTTCTCAACAATGTTCTCTGGTATCCTGTACCTCATCTGCATTTTAACCCTGAATGTCTTCAACTCCAGTATCATGTAGTCCTTCAAAGTGCTCTCAGTACATGCCTCGAGAGATATATGTGGCATTGTGGGAATGGATTTGTCTAGGTACAAATCAGATACCTTTCCAACAATATGGAAGTACATATATATGATCAAAGATCCAAATCTAAATATCTTGGTCTTATCATGCTTGATTGCCTTAATGTTATCAATTGGTTGTGCACGCAAGATCTTGCACAAGTTGAAATCTCCATTTTATTTTACAAGTTTTATGGATGCAAGAATTGTGGCCGCAGACACACTATTCACCCTGCTGGTGTGTTGGAACCTGTAACCTAGTATCATGGACATCAATTTGATGTCATCTTGCTCAATAGGCTCAATGGTCATTTCGCACCTATCACTTCTTGACTTGTAGGTTTGCTCAACAAGCTTCCTTACATCCTTGCCTGCTAGAAGAATGATGCCTATCTTAGAGAGGCCTATCATCTCATGAATTAGGTCACTAGTAACTCTAACCGATACTTCACCTATCCAAAATAGGTCATCATGAATTCTGCTCAATAGAATCTTGATCCATTCTAATTCATAGAACTCATATGTCATAGCATACTCCACTATAGGGTGATTATTCCATCGCACATACTCATCCATGAAGGTTTTGTCTAGTTTCAACATAGTTTCCATGTGCACTCTTAATCTGTCCAATCCTACTGGTTCTTTCTTACAGTAAATGTATGCCCTAATGTCCTCGACATGCATAACGCCCATAGGCATGTGGGAGAATGCCCCTTCCAGGTCATCAAGTGTTGATTTAAACAGATGCCTCTTAAAAACATATCTTTTCTTCTCCGCAACATAAAATACTATAGGAGTAGCCATCACTTACTTGAATATCACTTTCCAAATGATCTTGAAGACTTCTTGAATCGGTGCGATGAACTAGGGTTTCTGCAATCGATCAAATGCACAACAAATCACTTGATGAATCAAACTGCAATCCTTCTCAATCAAATTCTAGGGCTCTTCTGCTCTCTAATTGCTCTCAATTTGAATGCAATGAGAGATCTTCAAACTTCTGTGTACTTTAAAGTAGAAAATCTACCATTAATGCTTGTCGTGTAAACCGGACTATCACTTGAATTTTTCTATCTTTCATTTTGCAAACAATCAGCTAGTGTGCTCTCGCACATAGGTTCTACTAGTCTCCAAAAGCTTAAGTCCAAAGGTGCATACTCTAAGAGTGAGTATACCAACCACGTAGGGGGCTAGAGCTAAATTAGCTCCCCCTATGTCGACCTTGATGGCCATTCATCCAGATGTAGAGGTTGCGTCCACTGTGGATGCATCCAATACATACTCATCAACCTTGTCCTTCTTTTCTTTTGACCAAATCAAGCTCGCATCCTCTAAAGCTTTCACAAAATTGACTTCTCCTTCGGGATCCAAAACTCATTCTTCGGGATTTCTTGACCTTGCATCCTTGATCTACAAAATTTTGAGATGTGTCCAGCCTTGTTACAAGAGTGAAAAATGACTGGAGGCCTTATATTCCTCAGTGCATTGACATGAGTCACCATTTTACATTGTCTAGCTGAGTGGCCATTATAGTTACATATCTGACATGTAACATTCTAAGAACTTCTTACATTTGACTGATTTTGATCTCTTTGATTATACTGAGGCCTGTTCTTTTGACTTGTCTTGCAATTCATAGCTCTATGACCAAATTTGTTGCATGAATAACAGTAACCATTGAAAGATCTTACCTCTATACAGTTCCTTGCTATGTGTCCATGCTTGTTACATGCATAAAAAGTGTGGTCTACTAGCTTGCACTCATTATTAGGTGGTTTAATATGATCCTTAGTTTGATTTCTGGTCTCCTTAGTATCTGAGGTGCCTTCTGGTGTTTTCATTCTTGCTTGCATGTTGTCAATCTGATTTTGTGCTTCATTGTATCCAATGCAACTAGTGTCTCCTTTAGCTCTTCTTACATACAACTGAGATTCTATCAAATTAGAACTGGTGTGCAATTTATCAATGTGATGCTTTGCTTCTTTCAATTCAGATTCCAAGCTTTCTTTGTTGTTCCTTAGCTCCAATATTTCCATGTTTGCTTGCCTCAATTCTTCATTCAGTTGAAGGTTCTCTTTGATTTGTTCATCATAGACTTCTTGATTGCTAATCAGTTTATCATAAAATTCTTCAAGCTATTCTTTTAAGGATGCATTTTCTTCATTCAACTTCTTGACCATTATCCCTAGATCACTGGTAGAGCATTCTTTCAAATCATTTCTTAGCCTTTTGATGACTAATTGAGCATCACTGAGTTTTTCCTTTAGTTCTTCAATTTCTCTTTCATATTTGTCCAGGTCTTCAAGAGAAGCTTCAAGATTTCTTTTTAGATGTTTCATTTCTTCTTTGTCCATGATCTCCTCAAGTGGTTAAACTTCTTTGCTGAGGACCAGAGCTCTGATACCAATTGTTAGGAATGGGAACACTGAGAGGGGGGGGGGGAGTGAATCAATGTTCACTATATTTTATCTTTCATCTTAATCTTTAAACCGAACTTAAATACTTAAGTACTGAAATGAAACATGAAATCAACACATAACACCAATATGGTTACGGGGAAACCCAAATAGGTAAAAACCTCGATGGTAATTGACACCCACTAATATTCTGTACGAGTATTTTATGATCCTTGTTAGAAGATCCTTAACCCTGTTAGTGTGTGTGCTTGAATGTGACCTCTAAATCAACCACATACGCAACATAGTCATTACTCCTATGGTCAAATTACGAAGAGAATATGAATTATTCAATCTGAAATTCGTGAGGAAGCGACCTGTTGCCTCCTATGCAGGTGGGGGTGTATAATCGCTCTCAGATTGGAGAACCAACAACCATCAGACCACTACTACAATGGAGGATTTTCCAAGAAAGCCATAAAGATGATATGCAAAGCTAGAATCAAACTAAGATGAATGCAATTAATCTAAGAATACTTTGAGAGAAATATGCAATTAATCTAAAGTACTTGAAAGAAGATATGAAATGTAGATTTTTTTTTAGTTGATTTTGGAATAAAAATGATCTTAATCTAAGAACAATTAAGCAAATTTAATCTAAATGAGAAATGCAATTACACTAGAATGAGAAATTAAACTAGTTGTAAATGAAAGCTTGAAATTCAATCAAAAATTCACTATAGTGCCTTTACTCTCAAAATTGTCCTTTTTTCAATGAGAAGAAGAGGCTCATTAAATAGAAAAGCTCGGGAGAGGAATGAAGAGTTTCTTGATTTGAAACTCCTGACTCTTCATTCCCCTTTGAGACAAAAAGGTATGAATTATTTAATTAAAAGAATGAAATTTGCCACATGTGGGGAGTGACCTTTCGAGTAATTTGAATTATTAAATTCAAATAAAGAGATGTCCATTCAATTTAACTAAATATTTATTAATTCCTTTCAAGGGTATTTAGCTAAAGGGGGTGGAGTTTAATTTAATTAAAAGTACTTAGGACTTCATAATTAAATTAACTTATCATAGAGATTATTTAGCCAAATAAAGTCTAGGACTTAGGAATTATTTTAGCATTTGATTATTGCAATTTATGGTCTTTGCAATTGACATCAATTCAAATTAAGTCAGGTAGGAGAGAGAAAATTGCCTAGGGAACTAGGACTTTGGTGATGTAAAATCGAGATAATGCACCAAAATTGATGAAATTAAATAGGTGCCAATTTTGGGGTATTACATTTGCCCCTCTTTGAATTGATGTGCGAACAGCGCGTTGATTCAAAGAATAGTCTGAAGTGACAGATGATGAGAATTTCTGAAGTCTAAGTTAGATTGCGAAGACAACGGTCTTAGAAGAGAACCGGAATCGGGGTTAGATTGCCCCAATACCAATTGATGAAGATGTAGATTTAGGACTATCTCCGAATCAGGGTTAGATTGCCCAGATAACGGTCTAAAAGAGATTTCGAGAGTCATCTCCAGAATGAAGCTTGACTCCCAGGAATCAGGGTTAGATTGCCCTAATACCCAAAATATTTCAAGAACCATCTCCAGAACGAAGAGTGATCCTTGAGGATCCGAGTTAGATTGCTCAGATACCTAAGAGATAGATGATAAGATAACAAGATGCAAGGCACCAAGATGCCCCTAGCGATGAGGATTGATGATTCAAATCAGACTAATTCAAGAATAGATTCGACAAGATTCAAATGATGTAATCATCCTACCCCCTCAGGAGCGAAATTGAAAGATGACATGTCAGAAGGATGATAAACAATAAGAGATTGCAGAGCAAAAGCAATTAGACTAGATTCACGAAGCTATAGAAGTGAAACGAAGCAAAGCAGAGGTCCTGTTGACCAAGTTTGACCATAGTTGACCAAATTTTGACTAGGGTTGACTTGATGAAAAGAAGCAAAGATTTGAGAACATGATGTAAAGATGAGGATCTGGCAGGAAGATGACACCAGAAGGCTGACTGCACAAGCATCCGATCCAGAAGGAGTCCAATATTTAAAACGTGATTTTGAGCCACTTAGAAATGTCAAATTTCAATTTCGATCTCGAAAATGGATTCAGAACAGTCGATTTAGCAAAGGGTGCAATTTTTACGTAAAATGGAGCACTTTCAAAAATTAGGTCAAAAGCTATATAAGGCCCGGAGGAGTCATTTTCAAATCATTATTCAGCGTTGTCTATTAGTGATTCTGAGCTCTAAGATAGAGAAATGGAGGGTCTGCCACTACATACACACCGATTTGAGCATTCTCGATGACATGCTGGTCCACCGGAGTATGACACACCTATAAGTAGTCGATAAACTGCTTTGCATTTCAATTCGTATAGCGTGATAGGTTAGATTTTTTATTTTTTATTTTTAAAAATTAGCATAATTAAAAAAGTGTGAAATCTTGCACGAGAAAGTAGTTCTCTCGCGCAAAGGCAGGTTTCATTTTGCGCGATAAAGTAGTTTTCTCGCGCGAACTAACAAGCTCCAAGGATAGAACTTCACGCGAGCTAGAGGGATATTCTGCACGAGAATTCTATTTTCTCGCGCGAAGTGGTAGTTTTCTTGCGCGAAGTGGTAGTTGTCTCGCACGAAGGAACACTTTTCTCACGTGAAAGACTATTGCAAGTGGCCAAATTTTATCAGATTTGCATGAAATCAGTCAAATAAAGTCTTGTAGAGCCTTGTCATAGGATAGATACTCTGCTGTAGTTGCTATTGTAGTAGTGAAAACCAACATGATTGAGTTACTGACCCAGTGTCGTCATTTGCTTTGCAGGTTGACTTTCCAGATATCGCATTTCGAGCACATCACCCTGTTATTACTACATTAGTTTAGAGACTGACAGATGCTGAGAGTGCTCACATTGATGCTCTGGGCTTGGGATATTTGCGTGAGTTACCCGACATTCGGGTGAATCACGGTCTTCTTACTGCATTGGTAGAGCGTTTCCATTCGGAGATGAACACATTTCATTTTTTGATGGGGGAGATGACAGTGACCACCGAGGACATATATAGGATCCTGCGGATACCCATTCATGGTACTCGTGTTGAGTACAATACACAGCCGCGACAGGGTACAGTGGCCTTGAGGACTATCTTCAGGGATGATCTTGTGATGGGTCGAGCCATCTCTTGGGACGATCTGGTGCACAGATATGGTGGAGCGCATCCATTCCAGGTTGTGTTGGCTATATTTCTGAGTTGTTACCTCGTACCTGATCGAGGTCAGCATGGACTAGAGTGTGGTTGGGGTACTATGCTACAGAGGATGTTGGACAGACCAGCTGTGAGATTTGGATGGGGGGAGTGTATGCTGGCACACATGTATCATGAGATGCATGAGATTGTGTATAGAGATGCGAGATCGATGGCGGCAAGAGTCTTCATCTTACAGGTCTGGGCCTGGGAGCACCTCCCCATTTGTAGACCTCTATTCCATGATACGCGACAGGTGCTGGAGCCTTATATTTACAGATATTCAGGTGTGATGACCCAGCCCCTGCTGGGTAAGACAGAGCAGTGGAGAGCACAGTTGGATGACATGGTCGCTGTAGTTTGGAGACCTTGGATAGCTACTAAGCCCTGGGACGATGCTCGGAGAGAGTTTTCTACCATGTTTATATCACGTCCACTGATTGGACGAACTATTCAGACGATTGAGAGATTCGTGGTTACACGTGTCCTGCACCAGTTTGGCAGACATCAGGATATTTCACAGGAGTACTGCCCCTACGGTCACTTCTCCGACAAGGAGAAGAAGGGGTGGCATGCATGATTGGATCCAGGGTGATGCGCAATAGAGTCACGCATCCCACCAGCACGATGGGATTACATGGTGGATGTCACCAATGTAGGGGTGACACCTGCATACAGGGACCAGTTGATTGCACGACCTCATCCGAGGTTCACAGATCCAGTTGGCATAGGAGCACAACAGCAGGCACCACAGCAGCAGCAGGCACCACAAGATCAGCAGGCATAGGCAGAGCAACCTATACAGCAGCAGGCACCACAGCAGAGACCTGGGCAGAGAGTTTTGAGGCCCCGATTAGGATAGGTGAGCATCCCTACTAGGACCATGGGCTCAGATCCTAGAGCAGGGAGTAGCGGTACATAGTAGAGGTCCACGAGACCACATACAGCTGACATATCCCAGCAGGTACCATAGGGGGAGGATACTGACATGCCAGACGTGGCAGCTGGAGCAGGTGTAGGACAGGTGCAGGAGGCTCTCAGGAAGAGCTGAGAGAGAGTATGGCAGGTGCAGCGTGAGCATGATGATTTTCACGCGTGTCTTATCCGAGAGGAGACTCGAGTAGCAGATAGGGATGCAGAGATTAGACAGCTATGGGCGGAGTTAGCACATTCAAGATTAGAGACGAGATATGAGGCCGCCCAGGTGGCTTATTACTATGCAGCATACTGTGGGGCTGTTCCAGATATATCAGAGCAGGTGCCGCCATTTTTCGAGTATGCTGGGGCTCCCCAGGCTCCTCCCCTAGTACCTCCACAGGCTCCTTCATAGGCTCCTCCATAGGCTCCTTCACAGGCTCCTCCACAGAGACCGATGCCACCACCGCAGACATTAGGACAACAGGCTCCTCCACCTCCACCCCCTCCCAGTGGGAGTGGATCTTGATTGTATCATAGCTCATTTTTGTTGTTTTGGTACTGTGCTCAAGTAGCACCTCTTTGTATATGACATTTGGATCGAGAGATATATATATATATATATGAGATCGATGATTCTGTTGATATCATTGTACTTGTTGCAAATTGCTTGAATGTATGATGTTTAGGAGATGTGCTCTTATATGCTTTAGATGTATGAATAGAAATGTATGCAATGTAGTGATAGATAAATGGTTTATGCTTATAGCAGATACACATGTTGATGCAAATGCAATGAGTTTATGGATGGAAATAAAATGCAATGGATATGGTACTAATCATCTCATGCAGGATTGTAGCAATATTTAATAGTTACTAATCAAAGGATAGATATGTTCGAGGATCGACAATGAAGACCGGATACTTGTGCAACCAAGAAGAACCTGAGGCAATAGATGAGAGCCTTTGATGAAGACTATTAAGAGAGTAAATAAGGCATTGTCTTAAGTTCAAAGCCTAAGCTAAAGATGCAAGCTTAAAATGAAAATGCAAACCCTAGGACTTGGTTGTTGGACTCACCGTATTTATCATCATAGAGCCTTTCAAGTTCGGACAATCGCAAGATGTCATACAATCCTTACTAATATCGCTATCATGAGAATATGAATATGACATGAGTCTTAAATTTGTTGGAATAAGGTGTAAGCATTAAGGCACAAGAAGCCAGAATGACCTGAACACCTATTCCTTTTAATCTAGCAAGTTAACATAAGCATTAGAGCATAAATGCTAGAATGACCTGAATGTCTCTTGCGAACAAACACACCAAGCACGCAGGAGTTCCTTCTTTTGCCAAAGATTGCTCGCAGTGACCCTTACATTCACTTAACAGGACGAGCGTTTACAATTTCATCAGTAGCAGAAAGAAGTCACTCAAAAGACAAGGAGAAGAACCAACCTCACCAAAGCATCCATATAAATGAGTCGAGGTACGTATGGCCATCCAATATGAGATAGAGGCTCTTACAGACGGACACCCCTCTTAAATGAATTCTTTGGATCATTGGAACTAAACCAACAAGCAAAAAGCAAAGAAAGCAAAGCAAACAAACAAGCACTCAAAGAAAACAAAGCTCAGCAAGCCTCAAAGGAACACACATTTAGTTTAAGTTTTAGTTCAAGTTCGTGTTCAAGCGGATTGAAGTTGATTCGGAAAGATAACATTCGAAGTCTCAATGAGATAATGACAGTAGGCAGACGTAGTGAGAATCATTGGTGATTGATAGAAGGGAGAAATCCCGAAGAAGAGAGATCGAACGAAAGCTAGGTATCCGTAGGCAGGCATAGTGGGAACCACTGGTGACCAATGCTCAAAAGAGTTTTCGAAAGCAATAGGACAATGCCCCCTAGACCAGGAAGGTGCCCCCAAGTGTGAACCAGTTCCAATCCATGAAGAGTTGAGCAAAATCTTGAAGACACTGAAAGCAAGGCATGAGCTAGCAAACCAAAGCAGGAAACAAACTAAAGCAGGAAAGGAAGGAAACTAAAGCAGGAAACTAAGAGCCAAGCGACGCTGAGATGAGATGTTACTTTAGGAAAACAAGAGGTGCCTGTTTACCAGGTTTTCACCATCTTGGCAGAGATTCTATTTTTGCTACCATGACGCCTGTTTACCAGGTTTTCATCAATGGCACATTTTTCTCATTTTCATTTTTTTTGTACTTTTCTCTTTTTTTGATTTTTTTGTATTTTTTTTAATATCTCATTTTTTTGTATTTTTGTATTTTTAATTTTTTTTGTATTTTTCACATTTTCTTTTTTTTTTTTGTATTATCAAGGTGCCTGTTTACCAGGTTTTCACTAGGATAATAGATACATCAAAGCGCCTATTTGCCAGGTTTTCACTAAGATGATCATTTTTTAAGGACATTTTGCAATTTTTAGGATTTTTTGCAATATATCAATTTTTAGGATTTTTTCAGGATCAATAAGTATGTACATGAGCATACAAGCAATGTCTCAGCTGTAGAACTTCTTCAGATGAAGAGCGTTGATAGGCTCTTTGAGTTGCTCTCCTTCAGTGGTGGAGAGGCGGTAAGCACCAGATCCAAATGCTGCAGTAATAATGTATGGACCAAGCCAGTTTGGTTCAAATTTTCCTTTCTGGGTTCTCTGCTGCTGATTCTTGGGGTTCTCCCTCAAGACGAGGTCACCCACTTGGAATTCCCTTTGTCTGACTTTCTTGTTATATGTTTTTGACATTCTCTTTTGATATGCTCGAAGATGATCAAACGCCACCCTTCAACGTTCATCTAATAGTTCAAGCTCTTGCAACCTAGATATTCTGGTATCTTCATCAGTGATGAGGCCCTTCAGAGAGATTCACAATGTCAGAATCTCGACCTCAATTGGCAATACTGCTTCTGCCCCATAGACTAAGGCAAAAGGAGTGGCTCCCGTTGGTGTTCGGATACTTGTTCTGTAAGCCCACAAAGCCGAATTAATCTGGAGATGCCAATCTCTACCAGATTTATGAACTGTTCGGTGCAAAATTTTTAGGATTGTCTTATTAGAAGCTTCTGCTTGTCCATTACCCTGAGGATAATAAATAGATGACCAATGTTGAATGATCCTAAATTTAGTGCATAAGTCTGTCAAATCTTTGTTCTTAAACTGTCCTCCATTGTCAGTGATAATAGATGAAGGTACGCCATATCTTCAAATAATATAGTTCAAAATGAACTTAGCAATAGTCCTTCCATCAGCTATAGTCAGAGGAACTGCCTCGACCCATTTGGTAAAGTAATCTGTAGCAGTGATTATGAATTTATGTCCTCTTGAAGAAGAAGGGTGTATCTGACCAACCAAGTCAAAAGCCCATTGTTGAAATGGCCAAAAACTAATGAGAGGACTGAGCTCCCTAGCAGGAGCGTGGATCATATTCCCATGATATTGACACTGCTTGCAAGTCTTGACATATTGGACAGCTTCTTTTTCCATATCCGGCCAGTAGTATCCAGCTCTAATAAGTTTACAAGCTAACGTCAAACCACTCGAATGAGAGCCGCAAATACCTTCGTGTACCTCAGCTAACGCACGTTTGGACTCATCGGGTTCTAGACACCTAAGTAGAGTACCGTCTAGGCCCCGTCTATACAAGTCATTTGCTATAAGAACATACCGTGAAGCAGTACGAATGAGGTGACGTTTCTCATTCCGGGTATAGGTATCGGGGATAATTTGGTCCCGAAGATAAGAGTAAATATGGTGGTAGCGGGATGAGTCATGTCCAATGACTGAACAGATCATCTTGGATTCAGGATTGTCATAGGTAGGGTAGCATAATGTTTCCACCAAGAATTCATGCCTGAAGTCATTTTCTGGCATTTGTAATATTGAGGCCAAAGTAGCCATAGCATCAGCCACCTTATTATCTGTTCTTGGAATCTGCTGGAAGGAAATATGTGCAAAGTATAACTTAAGATCATCCACCATTCTTTTGTACGGTATTAGCTTGTCATCCTTTGTTTGATATACATTATTAACTTGATTAATGATCAACTGAGAATCGCCAAAGACTTGGAGCTCATCTATACGCCATTCAAGGGCTAATTTCATACCATTGATAAGAGCCTCATATTCAGCTATGTTGTTGGTGCAAGGAAACATCATTTTGTAGGCCTTAGGCAAAGAATAGCGTTGAGGTGTTATAAACAGAATACCCACACCTGATCCTTGTTGAGTGAATGAGCCATCAAAAAACATACTCCAAGACTGATGTGTGAGATGCAGAATGGAGTCATCTGGAAATTCAATGTTCAAAGGTTGGTGATCATGTAGAGGAGCCTCTGCCAACTGATCAGTAATTGCTTGTCCCTTAATAGCTTTCCTTTCCACATATTCAATATCAAACTCACTAAGGATCATGACCCATTTAGCCAACCTACCCGTGAGAGCAGCTTTGCTTAATAAGTATTTTAGCGGGTCAATTTTTGCAATAAGCTTTGTAGTGTGAGCCAACATATAATGTCGCAGTTTCTGTGAGGCAAACACTACAGCTAGACAAGCTTTTTCAATAACATTGTAGTTCATTTCATAGGACACCAATGTTCTGCTGATGTAATAAATAGCTCTTTCTTTATTGTTCTGATCTTCTTGAGCTAAGAGAGCACCCAAAGATGTACTTGTGGCTGAAATATATAGTATAAGTGGCTTCCCATGGATAGGAGGCATCAAAATGGGTGGATTGACAAGATATTATTTTATTTGATTGAGTCCCTTGTCACATTCCTCGTTCCATTCATAGGTGACACCTTTATGTAGAGTTTTAGTGAACGGCTGTGACTTATCAGCTAGCTGTGAGATGAACCGCTGAATGGATTGCAACCTTCCTTGTAGACCTCTCATCTAACTTATGTTCTTAGGAGGAGGCATGTCCATAATAGCTTGAACTTTTTCTGGATCGACTTCTATGCCTTTGGATGAGATAATGTAACCCAAGAGTTTTCTAGAAGTGACTCCAAATGCACATTTCTTGGGATTAAGTCTAAGGCTAAACTGCTCCATGCGGTCAAGGATGGGACCCAGATCTTCAAGGTGAGTTCTTCGCTGCATACTCTTGGCTAAAGTATCATCTACATAGTCCTCCATAGTTTTGTGCATCATATCATGGAAGATAGTAGTAACAGCTCTCTGATATGTTGCTCCGGCATTCTTAAGCCCAAAAGGCATAACATTCCAGCAGAAAGTGCCCCAAGCACATGTGAAGGCAGTTTTTTCTTGGTCTTCTGGTGCAATTTTAATTTGATTATAGCCAGAGAATCCATCCATCAAGGAGTACATCTCATATCCTGCTGTCATGTCTACTAGTATATCAATATTAGGCAGTGGGAAATCATCTTTTGGACATGCCTTATTGAGATCTCTGAAATCTGTACACACACGAATGGACTTATCATGTTTAGTAACTGGAACAATGTTTGAAATCCATTCAGCATAATCAATTGCTCTTATGAAACCAGTTTTAAGGAGCTTTTCTAGTTCAGTTTTAACCAACAGTGCCACATGAGGGTGCATCTTTCGAAGCTTCTGCTTAACAGGTTTGACATCTGGTGCAATGGACAAATGATGCATGATTAGATTGGGATCCAATCCAGGCATATCAGAATAACCCCATGCAAAGTTTATTTTCTTGCGTTGGAAGAATCTAGTGAACTCTTCTTTTTCTTCAGCAGATAGTGACTGTGCTAAATGTATAATCTGTGGAGTAGCCTCAGTGCCCAAGTTCACCGGCTGTGTCGGTTAAATCAGAACTGATGATCTTTCTTGAAAATGGCTTGGTAGAGTATCAAGTATCTCATCCTTGGGCGCCTCAGAGAGGTTTTCACCCTCAGATACGTCTTTTATTTTTACTATTTTTGGCTCTGATACTGCCACAAAGTGGTTTTCACCATCAGAGCTCTTATTTTTTCTATTTTTTATTTTTTGACTAAGATACTTGATATCCCCTTCTGTCATGCTGATGATGTATTCGTTGGTGGAAGACATTACAGGTTCGAGAGCATGGAGGTAACAGGCTATTTCATAATCATTCTGGAACGTAAGGACTTCATTGGATGCGAGAGGGGAGTTCCAGTTTATTAGATCAGGACGGTGGAGTGAAAGGGAAGTAGTGGCTGGTTCAACTGCGTTCACGGTATAACCGTCAAAAGCGTTAACAAGCAAGTCAAGAGCTAGAGCAGTCTCATCCAGAGGAGTGTTCGAATCCCTATGAGATCCTATGTTGGAAGCGGAAGACAAGTTGACATCTACAACATCAAATTCTTGTGTTCTAGCGCCAGACCCTTCACCTACTTCAAGGAGTTTTTCATACTCATGAACAGTATCTATGTCTACATCATAAGTGGCATTAGATGTAGAATCGAACTCATATTCATGTGAGTCTGTACTTGATGTAGGAATTTCATTAGCAGCATCATTAGTCTCATTATTATTCCTTCTGTCATTGACAGCTTGCTGAAGTTGTTCTTGTTCATAGTATTTTTGAAAATATGGTGGCCTATATTGCTCACCTGTAAAATTGGGATCATCATTTAATGCTTCTTTCCATTCCTCATATGTAACTTGATGTACTGAAGAAGTTTTCTCAGAATCAGCCTTAGAGCACGTCTCAGTATCAGTCTCTACCAGATGAACAGGTATGATAGGCTCATCAAGTTCAGCAAGGAGTTTCACAATATCCAAAGGGATAGGATATGGAAATGTATCTTCATCAGAGCTATTTTCTGGATTCATCTTTGGAGTGGTATCTTCAATTTCTTGTTCATGCTCAGGTTCAAGCTTGGAATCAGACATAGGAGCCAACATAAATGTCTTGGTCCCCAAATGAAAGGGAGTCTTTTTAAAGCCTAAGCTAGTAGTGTCCTTTGGGCTACGACCTACAGCTTCAATAGGCTTCAACAATCCATTATCATTTACCCCTATAGGACCACTTCCCTTGTATCCAAAGCGCTTCATGATTTTGAAACCTTCACTATAAGGTTCTTGTTCTAACTCTGGAGGAGTAGTTGTTTCAGATATCTCCTTTCCTTTATAGATCCAAGCTTTGATAGCTCTTTCCTCATCTTCATCTTCTAAAGGTATGGAGGCTCACACAAAAGCACCATCATAGATTGTTTGAGGAGGATTATCAGAAAGTCCATGAGTTTTCGAAGGTCTCCCATAGAGGCGTGGAGAGGGACATAAAGTTGCTAGAGATAGCACAGGTTCCATTTGATATTCTCCCATGCCCGTATCTTTAATTTTCAAAGTTTGCTCCATTTCTCTAAGCTTAGTGTCATAGAACTCAGTGGAGTCCCTATTGGTAGGAACAAAGCTATCTGTAGTTTGCATGAGAGTATTACAAGAGAGATTGGTGTTTGCGGGTACAGTGACTTCCGCCCCGTGAAATGGGAACTTGATGCATTGATGATATATGGATGGAATAGCCTGCATCTCATGAATCCAAGGCCTACCCAAAAAAATGTTGTATGCTAAAGGAATGTCGAGCACTTGGAAAGTAACATCTCTCTCAATAGGACCTACGCGGATAGGTAGCACAACTAAACCTTGGGACTTGTGTTCTTCTTCATCATAAGCTTTTATGGTAATCATCTTACGGGAGTCTATGCAGTCCTCATCATAACCTAGCTGAGTGAGCAATGTAGCAGAACAAATGTTAAGACCAGCGCCATTATCAATAAGCACACGACGGACACGTTTGGGACCTATCATAACCTCTATGTGTAAGGGAGCATTATGCGGGTGGTTCAAAGAATGATCATCTTCCTCTGAGAAGGACAAATAATGCGGTGAGGTCAAGTGACCCACCATAGATTGGAACCGGTTTAGATCAAGATCCTTGGGGACATTTGCTTCAGTGAGGGCTTTATCCAAAATTTGCCTATGAGCAGGCGAGATTTTTAACAACTCAAAAATAGTAATCTGAGCATTGGTTCGCTGGAGTTGATCTAAGATACTATAACTAGTAACACTAGATGTGGGAGTTGATTTAGAAGCTTTGTTGGTAGGGCCAGTGGTAATCTTATCCATCGTTTGTTTCAGAGAAACCTTGTCTGTGCTTTGTCTCGAAGTATCCTTGTCTACAGTTTGCTTCGGAGGATCGGGACCTTTCAAAACAACTCTTCCATGTGATCGAGTGACAACAGTTGCACAATCTTGAGTTTGTTTAGATTCAGATGAACAAGATGTGGAATTTCGTAAGATGAAAGGAACTCTAGGCTTGGGAGCATCACCACTCCCCTTAAAAGTGATCACATCACAATATTCAACTCCCATAGGTTCAATCATGTTAATAACATTATCAGTAGAAGGGTAAGTGTAATTCACCTTAGCATTGTTGTTCTTAGTTGTAGAAGACTCTCCTTTCTCATGAGGAGGAAAAGGATCTTTAAATGCCTGATGATCAGAATTCTTATTATGACCATCCACAACAATATCACCGTTGTCAATCAAATCTTGAACTTTATGTCTCAACTAAAGACAAGTGGATGTCTTATGACCAATATTTTGATGATAGTCGCAATAATCATTGTCATTCCACCAGTGAGGTCTTGGTTGTGGGTCATAAGTTCGCTTGTCCAAAGGAGTGAGAATCTGATTTTGTATGAGAGTTTTAAAGACTACATCAAGAGGCTCTCCCAAAGAAGTGAAATTGCGCTTAGGTCAAGGAGCCCACGGTTTGTTTCTAGAAAATCTTGAACTGTGCTGATTATCTGTTGTATTCTTTTCGACAGCCTTAGCCGCTTGTATGCTAGAAGTAAGATTAAAGACAGGCTTTGAAGGCTTTGCGGTGACATTATCGACCACTCCATCATTTACCACCTCTCTATTCTTGTTTACAGACTTCCCTTTATCCTTGTTTGTTGAGAATCCTTGTTTATTGTCTTTATTCAGAATTAATTCTCCCTTTTTGACCATAAAGGCTTCTATCCTCACAGCTTGTTTGATCATGCTGTCAAATGTCAAAGGACCTTGTAATTGTACTTGATATCCAAAGTCTGGAAGAAGGTTGTCTAAAAAGATATCAAGTTTCTCAGATTCAGACAATTTACGAGGATACTTTGTACAAAGTTGTCTCCACCTCTGGAGAAAAGACAAGAAAGGTTCTCCCTGTCGTTGTTTCAAATTACACAAGTCACGAATATTGATAGGGTGTTGGATGTTGTGAGAATAATGCTGAAGAAAAAGATTGGCAATCTCATCAAAAGTTTGAATACCAGGATGTAATCGGCAAAACCATTCCATAGCTGGCCCACCCAAGCTGCGGGGGAAGAGTCTCATAAGATACATTTGATCGTGCATGAATTCCATGGACAGCGTGCCAAACTCTCTTAGATGATCTTGAGGATCAGTTATACCCATGTACTTGTCATATTTGGGTAACTCTACTCCTCTTGGAAAAGGAGGCATGTAAACATTCTTATCAAAAGGAAAAGGACATATATTCTCCAATGTAAATTGTTGTGTGGGCTTATCCTTTTCTTTTGTCAGTTGAGTAATTTGATCTTGCATACTTTGAATCATCTTTTGTAGCTTAGCGGTTTCAGTTTCTTCTTCTTTAGCTACAATAGTTTCCACTTGGAAATTCGGAGGTAGTTTGGCTCCTTGCTTAGCCAACTCAAGAAAATACTTTTCCTTATCTGCCAAAAGAATAATTTCCATCATTTTAATGAGATTCTTGTTAGCTTTCGCAGCATTTATATCATTCTGAGTAATTACATCATCCTCGTTACCAAGAGTCTCATATATGTTTTGTGTGTGATCTTGTTGATCATCTTGATTTTGATCATAAGGAGGAGGGCGATAGTTATATGCTGCTTGTTGATCAGCTTGAGTTTTGTTGCAAGATTGATCATCATTATGAGACTGATTGTGATGAGTCTGATTTTGGTCATGAGAAGATTGACCATGGTATTGATTATAAGTTTGACCGTATTGGCCTGATTGAAAGTCAAATGGGTTCTTGGATCCCATCTTGTCAAGATGAATTTGTGCTGCAATTGAAGCTTCAGTAAAGTGATGAGAACGATGTCGAAAAGGTGCAGCCAATGTAACTTTTGGTGTGTGAATAGCTTCAGATGAATCACTATCTTCAGTGGGATCAATAGTTTCAATAATGGGTTCCGTCCGAGGAAATGATCTCCCAAAGCCACAAAACAATGAATTGTTTTGAAAATAAGAGTTGTCTTGTTCTTGGCGTGACGAACTAGATTGCGAAAATAAAGGATTAAAGCACTCTTGGAAAACTGGAGGAGATGTCTGAGACAAATTATCTTGTGGAGTGCTTAATGACAAATTTGAAGAACTCTTACAAAGTTCAGACTTCTCAACAAATTGGAAATGACCTATGTTTTGATTATGAGATTTACTTTGATCTTGATCAGCATTCTGGATAGGATAAGTCTTACCACTTCGAGTCGTGACAGTCATAGACGAAGATGTAATGAGCAAAGATTCGGGATAAAGCTAGGTTCTATCTCTAAGATAATGAAAAAGAGATAAATGGCTAGAACAACCAAGATGCAAGATGGACCTGGTATGAATTGTCAAAAAGAGATGGTTAGAACAGCCGAGATAAGACAACCGCAATGCGAGGTACAAAAGGCATAAAGAGATAAGATGAATAGATGAGAGACAACACAAACCAAAGCAAAGGTCGATCGATTCCTAACTCAACACAACCAGTTTCTGACGGTAAACAATAGGGAAGCAAAAAAATAGACCCCAGACAAAAAGCAGACCAGATAAAAAGTCAAACAGTGAACTGCAAATAGGTCTCTGTTTTGGAAAATTGCACTACAGGTTCGCATGAGAAAATGCCTGACCACGCGAGGAAATGACAGCTTGTGCGAGAGAACACAGAACTTCACGCGAGAAAATACAATCTCGCACGAGGAAGTGCTCTGAAGCTAAAAGCTCGCATGGGAAACAGGCAAAATCTGACAGTTTTGATGCAATTTTCAAAGTTTGAGTTGAATTTTGAGGTACAGTCTGAACTGATGTCTGACAAAAAACCCAATTTCCTGATAGGTTGACAAAATTTTTTAATCAACACACTCGTTTTAGGATTCTAAGCATTCGTTTAAAGACACAATGGTTTAGATCAAGCACTTGTGAAGCAAGAAGTAGTCATTAACAGACCTATCAAGGACAAAGCAACTTGATAGCATCAGGGGAGTCTTTGTTTGATAATGTATGGACAACGTTTAAGACTCAATAACAAGCACATAGCCTAGTCCTACAAAAAAAATGGTGAGAAGCCAAAACCTTTGCCCCATTGCTTGAATGCATACGTACACCTCACACAACTGTGTCACCCCCTAGAGGGCACCCATGTTTTCAGTGTTTCCAAGGACTCAACAGTGTACGTTCAAAGGTTACCCTTGTAGTAGGGGCCAGTGTCGCAACTGCCTCCAAACATCCAGGTGTATGCCTATGATGGGAATCTGTGTATTATAAACATACGGAGAGATTCTTCCCCCTCCTTGCGCAAAGATAATGACTCCTTTCGGAGATGAACCGGGTAGGCCACTAGCTAAGAAGGTTTTTTACTAGGCTTCCATTCACAATAACCTTCGGTGCCCTTGATACAGGGTTGAGGCCTCGCAGCCACACCAACACCTGAAAATCACACACCCCCGCAAGTAGGGCTTGGAGCGGCGCCGCTCAGTGTAATAGACAGGGCCTTTCCATGATGATCGTCAAAGTCATGAAAAGGAAGTTACCATGGTTTTGGAGTCTTTAGACTCAACAAAACTTTCTTTATTATAGTGAGGTGGAATCACCGGCAATAGGTGTGTACTCACTTGGGTCATTCCCGGAGGTTCAATACCGGCAGGCCCTCTAAAGGTGACACTAGACTTGGTTTAGATTCGGGAGTCTGATTTTCTGATTCTCCCAAAGGAAGAAGAGCATACTTCTCTATCCCGTTTCCTCACCCAAACACATCAAGAAAGTTCATCACCGAGTTAGTTTCACCTCACCAAATCTATACGCTTTTGGGTTTCTGATTCTCTCTCAAGGAGAGAAGAGCATAATTCCCTGACGAATAGAAATGTTAAAGATTCGCTAACTTTCTCCGCTTCCCCAAGAATTTGTCATATTAGTAAGATCATTAGAATTTCAGATTCATTCATGGTCATCACCTCCATGTAATGAAGAGCCAAAATTCCTACTCACTATCAAAATTCTCAAGAAATTTTAACAGAGCCCTATTTATACTATGTGAATAAAAGTAGGAAAAAAAACACAACGTTTTAGCAATCTTCAACTATTCGTCCTGCAATCAAACCATTAGTATGTTTTCAAATTCTTTGACAAGTGTCCTACAGAAACTGTTAATGCTGTAAAATATCAGAGAGATAAAAATCAACAGTTATCAGAAGTTATCAGAAATTAAGAGCAGAAAGAACAAGAAAACTGGAAACTGGAAAAAACTGTAATATAACTTCGCGTGAGAAAGTACAAATATGCGCGAGAAAGTGCAGTATCTGGCATGAGATAACTAAAATCTCACGCAAGGAAGTACTCCAGTGCGCGCGAGAAAGTGCAAACTCTGGGGTGAGACAGTAAAATATCGCGCGAAAGAGTGCTACAGGAGCAAAACTTCACGCGGGATGCTCTGGATTCTCGCGCGAAGATCCGTACACATACAGTACGGACGCATGACAGAGCTTAAATTTTTGTCCGAAAAAAAAATGATAATGAGGCCAGAAATCAGATTTTCGGCCCCACGGTGGGCGCTAAAATGTATGTGCTTGAATGTGACCTCTAAATCAACCACATACGCAACATAGTCATTACTCCTATGGTCAAATTACGAAGAGAAAATGAATTATTCAATCTGAAATTCGTGAGGAAGTGACCTGTTGCCTCCTATGCAGGCGGGGGTGTATAATCGCTCTTAGATTGGAGAACCAACAACCATCAGACCGCTACTACAATGGAGGATTTTCCAAGAAAGCCATAAAGATGATATGCAAAGCTAGAATCAAACTAAGATGAATGCAATTAATCTAAGAATACTTTGAGAGAAATATGCAATTAATCTAAAGTACTTGAAAGAAGATATGAAATGCAGATTTTTTTTAGTTGATTTTGGAATAAAAATGATCTTAATCTAAGAACAATTAAGCAAATTTAATCTAAATGAGAAATGCAATTACACTAGAATGAGAAATTAAACTAGTTGTAAATGAAAGCTTGAAATTCAATCAAAAATTCACTATAGTGCCTTTACTCTCAAAATTGTCCTTTTTTCAATGAGAAGAAGAGGCTCATTAAATAGAAAAGCTCGGGAGAGGAATGAAGAGTTTCTTGATTTGAAACTCCTAACTCTTCATTCCCCTTTGAGACAAAAAGGTATGAATTATTTAATTAAAAGAATGAAATTTGCCACATGTGGGGAGTGACCTTTCGAGTAATTTGAATTATTAAATTCAAATAAAGAGATGTCCATTTAATTTAACTAAATATTTATTAATTCCTTTCAAGGGTATTTAGCTAAAGGGGGTGGAGTTTAATTTAATTAAAAGTACTTAGGACTTCATAATTAAATTAACTTATCATAGAGATTATTTAGCCAAATAAAGTCTAGGACTTAGGAATTATTTTAGCATTTGATTATTGCAATTTATGGTCTTTGCAATTAACATCAATTCAAATTAAGTCAGGTAGGAGAGAGAAAATTGCCTAGGGAACTAGGACTTTGGTGATGTAAAATCGAGATAATGCACCAAAATTGATGAAATTAAATAGGTGCCAATTTTGGGGTATTACAGTTAGGAGTTGCTTTACAATGCATTAAGTACAGTAGACCTTGTCAAGGGTCAGACCCTGTTAGGAGTCTTTTACAATAAACCCTATTAGGGGTGTGGATGCACTATCCTAGAGCTCACTGCTCAAGTGGTGAAGGCTACAACCTTCTGATCTCAGATACACACTATATATGATGGACGAACTGTCACTGTGACACTGCTTGTCAGATCAGTTCCTTTAATGTGTTGATGCTTTGACCTCTTGCAAAGCTCTAATACATCTTATAGTCTCTTCACACTCTTCTACTCTACTTCTCACAACTCTGTATCAACTTTCATGCCAATTACAATGGGTGCATCTCATATTTATATGCGCATACAAAACAAATAACTAGGTCGGCCCTTTAACCGATTACATACAATGCTTCCAATTGAATTGACTCAAGTGTGTTTACAAACAAACATATTTACATGTCAGCAACCTAATTAAAATAGGTGCATAGCCTTTACAACATTAGAATATAACTGCAAATCAAAATGCTAACAGTCGACTTCTTACTTTGTTCTTCTCTGGCACACACTGGCTATGTAACTTCAACTATCTGTAACTTTGTCATACTTGCATATCTGATCATGCGCTCATAGACTAAGCATGAATATATTCTAACCAACTTATCTTCTAGGGAACACACCATAACTCAGTTGTATGCATGTGCGCTAATACTCTGAGCTTCAGGTACTTTGTACACTGTTCAGTCTTTAACACTTAACGGATTTTTGATCTTCTCATCAAGTGCGCTGACTCCAAACTATTGTATGACTTTGTTGCCATAATGAAAACTCTATACTAAGTCATATATACCAGTATGGCCAACTTGCCAACAATAGGTATGAATATACAAGGAGGGAATGGAGAAATGTATGTTCCAAAGCATGCATAGATATCATGTTTTTTTTTGTTGGTGTTTGTAGTTCCTCTAGTTGTAGGAAGGAAAAGGGATGAACATGGGAAGTGGATGGATAGGATGAGAGGTATGAATGGGATAGAGGATAATTATAAGGAGGAGATGGATAGAAAATGACAATGGATAATGTAGGGAGGATATGGATAGAAGCATACAATGGGATTGAGGGAATGCATGGGATAATCAAGATCAAAGGCATGTAAAGGAGGATGGAGCTTTATAGGATTATGGATGGAGGATGGAGGAAGTGAATATGACAAGGATTATGAGATAAATGATATGGGTGATATGGATAGGATGTCAAGATCAAATATAGACAAGTGGGTGGATGTATGTAGGATAATGAAGAGGAGAGGGATAACAAGTAATGAAAATATATGTTGTATATGGATGGATGGAATAAATAGGATAGTTAAGATCAAAGATAAGAAAATGATGAACTTAGATAGGAGGATGGAGGGTGTATATGAAAGATGGAAGACATATATGGTAGCATAGGATGGATGGATCTTGCCTCCAATTTTAGGGTACAAGGGGATAAGGATAAGTGAATGGATGGAAGACGTGAACTTTTAGAAGATAATAGATATGTGATAGGGAGATGGAGGGAAGGACTCAAGCATCGAGTGTCGTGATATTACATTTTTTTTTTTTGTATCAAGTCATTTTGGATATGTTCTCATAGATGTTGGTAGGATAGGTAGATGGTAGAGGAAATTTTCTAGGGGAAGGAGAATGAGGACTTATGAAAAATATTGGATGAAAGGAGTGGATGAGGATGGAAGTATTGTAGAATAATGAATGGGAGGATGGAAGACTTGTACATAAATGGATGGGAGAGATTAAAAGATCATCATTAGAACACACCTTGAAGGGTGGTGGAGAGGTGGAGGAGGAGATTTTGGAGGAGATGGGGGAAAAAGGTGGATATGGGATATAAGGACCCAAAATAGATGAAGGAGGTAGTAGAGGATTTGTAGAGGGATGATTTAGGAGGAAGCTTTTGGATTAGCAAGGTCGGATGCCAATTTGGATTTTAAAGAGAGATGCATTTTTGCATTGAGTAGCTTTGGAGCCCACATGATTTTTCATTTTTCATTTTGAGGCCTTTGTGGCCTTTTGAACTTTTCATCCTTTTGGATCATATTTTTTCTTTTCTTGAACATGTCTTTTATATGGGATAAGTTGATCCTTCTATTTGTTTATGTGTATTGTTGGCTTGATGGATCTTTTATTATTTTATTTTATTACTTTAGCATCCAACTTTCTTCCATTAGCCATGGTATGGGTATATTAGGATGAATGGTTTAAAGAGTTTATGGATGGAATTATAGAGGAGGAATGTTGCAAGGAATTCAAGGATGTGTGCCTTTGTGGATCTTTCTTAGGGATGTGAGGGGAACTTGGATATGGAGGATGGATGTATGTAAGGACCTAAAATGGATGGAGGGGATGAAGGATTAGGTTTGGGAACATAAGGACCCAAAATGGATGTGTTTGAGGAAGGGATGGAATTTGGGACATAGGGGCCCAAAATGGTTTTAGAGGGTGGGGGGATGGACATTTGGACATAAGGGCCCAAAATGGACTTAGAATATGAGTGATGGGAATATGGAAGTTTAGATTTAGATGGAAAAATTTGGGATTTGGAAGGAGTAGGTAGGGTACCAATATCTTGAGACATTCGTTCTTCAATGGGATACTTATTATTTGCAACACAAGATGTGAGTCCTGGTGTATGGGGTTCATGAATGGATTGGATAGGTAGAATAGGATTTTGTGGAGGATTAGGATCATGAGGGGATTAGGGGAGATGATAGGATCTTGGGATGGATTGGGAGGGAAGATAAGATCTTGATATGGTTGAGGATCATGACATGGAGCTGACAGGGAACTTTGACCTTTACTTTGGAAATAATTAGGTGGTGGAGTAGAAGGAATAATGGGATCTTGAGAGGGAAGATCATACAATGTAATGGAGGGGGGGAATCATGAGATAGAGTGATTTGATCTTGATAGGGAGGGGAATTAGTGGATGGGAGAGAAGGGATATCTGCATGAAGTGGAGGATAAGTGGATGTTAAGGCTCGAGATGGAAGGGGATCATGGAATGTGGTAGAGGGGATGGTTTCAAGAGACAAAGGGGAGTCATTAATGGATGGGATAATAGGGATGTCTTGATCTGGATTAGGAATTGGATCATGAAGTGTATTAAGAGGGATAAATGGATCTTGAGATGGATGGGAAGCATGGGATGGAGAGATGATAAGATCTAGACGAGGAGAATAATCCATAGTAGCATGCTTTGCAACAAGGTCTTGACATGTTTGGAATTGGGAGAGTGATGGGATGCAGGAGGTGGAAGCTTCAATGTAACTAAATGGAGGGATGAAGGAATCATGAGACTTGGAAGATTTAGGTGTGTCTTGACTTGGAGGGAATGATGGTGAGTGCATGGCTTGTAGAGATTGGGTAGCTTGATTGTGGGGATCTACACTTCGTTGTTATCTCATCGATCCATGCAAAGAAAAGCATGGTTTTGGATGAGAGATGGGGATGATGGATTTGGGTAAATGTGGGAGGATGAGATGGATTTCCCTTGTCAAAGGTAGAGGAAGGAGAAGAAATGTGAGATTTATTGAGATTGGATATGGCATGTTGAGGTGGAATAAATGGGGATATGGGATTGTCGCAGTAAGTGGGAGTTGGATTGTATGATTTGGATGAATTTGGGATTGGATTTGTGTGAATCCAATCTTTGTCCATGATGTTGGAATGAAGGTTTGGATTTGGATGAGAAGAAGATGTGGATGAAGATTTGAATTAGGAGTAGATGAAGTGAGATATTTGACGATAGATGAAATATGAACTTAGGACTAGGAGAAAGTTTGGACTTTGTTTTTTATTTGAGAGGGAAGGGCCTCAAGGACTTTGATTTGATTTGATTGATTATGAGAGCAGGGCCTCAAGGAATTGATTGATTGTGAGGGTAGGGCCTCAAGGATTTGATTGATTTGATTGTGAGGGCAGGGCCTCAAGGATTTGATTGATTGGATTTGATTTAATTTTGGATTTGAAGGTTTGAGACACACCTAGGTGGAACAAGACCCTATGATAGTGAAAACAAAGGATTGATTTGGATGATTATCTTCTTCGACTTGGAGATGGACTTGTGATTCCAAGTAAAATAGGATAGCATTAATGGAATTAATTACTTGAGACAGACTGATGTTCTTAAAGCAACAATTTGATTAGATGTGTTTGCTAATGATGAGCGCCTATGTAACACTTTTGATTAAAATATTTCAAAATAAGATTGATTAAGGAATGAAAGATGAGATTTGATTTGATTAGTTTTGATTATGCTTGGATATGGGTCAATCAAGACAAGATTTGATTAAAGTCCAAATGATGATTTTGCTCCTAAGTTCAAAGTAGAAGATTTTATGAAATTTTGGACGAGAAGATGATGTGGATAGAGATGGAAATTTAGAATGACATGAATTTAGAAGATAAATGAGGGATATTGGAGGAATTTAAATGGATTGAATGAGGATTAGATTGGAATTATAGAAGATTGACAAGTGGATTAGATTTGAAAGGTAATGATGTGATTAGATTAGAAGGAAAATGAATGATGAAATTGGATTAAGAAAGTAGATGTGATTTATGAAGGAGTACCAAGATGAAGATTATGATCTTGATTGAATGATTTAAAAGAGGATAAAGATGACTTAGAAGAATGATTAGAATGATTATGAAGAATGATAAAGTTGACTTAGAAGAAGCGATCAGGAGGATTATAATAGAATAGGAATGACTTGGAAGAGTTGATTAGGATGATTAGGAATAGACTAGGAAAGACTTAGAAGAAGTGATTAAGATGATTAGAAGAATATAGGAATGACTTGGAAGAATTGATTAGGATGATTAGGAATAGAATAGGAGTGACTTGGAAGAATTGATTAGGATTCTTAAGATGATTAAGAGACGAAGAGGAAGTATGATTAGGATATGGAGGAATGTTTAAGGATATAGAGGAATGATTTTGATGATTGAATTGGAATGGGAAGATGACTAAGGATGTTATGGATGATTAGGAGATTATGACTAGGATGATTAGAAGAGAGGAATGAATAGGATGGTTAGGGGACATTGGAGGAATGATTTGGAATGATTAAGAGGGTGATTAGGATAAGGAGTATGGAGAAGGTGATGAAGTTGATAGATGGAAGAAGTGATGTGGAGATGATGTGGAAAGCTTGAATAAAGACAACTAACTTAACAAAAAAAAATTATTGTTTTTGAAATGATTTTGATTTTTTTGAGTTTTGTAATGTTTTTGGGTTTTCAAACTTTATATATTTTTTTGGATTTTGAAATTTTTAATGTTTTTGGATTTTGAAAGTTTATGTTTTTATTTTTATTTTTTATTTTAAAATGCAAAGTAAACAAATAAAATTATACACAAGCACAATTGCTAAGGATTAATTCAAATGGTGTGTCCCCTTTTGGCTGCAAATGGGGAAGGTTTTAAATATTCAAGCACATCAAACACACCAACAATCCTATTGAGGCTTCAACTAGGATATACAAGCTCAACTAGGGGATGTCCTTGAGAATAATGTCACACAATCGGGAGGAGACGGTAACCAAAATCTCCACCTTCACTTCCCAAAGGTATAAAGTTCTTTGGGGCTTAGCCAAGAGTGACAAGATTCTACTTCCAAGAAAGGTGTCTTTGGATTCACCTCCTGCTATTTATACTCCGTTGGAACATGGGAGTTGAGGTTGTCCCTTGAGGTGATAAAATCCCCAAGCATGCCTCCTAAAAAGAAAACAAGACCACATATTTCTTGTGCACTCAAGATCACCCGAAGGTGCAAGAGGAGACAATACGTACATGGCCTTGGGGTTTAAAAGACACTTGTTCTTTTTAATTCCAAACCAAAATGTGAAGGTTAATTTTAAGCCCAATTTGCAAATGTGTGGAAAAAACTTCAAACAGACTGCATAAGGCTAAAAATTATTGCAAAATTAGATTCCTTGCATTTTTCTAATGAAATTTTTAAAAAAATTTGCTGAAAAATGATTTTTTATGCCCAAATTATGAGTGTTTGAAGTTTGCAAAGAAGGGTCAACTTGGAATGTGTGCACCTAATTTTCAAGATTGAATCTAGTAAAATGGTTTGCAGATCTAGATAGAGGGCTGAATCATCTTTCCAGAACTTTTCAAATCGTCCAAAACAGAGCTCATATGTGGAAGTTATAAGCATTGTCATGAAGTTGCCTCTTTATGAAAAACAAGTTGTAATCAGGCAGAGATGCTTGTCTATTAGAGATGCCTGTGTAAAGGCAAAGATGCTTGTTTATAGGTAGAGATACCTATTTCTAGGCAGAGACACTTGTGTATAGGCATAGATGCATGTTTCTAGGCAGAGACGCTTGTGTATAGATAGAGACGCTTAATCAACTTAAAAAAGACAACACAAAGGAAACTCCATTTTCTAGTAGAGACAATTGTGTGTATGTAGAGACATGTATCTGCACCAAAACAAAGATTTTATTAGTTTTATGTTCTTTTATGCACTTGCAGATAACATAAGGTGTTTCACTAATGATTATAAGCCAAAAAGTGATTAAAACATGTAAATTTTATTATCTAAAACAAATTAAAGTGGAAGAAACCCCCTTTCTAGCGGAGACGCCTATCTACAAGAGAAGACACCTGTTGACAGGCAGAGACACCTATGTAGCAGAGATGCCTATCTATAGGCAAAGACACATGTTGATAGGTAGAGACACCTATGTAGTAGAGACACTTATTACCAGGCAGAGACACCTCTAGACGAGTGAAGATGCCTGTTTGGAAACTTTACGAGGAACTCTCACGAAATCAAAAAAATTGTTAGAAAAATGGGATTGTGGGTCCCACCATGCATGCCAAAATGTATTGCATAAAAAAGAATAAACTTAAACAAACTAAGCTTATCCTAACATATTCATGCAAACCTCAAAATAGTATTGAAATAAGCATGTAAACATGAAGAGATAAACTAATAAACTAGTTTAACCTACTCAACACAAATGCAAACCTCCAAAATGATTAAGTGTTGATTGATTTTTTGAAGAGGGTATGTGGTTACTCAAATCCTACAGCATGACAATGCATGAAAAAGTCTTTTTGGAAATGAGGAGAGAGCTCTCCTTTTATAGAATTTTGAAGGAAATGGACAGTTGAGATTGAAAGTTGGATGAAGGGTCAAGATTGCATAGGATTGATGAGGTGGCCATGAGATGGAGGCCAAGTAGATGCCATGTAGATGACATGTGGATTAGGGTTTGACCATTCAAAGGGGGAAAGATTCTCACACATGTGTAAGAAACCTTTGAAAGTGACATGTCCATGACAAATTGTAAGAGGGTGTAAGAAGGTGTAAGAGGGATAAAGTTGCTCACACATGTGTGAGCAACTTGAGAAAATGATGGCTCAATGAAAAAGGTCAAGGGTTGTAAGAGGATGAGAGAACCAAGGTCGCTCACACATGTGTGAGCAACTTTGGAAAATGACATGTCAATGCCATGGGTCAAGAGGTGGAAGAGAAGGGGAGAACCAAGATATTGGAAAGTGACATGTCAATGACATGTGGGAGACAAGTGTGTAAGGGTTTGTAATAATGTGTAAGAGTCACATGTGACTTGGGTTTGGATTATGATTTATTAATCCTTAGATTAAGGTTATGCAAATGATTAGGATGAAATTAGGTGGGAGATTAGGATTAATTAGTGGGAAAGTGGGTTGACTTGGGTTAGAAGGATGGGTTAGGTTAGGGAAGTGAAGTTAGGTGAGGGTTAAAGTTAGGAGCCATCTACTCAAATAGAATTAAATTCAATATTTAATTCCAAGTGGGATAAGAAGGGATTAATTAAGTAAACAAGATCATGTACTTAATTAAATGGAGGATTAGGATGAGGGGAAATAGGATATAATTAAATAAATGTAAATTTATTTAATCAAGGATAAGGGATAAAAAGGAGTGTAATTAAATAAATGTGAATTTATTTAATTAAGGCATAAGGCTAAAATTAAACAAATAATAAATATCTATTTAATTGGCTAGGATAAGGGTAATTGTTAGGACAATTTTAGGTGTCTACACCAGCACTTAATGTTAATAATGTCCTAATATTTTAATTGAAAAAAATATTATACTTTAATTCAAAACATAATGTTTACCTTAGTTTATTTAATTGATTTAAATTTAAATTACAAGATTAATTTAAAACCATTATAAAGTAGTAATAATAAAATATTGAATTTAAAGGCTGAGGGAATGATGAAATACCTAAGTCCCAACCTAGGACAATAAAATAATTTCTCCTAGATTATTTCATCATTAAAATAATATAAGGAAATTATTACTAACTATTACCACAAACATTAATCAATAATAAAATAATATCCCATTTAAGTAACCATTAAATTTTAAATTCAAATATAATCAAATTCCAAGAATAGCCTTAAAAAGATTAATTGACAATTTAATAATATTATTTGTTAAAATAAAGTAAGTTCAAAGATGTCTAGCGATAAAATAAATAAATCCCACCTAAAATAAAATTTCCAATTTTTAAAACATGATTTAATAAAACTCAATTTAAAATTTGAAGAGCCCAAAGATCAGCCCTAACCCTAATTCAAAATTAGGGTTGGGCTATAATATAAAACACCAAGCTAACCCTAATTCTTCATTTTCTGTGCAGGCTTGGCTGGGAGAAGAAATGAAAATAAAATCAAATTCAAATATACACATTGAGTGTACATGTGTGTATATACACACCTAGGGTTTGTATATACATACATATATACTTATGTATATATACACAAGGGATAAAAGAGATGAACAAATAAAATTAGAATATTCATAAATTAAAATCAATAAAAGGATTTACCAAATCTTTCTTCCCTTGTCATTGTAGAACCTATTTTGAGAGAATTTTGTTACAAGTCAAAATTAGATCTTGCTAGTGCAAATCAGAGGTTCAAATCAAATTGACGAGGTCCAAAAACCCCTAATTTGAATTTTGTTTCATCCAAATCAGACATCTGAAGCCAAATCTAGAACTATTGAGTTTTGGAAGTGCGGCGGTGGCGATTCATAAAAAATAATTTTAGAGACGATTTTCAAACAACAATATCTCAGTCATTCGGAATCCTTTTTTCAAGTTTTTTTTTTGTTTTGGGGTAGAATTTCATGATCTACACAATGATGTGGGTGGTTATTGATCTCTACTTCTGATATTTTCTAAAAATCACAAATCCTTATTTTTACAACTTTAAAGGCTTCATTCAGGCTCATATGGACACATTTTTAGGTGCTATTTTTTTTAAAGTGCATAATTTTTGTCTATTTTTCAAATTTGGTTTCAGTTTGGATAAATTTTGAGTGGATATAATACTTTCATCATTTGGTCTATTTTGACCTATTTTGGCACTTGTAATTTGTTGGATCCTTGAGTGGTCTTGTGTCTTATTTGTTTGAGTCTACATAACTTCATATTTTATGTTGATACATGAATCAAATTTTTCATTTGCAATTAAGGAAGTAAAACAACAACTATTATTTTCTTTTGAAAAAAATAATAATGGAAATCTTCTTTTATTCTTTTCTCTTTCCAAGTACAAGCAAGATAGAAGAAGATACTAACATTCATATATAAAAATAGTTTTACATGCATGAAACATGCATTATAGGCATTTACATAGCCTTTATTTTACTAACATTTTTATACAAGGCATTTAGTCATTTATTCAAAATAAAAATCTGCAACTTAAATAATGAGACAAGCCCATTTTCTTCTCTTTTTCTTCAACAAAACAACAACCTCTTCAACACAAAAACTTACAAATAAACAAGCTTTGACCATGGAGGCTCACCTCCCAACCTAGGCCATTACATGACCACCCCTGAGCTTCGGGAAATAAAGATGGATGAGGGTTACATACATGCTATAACATACATACACATAAAAACTAGTAAGTACATGTAAACACAAAATTCTCATCCCAAGGATATTCACACAATGGGTCACCTTGGACCCATAAAAGGGGTGCAGGTGGAAAGTACCAAAGTAGGAGAAGCCATTCAAAAGTAAAACCATGCCTTTAACAAGGCCTAAAATTCATAACCATTTCTATCACAAGGCCATAAAAAAAAGTACCAACCCTTCCATTTCCTTTCATAAAATACAACCCTTCCTTTTCCTTTCACAAAATACAACCCTTCCATTTCCTTTCACAAAATACAACCCTTATGACCCCCAAATAAGTATACAACAAGAATGACAACATGGAGCCCATACATTTATGTCTCATCCCCTTCCTCCTTGAGGAAGGACTCTATACTAAATGGGCATTCACAACTTAAGCCCTTTACCCATCAAGGCTCTCTTCCCTCCCAAGGGTGAGTTTGGCCTTGCACACACCAATAAAACAAAAAAACTAAAAAAAACCAGAAAATAAACACTTAACAAGAAGCCATGAAAGCAAGCATGAAGCTTCAAAAAACCATTACAATATCATAACAAATAAATTTGCATTTTACATACAAGAAAAAGATAGAGTCTTCCATGACAAGGCCACCAACCTGGCCACCAACCTTACTCCAAGCTATGGAAAAAGAGGGTTGAGAAGAGTTTCCTTTCCTACAATCCTTCCTTCCTTGCTAAGTCCACCAAAACCTAATAAGTCCACTAGAAGTCTCCAAAATTAGAGAGTGGGCAATCAACCTACCAAATTCCTCTCCATCCCACTAAAAAGGAAATCCCTACCTAACCTCAAATATGATTGGGCACACTCACCTAGGGTTCTCTCTCAACAAGAGGAAATTCAAAATTGAAAAGAGAGGAAGACATGGCACATTTCCCAAATTCATCACCTTTCAAAAAGGCATATTTTAGAGAGGCAAAAATAGTCTAAAATCATCCTATTGGTCAAAATTTGACCCCCAACCCAAAGTACACCTATGGGGTGATCTAATTTTAACCCTAACTAACCCTTTGGGTTATTTTTTGCCTCTCAAAAGTCCACTAAGACTTGAATCACAAATATTTAAAATAAGATTCCCTCCCATGGCTCAACAACTAAGATATCTAACCTTGAGATTCTACAAGGTGACTCAAAGGTGGAAGACAAGTAATATACAATGCACTTGGCCATGCCAACTCACAACACATGTGTCAATTGACACCATAAAAAATTACAACACATCACTACACACATGGCATGTCGAGTAGACATTGATTTAAAATAAAAATAAACACAATTAAATAATACAATCAAATATTACTTTACAACATTGTACATCACAACGAGGTTATTTCTCCCTTTGGAGATAACCTTGGCTTAACAAGATTTTCACATGAATCCATCTTTGATTTTCCCTTATTTAATCCATGGTCATTTCCTGCACACTAGATAAAATATAAGTAGCTCATGAAAGATCAAATAACATATACATGTAAAATACATCATAATAATCACACTCAAACACATCATAAAATTCTAATTGCATCCACACTTTATCACAAGATAATCACATAATTTTCAATAATACATTTCCTAAATTCAAAGTTAGTTAATCCAAGAACATAATGATATATCAATTAACCTAACATATTAACCATGATCATTTCACATAGACTTTTCTTGCATAAGCATAAAATTAAAGCATAATATTCTAAATGAATGATTCATCAAATACCATAAATCAAGTCATAATAATCAGAGCATGAATGTAAGTCCTAAATCATCATAAAATCTAACTACATTTCACAACATCATATGAAATTCACTTTTCAAAAGAATGCATTTACTCGAAATCTATTAAATTTTAATATCATGATATTCCAAGAAACACATCTATCACAAACAACCTAAATCATTTACATACAACATTTCAACCGATTCACGTTTCTCGCATCAATATGACATCAAAGTGTAATACTCAGAATTTCCTTCACCATGAAATCTCTATAAATACAATATTCACAAGCATCCCAAAATCCCTTTCATAATCAAGAAAATATTAACATTTTAATTAATTTCGTAATCACTTTGAATTACATTTCTTGAATCAGTAATCAAAGCGTAATACTTGGAAATCTCTTTCCTAACATCAAGACCTAAAATCAACTTCCTATTAATTCACATATAAACCTAATATACATTCAAATGGTCATTTTTGTAAGCATTCATATCCAATAGTAACATTTCAATATTCCTTAAGGGTACATTCTACCTACTCAATTCATGACTCTACTCACCTTTCCTACTACATTTTCTATTAAAAATTACATACACAAAGAAAACAACATTTACTTCATTATAATTTACATCTCATCTCATTATAATTTAAATTGCTTGATTCTCATTCAAACCCCTCAAAATATGTACTCAATTTCTCTATAGTAAGAAAATTAGTTGAATTCATTTAGCCCTTAAGAAAACATAGTGCATCCTAGAAACATTGACATGAGTACACAAGCAACATGAAACAGAGTACATCACAAATCAGTGTGGTCAAACCTGTGTCCATCAAAATATAAATCCATAATTCATCAACATGGTGTATCTAAATACTGAGTCTATAATACAGATAGAATCAATTCAATGATAAGATCGGGTTAAGGTCTCTTAATACACTTGTCATGACCCCAATGATAACCTCATGATTGATGCATGAAAAATATGAACAGGTGCATCTCACAGTGCCATCATAAAACATGATGTGGATAACAATCACTGCATTCATAGGACATAATCATCCCTATCTTTAAGGGTCACTGAAATACAATCCAAGATCACACCCTATGTCTCCAAGTTCATGTAGGGCATCAAAAATATGCTCCAAAAAAAATTCTCCTAGTGGATTCACCGTCACATGGGACCAACATGATCATACCCAGCAAGTGTGAAAGTCAAAACCTTACCATCTAGATATTTGTGCAAGGAGGCAAATGAGGGAGGCACTACAGTCAAGAACTTAGAAATAGTTAGAAAACAACAAGCCTAAAGGAAAAATAACTTCTTTACCATCAAGCTTCAACACATACTTATGATTTTTCATCCAACTGCATCTCTAGGAAATAATAACTCCTGGGTTAGATTCAATAAAGAGGGAACTTTTGAGCCCCTCAAATAGCCGGCAAAAGGTATAAAGGGGCTACTAAAGTCAATCCTTATTAGTTACCACATAAAGGATCTCATAAATGCATCCCAATCTTTGAAAAACTCATAAAAGCCTCTAAAAAGCAATAACTCCCCTTACAACTTCATCCCTATCCCCATGAAAAAATGAAAAATGAAAAAAAAGTGACAAAAAAAATTCCTTCATAAACTTGATGATGGAGATAGGGTATCTCCAACCCTAAAAATATCCCATGCACATCTCTTTCTTCATTTTATCATTTCACTTTGTAACTTTTGTCCTCTGTGTTGTAATGGGAATGAGGGTTTGAAGGAGAATGAAAATTTATGAAGCCCTTTATGGAGATGTTTGTGCAAAATTCACCCATTCACAGGTACTCTGAAAGATTGTGAGTCTCTTGTGTGTATATTATGGCCATTTGTAGGTAATCTTGATGCTCGAACTATGCCTTTAGAATGTCTTGTAATAGGACTTTTTCCCTCTCTATGTAATCTTCTTCTTTGAACATATTAAACGGATGAGAACCTTCATTCTCAGGGGTCTATATTCTTAGCATGAGTTGTCACCTATCATTTGTGAATTTTTTGCACCTCTTATGGTTGTGGCTCTTATACTGTAATTGAGGCCTTCTCTTATATCTCTATGATTATTGCATTCAAATTTTTGCTTTTGTTGTTATGATATCTTAGGAAACCAGAAGATTTTCTCTGGTATGAAAATAGGTTTGTCACTTCATAGATTTACAATAAACAAGCTTCTTATAGAAATCAAATATTGTTCATTATGTTGAGTTCATAATCTATAAGATTACAACCTTCATTCTCCAAATCAAACATTCTTGAAATATGGAAATGTAGGTTCCTGTGTATGTAGATGTCGCAATTTTTTTGGATGATCCTCCTTGTAAAACACTTGTATTAACTCACATATTCACCAAAAAATTCTAAGGTATTATGGGGTTAAGTACATCCTATAGCTAATATGATACTACCTATCATTGATAATGTAGCATGAGTGCTTCTTTGTTCCTGCTATTATCTTTATCCAGTACTATAGCATAGCATTGACTTGTAGCATTACATGACTATTATAGAAGCATATCTCTATCTTTATGCTCTTTTTTGCCTTGGAGCTTTGTTGACTAAACAAAATTTCCTAGTTATTAAACCATAGTCACTTGCATTCTTTGATCTGGAAAAGGATATCTCTTAATTTTGATATTTTCTATCTTCTTCCAACACTATTATTGATCTTGTTGTAAACATGTCATTGTCTCAAAAAATCAATACTATAAAGATCACTTCATCCTTAAGAACTGGATACCACTTCCTATGATAGTCATTCTTTTTGAATTCTTTCTTTGTTGTTATTTCTTAGTAGGATGATACCAAGTGTTTTTAAGATCTTCATTTGTATATTTGATTTGATTCCTTATTATAGAAACCTTGATATAAAGGAAGAATTGATATTTGTGCCATGGCCTATTTTACTTTCTAACAAAATGCCTCCAATTCATCTTTTTGTTAGTAATACTTATCCGCTTACATCCATTTACTGATTCCCTTGACTTATTGTTAAGATTCATGATCTAGGTAACATGAATGATTCCTATCCCTATTGACAATATTTTCGTTGTTTATTGTTTTGTCACATGGAAATAGATCTTTGTACTTTTTCTTGAAGGTAAATAACTTTGGTGATGACCTACATTAGAATAATGGCTATATCTCAATGATTTCTTTTTCATTTCCTTCTTTATAATATACATGAATTATTTCTTTCTGTTGCTATGAATGCTTCTTTCATGAATATTGTAGGGCATCCTATCTTTGGCTTGTGATGGTTGTTTTGAGGAACTATCTTAAATAAAACTTAACACCTTTCCATATACCAATTTTATTACATACTTGGTAGCACCATTAAGTCTCATGAATTTCTATTGTTATATCATATCAAGCTTTCAATATAAATGAACTCCTTGTTTCTTACACTGAGTGGATTTTCTCATCATTCATGGATCCTTCCTTTTCCTTCTACACCATTATCACATAAGTGTTTTTAAGATCTTCATTTGTATATTTTCTTTGACTCCTTACTATAGAAACCTTGATATAAAGGAGGAATTGATATTTGTGCCATGGCCTATTTTCCTTTCTGACAAAATGCCTCCAATTCATCTTTCTGTTAGTAATACTTATCCGCTTACATCCATTTACTACTTCCCTTGACTTATTGTTAAGATTCATGATCTAGGTAACATGAATGATTCCTATCCCTATTGATAATATTTCTATTGTTTATTGTTTTGTCACATGGAAATAGATCTTTGTACTATTTCTTGAAGGTAGATAACTTTTGTGATGACCTGCATTAGAATAATGGCTATATCTCAATGATTTCTTTTTCATTTCCTTCTTTAGAATATGCATGAATTCTTTCTTTCTATTGCTATGAATGCTTCTTTCATGAATATTACAAGGCATCCTATCTTTGGCTTGTGATGATTTTTTTGAGGAACTAACTATCTTAAATAAAACTTACCACATTGTCATATACCAATTTTATTACGTACTTGGTAGCACCATTAAGTCTATGTGAGACCTACCAGACAGTCATATTTATATTGCTTTGTTTTCCATGCTTTCAGTACTCTTTTCACAAACATACTTGACTATTTGAGACACTTATGTATTTAAGGATTTGTTGAATCCTATGCTATATGTTCGGTACCTGATTATGTAATCAGGGTACACTCGAGATACTATATATTTTGATTCAATTTTAGTTATGATGATGTCACAGATGATTTTATATTATGTTTAAAATGATTGCGATGAAAAGTTGGTTTAGGAAACCGAAGTTATGCTTAGTTGATTGATTTACAGACATAGTTTTTAAACCATGTAGCATTGATGATGTATTGTGTTTATATCATGTTGGTTTGGACCTATTGATGTGTGCAATGAGTGTGCAGGATAAGTTGACCATGGATCTAAATGCAGGGATTCAGTATTGGAGCCTATATTTTATACCATGCATTCCAAGGTCATCTTTGTATAAAGAAATGTGGATCTCGTTGTATCATATTTAATTCATGAATGTGGTTTGCATGTGTGTATTTAACTTAGTTAATGTTTATGTGAATTAGCCATGTCATTGTTTTAAATTAAATGTGCCAAATTTGGCAAATTGTAGCATATGTGTTGGCATGGTTAGTAATTTGTAATTAGTTGGGTCAAGGGTTTGACTAGGGGATTACCTTAGGGTAGAATCAACTTACCTTGGGTTGGGAAGTTTCTAGATAGTCAACCAAGACCTGAAATCCGTGTGTAAACTTTAGGTGGAGTTTAGGAGGGCCATTTGGGCTCCCATAGGTTAAATGGGGTTAATTTTAGCTACCCAGGTTGATACCTTAGGGGTTAGAGGTCTTTTTCAGCCCATTAAGAGCTTTTAAACTCATTTATGACTCCCCTAAAGTCAAGATTTCAAAGTTGGGCGGATTTGAAGAGTTGTGAGGTTTTGGTTAACCTCTCTCTTCTTCCCAAATTTGCCTTCAACTCCATTTATGGTGAAGGAAGGCAAGTGGGAAGAAGGGAATGGAAGTTTCCTTCTCTCTTTTGATTGGCTCCTAGATTTTAGGAGTTTGGCTTATATAGGGAAAGCTTGGAGAAGGGTTTAGCTATTCACCCACTCTCTAGATTTGGAGACCTTTTCAGTTTTGAAGGAGCTTAGAAAGGACTAGCTCGGAAGGAGTTTGCATTTTTAGTTTTCATTCTTTGCTTGGATCAAGGTAGGATCTTGTGATATTTTTGTTAATTTCTTGCATGAGTTTGAGCTTGGAGCTCCATTAATGGAGTCCATGGCTTTTCAAGGTTTTTAGTTGAAACTTAAGTTTTGTAAATTATTATTTTTCTTTTGTGTATTCAATTTGGGATGGGGTTCTTCAAGGCTACTCACCCTAGGGAGGGTGGAGGAACCTTGAAGGGGGTAGTAAGAAGAAGACTGAGGTTGTGCAGAGTCTCCCATGGGTGGAGTGATGAACATGGGGTTTCATGATACCCATGATGCCAAGTATGGCCTCCGGGCACCTAGGGGCATAAGGAGATTAGACTGCATCTTCTTGAAGATGGTCATCCCAAGTCCATGTGTCGTTTGGGAAATTTGTATTTGTACTATGGTTTCTCCACCTAGTAGTCCACCTCTACCATGTTTTAGGAAGGCCTCTTGGAGGTCTTTCTCTTGTTAGACGATGTTGGGGAAAACTTGTTGAAGTGTTTTCATGTTGATTGTTTCCCTTATGTTTGAGAGTATGCTTGTACCTTGTTCCAAATTGGATCCCCTAGCTCGGGGGTGGCCATGAAATGGCCTAGGTTGGGAGGTGAGCCTTTGTGGTCAACCTCGTATCTACAGGTACCCAACTGGATGTAGGGCTTGTAGGATTTGTGGACTTAGAGTAAATTTCAATTAAAAAAATTGTTGTAAATTTATTTCCTAGTATATGTCAAGATTTGGAATCAGGATTTCCCCTTGTAAACTAAACTTTCAATTTTCGTAATACAATTGTGAAAATGAATATGAAAAAAATTATGAGATTTGGTAAAATGGATCATAATGGCAAAATGAAAGTTGAAATTCCTATTTAAATTTTATGGGTTGAGATTTTGATCTTAGAAAAGTTTGCGATAAATTTTTTATAATATTGTGAGAATAAATGAGTGGTATGTTTTGACAAGAATTTGATTATGTACCATTATTAATTTTATTAAAGTTCATTTAACATTTTGATATGTGTTGTCCAGAATAACCACTCACTAATTGGATATTGTACATATTGTTGTTATGGATTAAATTAAATAAATTTGTTTGTAAAAAAAAAAATGAGAGAATTTATTTTAATTTGTGTACTTAGTAAATTTTCTGAATATTTCATCAAAAAAAAATGCTTGAAATAATTTTTTTATTTCATACATGTGATTGGCTCGAATTATGGAACCCATATATGTTTTAAATTTTTTTTAAAAAACTCTCCTAATATTCCCTGTTTGAGAATTCAGGAAATATCTATTCACCAGTAAATTAAATATTTTTCTATAAAATATATATACATTTAATTTAATTAACAAATCATATTTCTTTTATGTTTAAACAAAAAAAGGGGAAACAAAAATTTAAAAGAAAATTATTTTTAAATCCCGAATATGGGATTGAGCGCACAACACTTAAATTTAATATATAAAAAATAGAGCGGTATGGGGGCGGGCCGAAGCCCTAACCCTCACCCGTTTACCCCCCAATCTCCCTTCCTCCTCAGTCGCGCAGCTCCACTGTGAGTAGCACACTAGGTGCGTAGGGCCGCATACGACGATCATGCCTCTGGCACCGCGCACGCCCCCTCCTCCATCCTCCTCTCCACCGCTTCTCTCCCACTGCCTCCTGCGTGTGAGCCTCCGCCACTGCTATTCACGGCTCTGTGGAAATTTACGCAGGGAGTAGGGTATTAAGTTACCTAGATTTAATTTTTTAAATATAGTTTGTTATATGTTTTAAACTTTGAAATAAAATAAAGTTTGTTAATCCTTTGTTTTGATTACGTAAAAATAGGTTTTGAAAGGACCCGAAACCTTTTACAATTAGATTGTTAATCCTTTGTTATTTAAAATTAGATTTGTTATTTAATTAGGTCTTTATATTAAGAGTTTAATTGCTATTTAAATAAAGTCATTTAAAATTTAGATATAAATTTATATAAGTAATGTTTAAATTTGTTATTATAATAGTATTATTAGATTTATTTTATTTGTGCAATGGTTTTAGTTTGTTACATAACAGACATTGAAATATTTACAAAGAATAAATTGTTATTATTATTATATTTCTTATTAAAATTAGTTACTTCGCATTAGGACTATGGATTTAAATTAGAGGTATTTCAAAGGTGAATATCCATTTATATTTTCTTTTTATTAATAATATAATGTTTAAAAAAAAGGGCTTAAAATTTAATAAATTAAATAGTGACTTATTTAGATTAATCAGTTTTTAATTCGAGTAGATTTACTTATTTAAATGGATATTCTTTTTTAGTATTTTGTTTGTCCAAATTTGATGATAACAATTCTCCTTATCATCACTATATGGTCACGCCTAGGGTCATTTTGACCGTCCTAGATTTGTTGACCATATTTGTGCACAGTTGACTTATGGACAACCATAGTCAAACCTTGGACATCACCTCGGTTTGTGTGCATAAAACTTACCTTGGTATGTTTTAAACCCTTGTAGAACCTTGTAGGACGTTGATGCAGGAGCATCCTGGGTGTAAGAGCAATCTTGCATCACCCAAAAATATTTTTGGTTTTGTTTTCAATAAAAGCTATCTTGTGCAGAGCTGCTATTTATGGAAACTTACTATTTTTAGTAAGTTGGTCATATGATCTCAGAATGTTCTGATTTCATAGTTGGAGGTTCATCCTAGTCATTTCAGCCTACCAGTTGAGTTTCATTGCCACATCATCAGTATTGGTGAAGTTATTGAGGTTTTTGGGTATGAAATCTTTGAGCTCAATTTTAAAGGCCTTAGAGGCTCCAGATCGCAGTCGACCCCCAATTGAATGGTGCTTGCACATGTTAGGCACTATAGATCTCATCATGGCATTTCCAAAAAGTGGTTACAATAGAAAAATAGAGCTATGGTTAAAAAGTTATGGCCTCCAGAAGTTGGGCTACCTAAAAGCATATCTTGTATTTCTTTTGAGCCGACCCTATTGTAAAAATTTTGAAACTAAAATAATTCTATGTATAGTCTGCCTTAAAGGCTAAATTTCTGGAACCTTCTCGGGCGGTGGAAATTGCCTATATAAGGAAGGCTTGTAGTGTTGTCTTAGGTAATTCGGGACAGTTCGGGGTAGTAGATCTGGGTATTGATTCGAGGCTTTGTCATATAGAATATTGTAACGGAATGCCCATGTGGCTTTGCATCTTGTAATTCTGAAAGTTTGTAATTCCACATTTGTGGAGATAATAAGAAGCCATTTTTATGTTCTTGCATATTGTTGTTGTTTCTATGTTTCTGTTATGTGTTTGTGGTATTAAAAGGAGCACCCTTCATCAAGTGGTATCAGAGCAGGAGTTCCTGAGTGTGTAAACAGATTGTCAATTGTGAGGTAGTTTGCACCAGGATTGTGGGTTAGGGTTTCTATGTAAACAGATCGCTGACTATGAGGTAGTTTGCACGAGGGCCGTGGTTAGGGTTTCAATGCGCATTGCGAAATTGCCTCCACAAAGGGAATGTGGCCAAAGAGCTGGTGTTGTAACACCTAAGGTTAGGGAACTGTAGAGACAAGTGCGAGCATTGCAAGAGGAGATTCGTAGAGGAATGGATCTTAATGTCAGAAATGAAAGCGAGGATGAAGCCGAAGAAGAAGATCAAGAAGGAGAAGTCGAAGTTTTGAATCAAGAAGAAGAAAGACTTTTCCTAGCCATTTCAAAGATCGGGAAGAGACCTAAGATTGAGGTTCTGACATTTTTTGAAAATTTTAACCTAGAGGAATTGATCGACAAGATCAATGAATGTGAAGAATATTTTGAGTATGAAGATATTGAGGATCCTAATTGGGTCAAGTTTGCGAAGGCCAGACTGAAGGGCCATGCGAAGATCTGGTGGCAAGAGATTCAGTTAGAGTGAAATCGAAGAGGAAAGGATAAAATCACAAGATGGGAGCGGATGGTAGATAAATTGAAGTGAAAATTCATCCCTATTGATTATGAGCTTGACCTACTGAAGAAAATGCAAAGTTTGAAGCAAGCAGGAAGATCTGATCAGAAGTATACAGAGGAGTTCTATCAAATCCTCATCAGAACAGGCCATGCAGAAGTTGATAAAGAGAAAGTTGCCCGTTACCTTAATGGGTTAAGGCCAAGCATTTAGGAAGAATTGAATCTGGTGCGAATGAACAGTATTGAAGAAGCATACCAGTTTTCCCTGAAAGTAGAGGAAAAGCTAAACAAGAAGTTTGAGAGCAAACAAAGCGGAAGAGGTCGTGATGGAAGATCTGGTGGATGGTCATATGGAGATCAAAACGAAGATCCGAAAAAGTAGGATGAGGCCAGTGACAATCAGAATCAGAGAGGAGATAATTTCAATCATTTTAATGATCAGAATAATAGAGATCAGAGAGGAAGAGGAAGAGGAAGACAACAAGGATCTAGAAGAGGAGGCTTTCGTGGAACATGTTTTCACTGTGGAGAAGAAGGTCATAGGGCATTTGATTGTCCTCAATGCCAAGGAAGGACATATATGAGGAACAAAGGCTAGACCAGAGTTGCACATGTAGATGAAGATTCTAGATCATCAAATTTTGAAGATGTTGAAAGAGAAGAAGCGCTGATCAACAGAAGAGTCTTGCTCAGTGGTGAGAATGAACCTGAATAAAGGAGGAGCCTGTTCCGCACCAGGTGCAAGTGTGAGGGTAAGTGTTGTGATGTGATTATTGATAGTGGCAGTATTGATAATTTGGTGTCAGAAGAGATGGTGACAAAGTTGAAGCTCAAGAGGTAGAAATATCCATATCCATATCGGGTTGCCTGGGTGCAGGATGACCACAAGGTCATGGTCAGTGAATAGTGCCTAGTGAAGTTCAAGATCGATGGGTACCAAGATGAGGTACTATGTGATATCATATCTATGGATGCATGTCATATGTTGTTTGGTAGAGCTTGGCAGTTTGACAAGTGTGGTGTACATGATGGTCATGCAAATACTTATTCCCTGATAAAGGATGAAGTGTGACATAAGATAAAACCATTGAAGGAAATAGAAGAAAAGGCATGTGGTAATGCAAAAATAACTTTTGTTGATAGAGGAAATTTCTTAGATGGTATGCAACATGAGCATATGTGTTTTACCTTAATTTCAAAGGCTAGGAAAGAGGAAGTAGAAGATGTACCTATAGAAGTTGCAGAATTATTGAATGAGTTTCAGGATATTCTATCCAATAATGTGCCTGATGGATTACCACTAGTAAGAAAGATCAGTCATCAGATGGACTTGATTCTAGGAGCTAGTTTGCCAAATAAGACAGCACACAGAATGACACTAGTAGAAAGTGAAGAGTTGAAGACATATTTGAAGTTTAGTGCATCACATCATCCACAGATTGTGTATGGAAGTAGTCCCAAAAATGCATCTGAGTTGAGGAAGATAGATAAAGGATAAATAAGTAGTGCTGAAGCTGAGGATTTTGCAGAACATTTGAAGAACATCCATGAGGAGGTGAGGAAGCACATTACCAAGATGAATGTGCAGTATAAGGTTGAGGCAGATGAGAAAAGGAGGCATAAGAAATTTCAGGTAGGAGATGAAGTCATGGTTCATTTGTAGAAGGAAAGATTTTCTGTTGGTACATATAACAAGTTGAAAATGAAAAAGTTTGGACCATGTAAGATACTGAAGAAACATGATTCAGAAAATGCATATGAGGTATAATTGCCTATTGAGCTGAATATTTCACTAGTGATTAACATTCAGATTTGACAGAGTATCATGAAGGAGGTGTTGAAGATGAGCTTACAACAACATAGTGGAGTATTCTAGCAACCAGTTCAGATATCAAGGAGATTGAAGACATACTGGATAGCCATGTTGGCAGAAGCACAAGGAACAGAACATATGAAGAATATTTGGTCAAGTGGAAAGGATGACCTATGGAAGATTCATCATGGCTGACAAGGGAGGAGGTTAACTGTCTTGGTTTTCCTCTTCACACTTGAGTCATGACAGGGTCACTTCTCAAATTACCCCAGGTGTCTGATGCAGGAGCATCCTGAGTGTAAGAGCAATCTTGTATGACCCAAAAATATTTCTAGTTTTGTTTTCAATAAGGGTTATCTTGTACATAGCTTCTATTTATGGAAACTTACTATATTTACTAAGTTGGTCATATGATCTCAGAATATTCTAATTTCACTGTTGGAGGTTCATCCTAGTCATTTCAGCCTACTAGTTGAGTTTCATTGCCACATGATTAGTATTGGTGAAGTTATTGATGTTTTTGGGTACAAAATCTTTGAGCTCAATTTTGAAGGCCTTAGAGGCTCCGGATTACGGTCGACCCCCAACTAACTAATGCTAGTGCGTGTCAGGCACTATAAATCTCATCATGGCATTTCTGAAAAGTGGTTACAATAGAAAAATGGAACTCCAGTTAAACCATTATGGCCTCCAGAAGTTGGGCTACCTAAAAGCATATTTTGTATTTCTTTTGAGCCGACCGTATTGTAAAAATTTTGAAAATAAAATAATTCTATGTATAGTCAGTCTTAAAGGCTAAATTTCTGGAACCTTCTCGGGTGGTGGAAATTGCCTATATAAGGAAGGCCCATAGTGTTGTCTTAGGTAGTTTGAAACAGTTCGGGGTAGTAGATCTAGGTATTGATTTGATGCTTTGTCGTACAGAATATTGTAAGGGAATGCCCATGTGGCTTTGCATATTGTAATTCTGAAAGTTTGTAATTCCACATTTGTGGAGATAATAAGAAGCCATTTTTTTGTTCTTGCATATTGTTGTTGTTTCTCTATTTCTGTTATGTGTTTGTGGTATTAAGGGGAGCACCCTTCATCAAGTGGTATCAGAGCAGGAGTTTCTGAGTGTGTAAATAGATCACGGATTGTGAGGCAGTTTTCACCAGGACTGTGGGTTAGGGTTTCTATGTAAACAGATCCTCGACTGTGAGGTAGTTTTCACCAGGACCGTGGTTAGGGTTTTAGCTCACATCATGAAAATGCCTCCATGAATGGAATGTGGCGGAAGAGCTGTTGTTGTAACACTTGATGTTAGGAAACTGTAGAGACAAGTGCGAGCATTGCAAGAGGATATTCATAGAGGAATGAATCTTAATGTCAGAGACGAAAGCAAGGATGAAGTTGAAGAAGAAGATCAAGAAGGAGAAGTCAAAGTTTTGAATCAAGAAAAAGAAAGAATTTTCCCAGCCATTTCAAAGATCGGGAAGAGACCTAAGATTGAGGTTTCAAAATTTTCTAGAAAATCCTAACCCAGAGGAATTGATTGACTGGATCAATGAATGTGAAGAATATTTTGAGTATGAAGATATTGAGGATCCTGATCAGGTCAAGTTTGTGAAGGCCAGACTGAAGGGCCATGCAAAGATCTGGTGGCAAGAGATTCAGTTAGAGAAAAATTGAAGAGGAAAGGAAAAAATCACAAGATGGGAGAAGATGGTGGATAAATTGAAGTGACAGTTCATCCCTATTGATTATGAGCTTGACCTACAAAAGAAAATGCAAAGTTTGAAGCAAGCAGAAAGATCTGTTCAGGAGTATACAAAGGAGTTCTATCGAATCCTCATCAGAATAGGCCATGCAAAAGATGATAAAGAGAAAGTTTCCCATTACCTTAATTGGTTAAGGCCAAGCATTCAGGAAGAATTGAATCTAGTTTGAATGAATAGTATTGAAGAAGCATACTAGTTTTCCCTAAAAGTAGAAGAAAAGTTGAACAAGAAGTTTGAGAGCAGACAAAGGGGAAGAGGTCGTGATGGAAGATCTAGTGGATGGTCATATGGAGATCAAAATGAAGATCCAAAAAAGTAGGATGAGGTGAGTTATAGTCAGAATTAGAGATGAGATAATTTCAATCATTTCCATGATCAAAATAATAGAGATCAGAGAGGAAGAGGAAGAGGAAAAAGATCTAGAAGAGGAGGCTTTTGTGGAACATGTTTTCACTATGGAGAAGAAGGTCATAGGGCATTTGAATGTCCTTAATGTCAAGGAAGGATAGATAGGAGGAATGAAGGCTAGGCCAGAGTTGGACATGTAGATGAAGATGCCAGATCATCAAATTCTGAAGATGTTGAAAGAGGAGAAATGCTGATCAACAGAAGAGTCCTGCTGAGTGGTGAGAATGAACCTGAACAAAGGAGGAGCCTGTTTCACACCAGGTACAAGTGTGAGGGTTGTGTGTGTGAATTTTGTACCTAGCTATAGACACAACACTTCAGTAAAATATTAGAGGTTAGCTAAAATCAAAATCATGCAGTGAAATGGAAACTAATCTAATCGGGCAATTTACTGCCTTCTAGTAGGTGTGAGTATGATATTCTCATATTGGACCAAGATCAGTGACCTTGACGACACCTAAATGAAAGATTTGAATGCAGAATCTAGATATGAGATGAATGCAAATTAATCTATATTTTTAGATTTTCTATGTAATAAGATGAGATAAACTGATGTGAATCTATCCTATATGAGAAACTGATATGACATTCAATTAATCTAATAATGATATGCTAAATGATATGAATGCTCAAAAATAATGAAAATCTCACAACAGCTTTGATTCGCAAAGATTGATTCTTCTATCACCAATTTGCCAGCGTGAGGATGCAATTCATGGATGGATCCAAATGAAGAGTTGAGGCCTTAATTTATAGGAATCCAGGACTTTGGAGGTGCATGGAAAAAGCCATAAATCGCTCTTGATAAACTTAGGTTGATTTTTAAGTTATCAAGAATTTAGAGATAGATTAACTCACAAAATCATGCAAATCAGCTTTTTAATTTAAATCAGAAGTTGAGATCAGCTTTCAACTCAAAAGAGAGTTGAGTTTATTTTTAAAATAACTTGAATTGATTTTCTGATTTAAAGTTTAACTGCTTTTTGGATGTGCATAATTAATTATGAATTAATTAAATAAATAAAGTGATTTATCCTCAACTTAACTGATTTTAAAAATAAAACAATTGATTTATGGGTTAATCAATTATTAAATCAAACTTTTATTTAAAAACTATATTATTAAATTTGATAATTGACATTAATTAATTAAATAAGAATTTAATCAATTAGTCATAGGATATTTGATTTATTGTCAAAATTTAAATAATACTATTTAGGAATAAATATAATTAAATCCAATTAAATAATTAAGTGGTAGTATTAAATCTAATTAATTAAATATTTAGAATATTCAATTAATCAAACTTTAGGATAAATAGGATTTATCGCCAAATAATCATTAAATTAAAGATAATTAGGATAAATAGGAATAAGGAATATTCTCCGATACAGAATTTAGGATAATCAATTAAGATTCGATAATGTGCCGATTTGCCTTAGGTTAGGACTTTGATGTCTATTTTGTTCGATGTGTTGATATAGGAGGTTAATGAACCTATAGCCCATTTTTGGGGTATTACATTTTTCCCCTCTTTGAATTACTGTGTGAAGTGTAGTGGTTCAAAGACAGTTTGTGTATGATGTTGAAACTGATGTTTGAAATTGAAATTGATATGAAACATAAATTTGATATGAGACAGAAACTGATTGAAAGATTCAAAGATATTAGGTCTTGAATGACCAAAGATAATGTTAACTATAACAGCAATGAACCAATGATTGTGAAGAAGTGTCAAAACACCTGATTCTGAACCTTATGATTGCGAAGAAGTGAGTGACCGATTCCAGACCTGATTGTTGATAAGAATCACATTGGTATCACATCTGAACCCTTCAGTTACAAAGAACCAAGGAAATAACACTAATGAACTGATGGTTACGAAAAACTAATATAGTTTACAAGATTAAGAGAATACCAGATTGATATGGATCTTGATGAATTTGATATGCTCCAAGCGATGATTTATTTGCCCCAAGCGATGAGGTCTTTTTGATGAATCAACAACTAGACGTGGTTGTTGTCTTGATTACTGAGGAAAGATTTGATTTCAAATTAGATTACAGACTTTGAATGATGTGCAATACCATGCCCCCTTCGGGATGAAAATTAAAATCTGACAAGAAAAGCCAGCGTTGTAGTTTTAGAAGCATGTTAATTCATTTGAGAAGTGGTTAAACACATTCGAGAATGCATTCTGCATCATTTGTAGGTCTAGAAGACCAAGTTTGACTAGGTGAAACCATGAGTTGACCATAGTTGACCAAATTGAAATTTTGATAGTTTGATGTAAGATAATCAGTTAAGTTGAATACTGGATTTCTATGATGATTGAAGGTTGATTATGTAAGCAGTAGACCATCCTGGGTCTGAAAAATTTAAATCACAATTTTGACATAGTAAATGATCTCAGATTTTGATTTTGTCCCCAAAAATGGGTTCAGAATGTCGAAATTAGCCAGGGGTACAATTTTCATGAAAAACGGAGCACTTTTGAAAATTAGGTCAAAAGCTATATAAAGGCCGGAAGGGTGATTTTCAAATCATTTTCACCGTTGACTTCTAAAAATTTGTGGAGCCCTCTGAGTGAGAAAATGGTAGAAATGAAGGTACATGTGAGTTTGCATCATTTTGAGTGCAGCCGGAGACACTAGAGACCTCAGCAGTACAAACATCTAGTAGGTGGACCTCTTTGCTTCTCTGAAACGTCAATTTTTCTTTGTTTATAGGATTTTTAGCACTTTTTTCGTACACTTTTAATTTTTCAATTTTGCATGCACGGAACCTCGTATGACTATCCGCCTAGAATCGTATGACTTTTCAACCCTAGGTAGATGGTTGTTTCATTAACCCTGAAGACTTGTATGAGAGGGACCCAAGAGTCGTATGCCATTTCATTGGGTCCCTCATAACTCGTACGAGGAGGTATACATTGTCGTACTACTATGCTTTATCGTATGGTATGATGCTGAAACTCGTATGACTTTCCCTGCCAGTCTGAAGTGTCGTATGAAAAATAGTGAGCCAAAAACTCATTGCTAGGTCAAATTTTTTATTTTTCTGATCTCTTAGCCTGATTGTTGACCTTTTAACCTACCTTTTGAAATACTGAACTGCTCAATTTGCTGCACTTGTAACCTATTTTGTAATGAAATTACTGATAGGGTTCCTTGTTTTTGTACTGTGTAGGTCATATATCTTGATGTTCATGTACGTATCTCACATCTAGCCACCCAAAGACTGTGTGTGTCACTGCCAGACCCCATGAGGGTACACCTTGCTTTGTGTGGATTCGAGTATCTCATTCATTTACCCAAGATTAGGGTAAATCACAGACTTTTGACGGCTTTGATCGAGTGGTTTCATTCAGAGACCCAGACCTTTCACTTGCTGATTGGGGAGATTACTGTGACCCCAGAGGATGTCTATTGTATATTGCAGATTCCTTTCCATGCAAGGCGACATCCAGAGTATGTGAGTTTGGGGAACTCAGGTCTATTGGCTTTCCAATGTCTTTTTGGAGATGACACATAGATGACAGCTTTGATTTCTTGGGAGACCTTAGTTCAACATTATGGACAGATGCACCGACTGGAGTGTATCATTTCCAGGATGATAGGTGGTATCATTATGTTCGACTGTCAGCAAAATGGTCTATTGATGGGCTGGGCCCCGATGATTGCATGCTTGATGGTGACTCCTTCCAAGTTAGCCTGGGGTCAGTGTCTTTTGGCACATATGTTCTCTAAGATGCACGAGGTAGTGTATCACGAGAGTAAGACTTTTGCTGTAGGAGCTCTTGTTTTACAGATCTGGGTGTGGGAGCATATCCTGATTTTGAGACTAGTATGTACCTCACAAAGGCAGGCATAGGAGCCTGTGATATATATATATATATATATATATATATATATATATATATATATATATATATATATATATATATATATATATATATATATATATATATGTTGGATATGTCATACAGGGGCAGATGGGCCATGTAGAGTATTGGAGATGATGCCTTGATGATATGACTTTTGTTCGATGGAGGCCATATGTAGATATTGATCCCTGACCTACTACATGTGAGCAGTTTAGTTTCTTCTTTCAAAGCTGCATACTGATTGGGAGGTCCTCCTCCATTCTAGAGAGATTCATTATCACTAGGGTCTGGGGGTAGTATGGACGAGTGTAGGATGCATCGTAGGATTATGTCACTTATGCGCGGATAGCTTGGGAGCTCGGACTTGGATGGACCTAGAGACTTTCTTATGCCTTGTGCACACAGGAGTATAGTGCTATCATCCGTAGAGATTGGGAGTATAGACCATAGGTTGTGGATGGAGGAGTGATAGATGGATTTATCTCATGGGTTGCTGATCATCTGATTTATAGATTTTTTGACCCGATAGAGTTGATACCCTCCATGGAGGAGGCGATGGACATTACAGGTGCTCCGATGTGATAGGGTTTGAGACCTACACATGTTCCGATTATACAACCCACACCTCTGAGACTGAGAGTGATGGCTCCTCCATAGAGACCATCAGGACATATGGGGCCCCCTCATCCCACTAGTTCCACAGCAGGTAGATCTATAGGTTCTCAGAGACGGACAAGGGGAGAGGGCAGTACTTTAGGGAGTGTTGGTTCAACTGAGGAGGTACTTGCAGCTGAGCAAGTTATAGGTGGTGATACTAATCCAATATAGGAGGATACTAGGTTTGATCTAGGTGTAGAGGTTAGATGCCATAAGGCACACAGAGCAGAGACCATAGAGTAGCCTGCAGAGGATACTGACATGCCAGCGATAGATGCTGAGCCTAGTGTGCCATTGTCTACATAAGATATCATGAGGAAGCTCAGATTACAGGTTTGGGACCTGAAGGTGCATAGTGCTCATTGGGAGGAGAGATATCTAGAGGCAAATAGACAACGTACTGAGCTTTGTGGTGAGGTACAGAGATTACAGGCAGAGGTTATCCATCAGACCTCTAGATCTGCTTACTATGTTTTAGCATACTACACTGTGGTTCCACTTGCTCAGAGAGTTCCTTCATACTCTCAGTACATGATGGCATCATAGGGAGCGAGAGCACCTAGGGCTGAGGTAGTACCAGATGCTCCACCACCATCTCCACCAGATGGTGAGGATCAGATCGAAAACTGATTTGTCCTGATATTTTGTTATTTTTATTGATATTGATACTGATACTATTCTAATTACTGATAGCTCATCAAGCCCATTCGTTTGTATATTGTGCCAATAGTGCACCCCCGACTATTTTGAGTTTTATGATATATGAGATTGAGATTTTGGTTATGAATTCATTTGTACTTGTCATGTTTTTGAGTTATGATGATATCATGTGATGCTTATGCTATGAGTAGTGTAGAATGTATGTAGGGATATATGCAATGCAATGATTTCTTTCATATGTATGGATGTAATGCAAATGTGTTTTGATTATGAAAAGATGCATGTATGATTTATGCTTATGCACATGGATGTATTGTAATGCAACATATGGTTATGATATGAAATGTAGATGCAATGATACACATGATATGTTTTGCAGGAATTGATGAAGATAGGTACTCAGTCTTATGTCAAAAGGATGTTTATCCCAGGAGGATAACTGCTTGCGATTCCATGAAGAGACCTTCGACTAAGTGTCCACTCTTGTTAGATTTGAAGAGGTGATAGAAGAATAATTTAAGTGTTGAAGTTTATGTAGCCATTTGTGAGATCATGCAAACATGCAAAATGCAAAGAAACATGTAAAGTAAAATGCAATCTAAGACCTAGGACCTAGTCACTGATCATGTTTTGGTTGATTTCATCATTGAATGTTTAGGTAACCAGATAAATCAATAAAATGCCTACTAGTTATGAAACCATAGACATATGAATATCAATTTGTATATGCAAGGATCAATACAACACACACTGGTTAGGAAACCACAGACATATGAATATTGATTTTGTTTTCAGAATGTCGAATTAGATATAAGCACCAAGGCATAAGCGCCAGGATGACCTGAATATCATGTCCATTTTGATATAGCAATTTGTATAAGCATCAAAACATAGACATTGTGATGACCAAAATATGCCTTGCATACAACACATCAAGCAGTCAAGAGATCATTCTAAATCCAATGTGAATTACCCTTAGCGACCCTTTATCATTCACATCCTTAGGTAAGATTGTGTTTCACAGTAGGAGAAAGAACTCACTCAAAAAAGACAATAGTTAGATCAAACTTCCTTGAATTTTTTGTGTATCAATGGTCGAGGTACACATGGCCATCCAATTCAAGATAGAGGCTCTTACAATCGGACACCATTTCAATCCAGAATATCCAAAGTTTTTAGATTTTCACATACAAGAAGAAAACAAAGAAAAGATTATGCCCCCAGTCATCACTCTCTAAATCCTATAAAGGACATCATCAAAGAGCTCAAAGGGACACAATATGCAAAAATCTCAATGTGAATCAGTAAGCATACAAGGAGATAAAAGCATGTAAAAGCATAGATTGTTTTCAGTTTGTGTTTGATGTTTGATTGCATTGTTGTAGATGCAAAATCCTTTCTGGAGACAAGATAGACTAACTGACTCAAATGAATCTTCAAAGGACTCTGACTAGATATGATACATCTAAAGATACATTGGAGGCCACAGGATATGACATTGATTGCCCCCAAGTTTGAACATTGATAGGATACAAACGCTTGATCTGATTGGTGTACAAACTGGTTATTGAAAACAGGAATGCGTAAACAACACTAGGTGATATGTACAAACTAAAGCAAGACTAAAAGCTGGGAAAGACCAAGATTGTACTGATAGATGGAGCATTTTAAAACAAGTGGTGCCCATTTGCTGGGTTTTCACCATCTTGGCAGAGATTCTATTTTTGCTACCAAGGTGCCTGTTTCCAGGTTTTCACCAAGGCACTTTTTCTTTTTCTCATTTTTTTTGTATTTGTCATTTTTCCCAAATTTTTTTTGTATTTTTGATATTTTTTACTTTTTTTGTGAATCATCAAGGTGCCTATTGCTAGGTTTTCACCAAGATGTTCATTTTTTTAGGACTTTTTCCAATTTTTAAGAATTTTTTTAGGACTTTTTACCATAGACTGAATGCCTTAGGTGTAGAATTTCTTCAGATGGAGAATGCTGATTGGTTCTCAGAGCTGTTCTCCTTCAGTCATTGAGAGTTGATAGGCACCAGAGCCAAAAGTAGTAGTGATAACAAAGGGACTCAGCCAGTTGGGTTCAAACTTCCCCTTGCGTTCTCTATGTGATTGATTTTTAGGATTCTCTCTCAAGACTAGATCGCCAACCTAAAATTTTCTATGTCTGACTTTCTTGTTGTAACCTCTAGACATTCTCTTTTGATATACTCTAAGATGATCATACACTACTTGTCTACGCTCATCTAGTAGTTCAAGTTCTTGCAACCTAGACACTCTGTAGTCATCATCAATTACTAGACCATGCATTATGATTCTTAGTGATGGGATTTCAACCTCAATAGGTAGTACCGCTTTAGACCCATAAACTAAAGTGAAAGGTGTAGCCCCAGTAGGCATTCTGATACTTGTTTTGTAGGCCCAGAGAGACGGATTGATCATGAGATGCCAGTCTCTTCCTATTTTATTAACTGTACGATGCAAGATTTTCAATAGATTCTTGTTAGAAGCCTTTTCTTGTCCATTCCCTTGAGGATAGTAGATAGATGACCAATGTTGTGTAATCTTGAATTTAGCACATAAATCATCTAGATCTTTGTTCTTGAATTGTCCACCATTATCTATTATTATGGAATGAGGTATCCCATATCTACATATAATATAGTTCAATATGAACATAGATATTTGTTTTCCAGTTGCTTGAGTCAAAGGGACTACTTCTACCCATTTTGTAAAATAATATGTAGCTGTGATTATATGGGTATGTCCATTAGAAGAATGAGGATGTATAGATCCTATAAGATCAAATACCCATTGGTGAAAAGGCCATTATGTAGTAAATGGAATTAGATCTCTCCCTGGAGCATGAATTAAGTTGCCATGCACTTGACACTTTTGACAATTCTTAGCAAACTTGATAGACTCTTTCTCCATTTCAAGCCAATAGTACCCAACCCTAATAAGTTTTCAAGCTAGTGTTAAACCATTCAAGTGTGACCCACAAATACCATCATGGACTTCCTCTAACACACGTTGTGACTCTTCCCATTCTAAACATCTAAGTAGCATACCATCTAGACCTTGTTTGTACAGATCGTGACCAATGATGACATATCAAGAGGCATTACGGATAAGGTATCTCTTTTCATGATGGTTAAAGGTATAGAGAATGATTTGGTCTTTGAGATAGGAGAATAGGTTTTTATATCTAGATGAATCATGACCTACAACAGTGAAAATCATGTAGGTTTTAGGGGAATCATATGCAGGATAAGATAGTGCTTCCACCAGGAACTCGTAGCATAGCTCATGTTCAGGCTACTGTAATAGAGTAGACAATGTTTCCATTGCATCGACAGCCTTATTCTTTGTTCTAGGTATTTGCTTAAATGAGATAGATATGAAATACTTCTTTAGATCATCTACCATTATTTTGTATGGAATGAGCTTTTCATCCTTAGTCTGGTACACATCATTGACTTGATGGATAACAAGTTGGGAGTCTCCATGAATGTGTATCTCTGTTACTCTCCACTCAATTGCTAGTTTCATGCCATTAAGAAGGGCTTCATATTCTGCAATATTGTTTGTGCAAGGGAACTTTAATCTAAATGCTTTGGGTATGGAGTATCCTTGAGGAGTTATAAATAATATGCCTACTCCTGATCCATTCTATGTATAGGAGCCATCAAAGAATAACTACCATTCTCTAGAAGAAAGAGTCATGATAGAGGAATCTAGAAATTCCATTTGCATTGGTGTATCATCAATCATAAGTGCATCTGCTAATTGATCAGCAATAACCTGTCCTTTTATAGCTTTTCTTTCAACATATTCAATGTCAAATTCACTTAAGAGCATGACCCATTTAGCTAATCTACCCATGAGGGAAGCTTTGCTTAGTAGGTACTTTAGTGGATCAATCTTAGCTACCAAATGTGTGGTATGCACCAACATATAATGTCTTAGTTTCTGTGATGCAAAGATCACAGCTAGACAAGCCTTCTCAATCATAGAATAATTCTTTTTGTATGCCACCAATGTTCTATTGATATAGTATATAGCTCTTTCCTTCTTGTTCTCATCATACTGTGCAAGCAATGCCCCCAGTGATGTATCTGTTGTGGAAACATATAGGATCAATGACTTCCCTTGTATAGGAGGCATCAAGATAGGAGGATTTGATAGATATTTCTTGATATGGTTAAAGTTGTTCTCACATTCTTCATTCCACACAAATGTCACACCTTTGTGTAATGTCTTTGTAAAAGGTTGTGATATGTCTGCTAGCTGAGATATGAAGCGTCTGATAGATTGAACTCTCCCTTGCAATGTCCTCATTTGACTGATGTTCTTGGGAGGTTACATCTCCATGATATCCTTTACTTTAGCTAGATCAACTTCAATGCCTTTCTTTGAGACTATGTATCCTAAGAGCTTTCCAGAAGTGACACCAAAAGCACACTTCTTAGGATTTAATATAAGACTAAATTTTTCCATTCTATCTAGTATCTTGCTTAAGTCATATAGATGTTCAGCTCTAATCATAGATTTTGCTAAAGTATCATCAACATAATCCTCCATAGTCCTATGCATCATGTCATGAAAAATAGATGTCATGGCTCTCTGATATGTAGCACCAGCATTCTTAAGCCCAAATGGCATGACATTCCAACAGAAGGTGCCCCATGCACATGTGAAAGCAGTTTTCTCTTGATCCTTTGGAGAAATTTTTATTTGATTATATTCAAAAAAACCATCCATTAAAGAATACATCTCAAAGCCTGCAGTCATGTCCACTATCATATCAATGTTAGGTAGTGGAAAATCATCCTTAGGGCATGCTCTATTTATATCTCTAAAGTTTGTGCACACTCTGATTGATTTATCTGGTTTTGAAATAGGTACAATATTAGAGATCCATTCTGCATAATCAATAACTCAGATGAATCTAACTTTTAGTAGTTTCTCTAATTCAGCTTTTACCAAGAGTGCAACATGAGGATGCATCTTTCTTAATTTTTGTTTAACTAGTTTTACTCTAGGACCTATAGATAAATGGTGCATTATAAGATCAAGATCCAACCTTGGCATATCTAAATATTTCCATGCAAAGTTGATCTTCTTCTCTATGAGGAAGGTTGTAAATTTTTTCTTATCTTCTTCTAATAAATATTGTGCTACATGGATCAACTGTGGTTCTTCTACTATTCCCAAGTTGATAGATTGAGTGGGCTCAATTAGAATTGGAGATCTGTCCTATAAATGACTTGGAAGGACATCAAATATCTCATCCTTAGGCACCTCAGAGAGGTTTTCACCTTCAGATACATCTTTTATTTTTACTTTTGTAGGTTTTGAGACTGCCACAAAGTGGTTTTCACCCTCAGAACTCCTTTTCTTTTTATTCTTATTCTTATTTTTCTGACTAAGATACTTGATGTTCGACTCCATCATGCTAATGCTCATTTCACTGATGGAAGTCCTCATAGGCTCAACTACATTGAGGTAGCAAGAAAGGGCATAATCATTTGGGAAGGTACAAATACCATGGCTCAGGTTTGGGGAGGTTTGATCAAGAAGTTCAGGATGTTGGATAGTCAAAGTGGTGAAAGATTGGGAAAGAGTGTTTATAGCTATGGATCTGTCATCATCAGTCCTAACCTGATGCTCGAGTTCAAAGGTGATATTACAACTTAAGACATTCATTTCATGAATAGGCTCAATGTCATTGTGATAGTCTGCTTTAGCCATCGGTGGATCAGACTCGATAAGTTCATCATTTCACTCTAGACTTACATTGGGTTTAGGTGCATATTGGTGAATAACATCAACATGTTTCTCTGTAATAAGCTCATCTTCTTCTAGAATGGCTCCCCATTCATAGTCATTAGATTCTTCATCTATGCCTCTAGGAAATCTAAGAACATGAGTAAAGTTAGGATGAATACCCCAAGAAGGGTTACCCTCATATTCTGATTTGAATTCATACTCATGAGAATCTATCTCAGAATAACTACCACCTTCCTCTTTGTCTATTTGATTGTCTTTGAGATCTGCTGGTTCTTGTGGTACAACTGTCTCTTGCTTTATAGTAGGTTCTTGTGTTTCTACTACATTAATTCTTTTTATTGGATCATCTTCAGCTTCAAGGAGGTCTTTTATTTCTTTAGGCAAACACTCATAAGGAATGAGCTCATCAGTGGTGTCTGAATCATCACTATCAGATTGTTCAGTTATTTCCCCCTTTAGTTGATTTGCTATGGAATGCTCAATTTGTTCTAGAACATACGAGGAGTTCTTGCTAAGATAGAAAGGCTTCTTCGTGTATCCTAGACCTGTCGTATTCTTGTTGGCTCGACCATGATGTTCAAGAGGTGGTAGAAGACCCTTACCATGGATTCCTAGAGGTCCTTTTCTTGTATATCCCATTTTAGCTATCAGTTTATCCCCTGGGCCATATGACTTAGAAGGAACCTTTGATACTTTAGAGTCACCAGCTTGAACAACTTGGGATTCAAGTTCATCTTTGTAGAGCCATGCAAGCACAACTTCATCTTCTTCAAATTCTTGCTTAGGTACTTTCTCTGCAACAAATTTTCCTTTATATGCCTCAAGAGGTTCCTTAGATTATGGTTTGAACTATTTTAGAGCTTTCCCATAAGACTTAGGTGAGATAGGGAGAGATGTCAAAGACAAGACTAGCTCTATAGTATATTCTCCCATACCATTTTCTTTGATATTGACCTCTTTTGCAATATCTTCCATCTTAGATGTGGATGCTACATCTGTTTGCTTAATGGAAGATTCTCTGTTATTAGGAACAAGTTTATCCGCATTTTCTTTCAAGGTATTGCAATTTTTTGACACATCAGCTGGAATGGTTACCTCTACTCCATCACAAGGAAATTTCAAGCACTGATGGTATGTAGAAGGAATAGTTTTCATTTCATGTATCCAAGGTCTCCCTAGAAGGATGTAGTAAGCCAAAGGTATATCAAGAACTTGACATAGAGTATCTCTAATGACAGGACCTATTCTAATAGGTAGGACAATTGTTCCCTTGGAGGATCTTTCTTCTTCATCATATGCTTTGATAGTTATTTTCTTTCTAGGATCAATGGCTATTTTTCAAAATCCCAATTTTGTGATCAAGCTGTAAGAACAAATATACAGACTAGTGCCCCCATCTATCAACACACGTTTGACATGATGGTTTTGGATCAAGACTTCTATATGTAAGGGCTGGTTATGCAGATGACTCAAGGAGTTATCATCATCCTCTAAAAAGGAGATATATTGTGGAGATGTAAGATGACCAACCATAGCTTGGAATTTGTCTAAATCAAGGTTATCAGGAACATTGGATCCGAGCAGAGCTTTGTCTAGGATGGCTCTATGAGCTGTAGATATCTGAAGCAACTCAAACATGGAGATTTTTGCATTAGTATGTTGGAGTTGTTGAATGATACTATATGAAGTAGGCCTCGTGTCCTTAGGATTTGAAGATTTAGATGTTGCCCTTTGTTTAGAAGCAGAAGACAGATTGAACGACACATTAGGGACATTTGATTGATTTGGGATTTGTCCTTGTAGGTGTGCTTGAGCTTGTGATAAAGTAACTACGTTAGCTGATTGATTTTCTCTATCTCTTCTTACAATTGTGATGACATTGCAACGCTCAGATAGGCTTGGTTCAACCATATTGATAACAGTATTATTTCTAGGATAGGCATAATTGACCTTAGCACCCACATTAGGCTGAGAAGATGAATCTCCTTGGCTATGCTTCAAAAATGGTTCAGTGAATGCTATGTGATCATTATTGCTTTTAGGATTATCAATCATGATTTCTCCATTATCAATCTTGTCTTGAATGGTATGCTTCAAGCACACCAAGTTATTAGTTTTGTGACCTTTACCTCGATGGAAATTATAGAATTCATTCTCTCTCCACCATTTCAGCTTAGGGTCAGGATCAGATTGTTGGATCTCAGGAAAAGAGATGATGTTATTAGCCAGTAGAGTTCTCATAGTTGATTCCAAAGATTCTCCAAGAGGAGTGAACTTTCATTTATTATCAGCAGATCAAGATTTGTATTCTGGCTTCTTTTGAGATGATTCAAACACCTTTTGTTTTGAAGCTTTGATGGCTTGGGTACCAATGGTTAGATTGAAAGTAGGTGCCTTAGATGGGGCATGGAGATTATCAACAACACCATCTATGATGATGCCCTTATTCTTGTTCCAATTTTTGTTCTTATCCTTAGAACTAGATTCATACTTGTCCTTTTGAAGTGTGACGTCTCCTTTTTTCACAAGTACTTTTTCAATTTTGATTGCATTGTCTACCATCTTATCAAAAGATGTATGATTTTGAATTTGTAAAGAGTAGTTGATTTCTAGAACAAGATTGTTGATGAAGATTTCTAGCTTCTCAATTTTTGGAATAGACCTAGCATAGAGAGAGAATTTCTTTCTCCATCTTTTGAGAAATGTCAGGAATGGTTCTCTTGGATATTGTTTGAGATTGCATATATCAATCATGGTGACTGGGTGTTGGATGTTGTAGGAGTATTGCTGATAGAAAAATCTGATCAACTCCTCAAAGGTTTTGATTGTAGGAGGCATCCTAGAGAACCAATGAATGGCTGACCCTCCTAGAGATCAGGGGAAAAGATAGATCACATAGGTCAGTTTGCGCATGAACTCCATAGATTGAGTATAGAATTCTCTGACATGATCTTGAGGATCAAAGCTTCCATCATACTTATCATATTTCAGCATTTCCACCCTCTTAGGGAATGGTGGCATATACAAGTCTTTATCGAATGGAAAAGGACATAGGGCCTCCATGGAGAACTCCTTAGGTTCTTTTTCTTTTTCCATTTTGTTAAGTTTTACTTGCATGGCATGCATTTGTTTCATCATAGCCATAATAGGAGTTTCTTCCTCATGTGTAATGATATCTTCCACATTAAAGTTGGGAGGAAGTTTAGATCCTTGATGAGCTAACTCTAGAAAGTATGTTTCTCTATCTTCTTTCAAGAAATGTTTCATCATTCTTTTGAAGTTATCATCGTTTTGATATCGAGCAATTTTAGAAGGTGTAGGTTCTTGATCCACACCATGTTGAGAGTGAGCTCTTTGAGAGCCATGGTTTGTCCCCGCTTGAGACATGTTAGGAGTTCTAGGGCTCCCTGGGATAGATCAAGGAGGAGTTTGTTGATTACCTTTGTGAGTTGATGAAGGGGGTATGTAACTAGTTTTTAATCAAAAGTTGCCAAGACCGTCATCTTTGTAAAGACCAAATTTGTAGAGTTGCTCAAGATTTGGACCTTGGATAGTAGTCAAAGGTAAGGTATGAGATATTTCCCTTGATTTCTTGTGTGAGGAAGCTCTAGTTTCCACCATTAACCTTGGGTGAAGCAACAGAATACGATGAAGACAACTGAAGAAAGATCTGATTCAAGATGATCAAATGACGCAACCTTGTCTAAGTTTGACTGATTGAGGATAAGATTGGATGTAAATGAAGGATACTATGCCCTGGATGTATGGATAGATGCCCAAAAGATAGCGAAAATGAGTTCACAACACTTAGCCATTTTGAAGATGGATGGAAGATTGATAGTTATGACAAGGTTTTGACACAAGATGAAAAAGACTCAAATCGATTAAATAGAAGGCTGAATCAAACTCAAGAGGCCACTTTAGGAAAATGATTGGATTCATTCTAGTTTTTGTTCTATTCTTGACACAGTGTTTTTTTTGACAGACTCTGGAAATAGGCTGTAAAAGCTGGGTCTTTGACAGTTTTTAACACTTTCTAACAATTTTTCAGACTTTTCTCAAATGACTTTCTATAGGCTTGTATGATAGTGGGTAGACTATGAAACAACAATTGACAAGCTCATATGACAGTTGCAAAACTGGCATGAAAGTTGATAGTAGGACTTTTGACTTTTGTTATTGACTGGTGGCAAAACTCGTACAACACTATACAAGCTATCATACGACAATCTGGGGGTTCTGAAATGACAATAGCCAAAAGTCGTATGACTTTCTGACTTTATGAGATGACTTTTGACTCCAGAAAGGTGTTTGACATCAAATTTTGCAATTTTTAGGTTTTCAGTTTCAAATTGTTCACAAAATTATCTGTCCAGATTTGAAGATTGTACCGGATTGATTCATTCTTAGTAACTAGATAGATAAAAAGGCACGCAAAATAAAAAGCAAGTGATTTCAAGCACGTATAAAAATAATGAACATGGGACAAAGCAACCCTACACATGAACAACCAAGTGACTGAATGTGCTAATCCCTAGGAGTGCTAACAGTGTATGTTCCAAAAAGTTTTGCAATAATGCACATATTCCTAGAAAATAAAAATTTGGCCTCACTAGGGTTTGTAGTAGTGGTTTGACTCTGCAAATTTTGTGATCTCAAGAGGGCGAACTCCAATCTAGGCGCATTAGGGTTTTGACACAGTCTGATAAATTAATCAATCAGGAGCTGCTAGGGAGATCTGACAGCCCAACAAGAGACCACACCTATGAAGATTTCCTCCGCAAGGACATTTATATAGCGGCTGCTGCTACCATGGTGAAAATGGCTATTATCACTTGTACTTTTGTCCACATGGTTGACCCAATTAAGGGAATGTCCACTATGGTTAACCCTCTCTAAAGGTGACTCACAAAAGATAGCACATGGAGACTAGTTCCAGATTCAAGGATCTGAGTTTCTAATACTACCCAAAAAGGGAGTAGAGTATAGTTCTCTAGCCTTTTCACTTTTAACCAAAACAAAGCAGACAAATTAATCCGACATGCTAAGACCAAGATTATCTCACAAAGATCTATGATGTCAACCACTTATGATCTATCAACCACTTTGGAGAGAGAATGTATCAATCAGAAGCTGAAGATGCACAAATCTAGTAGAACGTGAGATGCTCTCAGTAACCTCCCTACCTATAAGGGTTCTCTCATTGAGAAGAGCTTTGTTGGAAACCCACTCTCTCAAGAACCACAAATAGTGTTCATAGGGCCTATTTACTATGTGTAATAGATATGTAGAAAGAAAATCTACATTCATTTTATAGCCCAAAATGAAATCTATGATATGAAAGCAATAAAGGTCACACAAGCTTGACACGTGAGAGTTCATTTTAGTCCAAATCGAAATGTTATCAGCTGAGAAGATTACTTGAATTCCTCGCAATGCGCTTAGTAGATTCTTACCTATTTTTAGCAATTTTCATGCTTTTCCCAATCAGAACCAGCAAATACCAATCAGAAATAGAAGATTTTAATTGTTAATATTAGCTGTTAGTCCAAATCTAGAAAACTGCCTAAAAATATGAAATGATAATTGAATCTGGAGTCAAAACTCGTATGACACTAGGTTACCTGCCAGATGATAGTTTGAAAACTCGTACGACTATGGGTACCTATTCATACGACAATCAGGCTTTCAAATGACAATGTGTACACTCTAATACGAGCCTCAAAATCTAAACCTGTCGTACGACAGTGGACACATCCTGAAATGACTTTCTGACAAAAGTCGCATGAAAATGTACGGACAGAAAATAAAAATCACAGTTTTGATCAAAAAATGACAAGAAATAGATAGAAATTGATAGAATTAGAATGGAAACCCATTTTAGGGCCCCATTATGGGTGCCAAAAATGCATGTGAATTTTGTACCTAGCTATAGACACAACACTTTAGTAAAACATTAGAGGTTAGCTAAAATCAAAATCGTGCAGTGAAATGGAAACTAATATAACCAGGTGATTTACTGCCTTCTAGTAGGTACGAGTATGATATTCTTAGATTGGACTGAGATCAATGACCTTGACGACACCTAAACAAAGGATTTGAATGCAAAATCTAGATATGAGATGAATGCAAATTAATCTATATTTTTGGATTTTCTATGTAATAAGATGAGATAAAATGATATGAATCTATTCTATATGAGAAACTGATATGACATGCAATTAATCTAATAATGATATTCTAAATGATTGAATGCTCAAAAATAATGAAAATCTCACAACAACTTTGATTCACAAAGATTGATTCTTCGATCACCAATTTGCTAGCGTGAGGATGCAATTCATGGATGGATCCAAATGAAGAGCTGAGGCCTTAATTTATAGAAATCCAGGACTTTGGAGGTGCATGGAAAAAACCATAAATCACTCTTGATAAACTCAGGTTGATTTTTAAGTTATCAAGAATTTAGAGATAGATTAACTCACAAAATCATGCAAATCAGCTTTTTAATTTAAATCAGAAGTTGAGATCAGCTTTCAACTCAAAAGAGAGTTGAGTTTATTTTAAAAACAACTTGAATTGATTTTCTGATTTAAAGTTTAACTATTTTTTGGATGTGCATAATTAATTATGAATTAATTAAATAAATAAAGTGATTTATCCTCAACTTAACTGATTTTAAAAACAAAACAATTGATTTATGGGTTAATCAATTATTAAATCAAACTTTTATTTAAAAACTATATTATTAAATTTGACAATTGACATTAATTAATTAAATAAGAATTTAATCAATTAGTCATAGGATATTTGATTTATTGTCAAAATTTAAATAATACAATTTAGGAATAAATATAATTAAATCCAATTAAATAATTAAGTGGCAGTATTAAATCTAATTAATTAAATATTTAGAATATTCAATTAATCAAACTTTAGGATAAATAGGATTTATTGCCAAATAATCATTAAATTAAAGATAATTAGGATAAATAGGAATAAGGAATATTTCCCGATACAAAATTTAGGATAATCAATTAAGATTCGATAATGTTACGATGTGCCTTAGGTTAGGAATTTAATGTCAATTTTGTTTGATGTGTCGATATAGGAGGTTAATGAACCTATAGCCAATTTTTGGGGTATTACAAGGGTAAGTGTTGTGATGTGATTATTGATAGTGGCAGTACTGATAATTTGGTGTCAAAAGAGATGGTGACAAAGTTGAAGCTCAAGAGGCAGAAACATCCACATCCATATCAGGTTGCCTAGGTGTAGGATGACCACAAGGTTATGGTTGTGAACAGTGCCTAGTGAAGTTTAAGATCGACGAGTACCAAGATGAGGTACTATGTGATATCATATCTATGGATGCATGTCATATGTTGTTGGGTAGACCTTGGTAGTTTGATAGGTGTTTTGTACATGATGGTTGCATGAATACCTATTCCCTGATAAATGATGGAGTGCGACATAAGCTCAAAACCATTGAAGGAAACAGAAGAAAAGGTATGTGGTAATGCAAGAATAAATTTTGGTGATAGAGGAAATTTCTTAGATGATATGTGGCATGAGCATATGTGTTTTACCTTAATTCCAAAGGCTGGGAAGGAGGAAGTGGAAGATGTACTTGTAGAAGTTGTAGAATTATTGAATGAGTTTCAGGATATTGTATCCAATAATGTGCCTGATGGATTACCACCAGTAAGAAAGATCAATTATTAAATGAACTTGATTCTAGGAGCCAGTTTGCCAAATAAGGCAACACACAGAATGACACTAGCAAAAAGTGAAGAGTTGAAGACATATTTGAAGTTTAGTTCATCACATCATCCATAGATTGTATATGGAAGTAGTCCCAGAAATGCATATGAGTTGAGGAAGATAGATAAAAGAGAAATAAGTAGTGCTAAAGCTGAGGATTTTGCAGAACATTTGAGGAACATCCATTAGGAGGTGAGGAAGCACATTACCAAGATGAATGTGCAGTATATGGTTGAGGTAGATGAGAAAAGGAAGCATAAGGAATTTTAGGTTCGAGATGAAGTCATGGTTCATCTATGAAAGGAAAGATTTCCATTTGGTACATATAACAAGCTGAAAATGAAGAAGTTTGGACCATGTAAGATACTGAAGAAACATGATTTAAGAAATGCATATGAGGTAGAATTGCCTATTGAGCTAAATATTTCACTAGTATTTAACATTCAGATTTGACAAAGTATCATGAAGGAGGTGTTGAAGATGAGGTTATAGCAGCATAGTGGAGTATTCCAGCAACTAGTTCAAATATCAAGGAGATTGAAGACATACTGGACAGTCGTGTTGGCAGAAGCACAAGGAACATACCATATGAAAAATATTTGGTCAAGTGGAAAGGATGACCTGTGGAAGATTCATCATGGTTGACAAGGGAGGAGGTTAATTGTCTTGGTTTTCCTCTTCACACCTAAGTCATGATAGGGTCACTTCTCAAATTACCCTGGGTGTCTGATGTAGGAGCATCTTGGGTGTAAGAGCAATCTTGTATGACCCAAAAATATTTCTGGTTTTGTTTTCAATAAGGGCTATCTTGTGCAGAGCTTCTATTTATGGAAACTTACTATATTTACTAAGTTGGTCATATGATCTCAGAATATTGTAAGAGAATGCCCATGTGGCTTTGCATATTGTAATTCTGAAAGTTTGAAATTCTACATTTGTGGAGATAATAAGAAGCCCATTTTCTGTTCTTGCATATTGTTGTTGTTTCTCTATTTCTGTTATGTGTTTGTGGTATTAAGGGGAGCACCCTTCATCAAGTGGTATTAGAGTAGGAGTTCCTGAGTGTGCAAACTGATCACTGATTGTGAGATAGTTTGCACCAGGACCATGGGTTAGGGTTTCTATGTAAAAAGATCACCGACTGTTAGGTAGTTTGCACGAGGACCATGGTTAGGGTTTTAGTGTGCATCGTGAAAATACCTCCACAAAGGGAACATGGCGGAAGAGCCGGTGTTGTAACACCTGAGGTTAGGGAACTGTAGAGACAAGTGCGAGCATTGCAAGAGGAGATTCATAGAGGAATGAATCTTAATGTCAGAGGTGAAAGCGAGAATGAAGCCCAAGAAGAAGATCAAGAAGGAGAAGTCAAAGTTTTGAAACAAGAAGAAGAAAGAATTTTCTCAGCCATTTCAAAGATCTTGAAGAGACCTAAGATTAAGGTTTTGACATTTTCTTAAAATCTTATCCCAGAGGAATTGATTGACTGGATCAATGAATGTGAAAAATATTTTGAGTATGAAGATATTGAGGATCCTAATTGGGTCAAGTTTGCGAAGGCTAGACTGAAGGGCCATGTGAAGATCTAGTGGTAAGAGATTCAATTATAGAAAAATCGAAGAGGAAAGGATAAAATCACAAGATGGGAGCGGATGGTGGATAAATTGAAGCAACAATTCATCCTTGTTGATTATGAGTTTGACCTACTAAAGAAAATGCAAAGTTTGAAGCAAGTAGGAAGATCTATTCAGGAGTATATAGAAGAGTTCTATCGAATCCTCATCAGAACAGGCCATGCAGAAGCTGATAAGGAGAAAGTTGCCTGTTACCTTAATGGATTAAGGCTGAGAATTTGGGAAGAATTGAATCTAGTTCGAATGAATAGTATTGAAGAAGCATACCAGTTTTCCCTAAAAGTAGAGGAAAAGCTGAACAAGAAGTTTGAGAGTAGACAAAGCAGAAGAGGTCATGATGGAAGATCTAGTGGACAGTCATATGGAGATCAAAATGAAGATCTGAAAAAGTAGGATGAGGCTAGTAACAATCAGAATTAGAGAGGAGATAATTTCAATCATTTCCATGATCAGAATAATAGAAATCAAAGAGGAAGGGGAAGAGGACAAGGATCTGGAAGAGGAGGCTTATGTGGAACATGTTTTCATTATGGAGAAAAAGGTCATAGGGCATTTGAATGTCATCAACTCCAAGGAAGGACGGATAGGAGGAACGAAGGCTAGAACAGAGTTGCACATGTAGATGAAGATGCCAAGATCATCAAATTCTGAAGATGCTAAAAGAAGAGAAACACTGATCAACAGAAGAGTCCTTCTGAGTGGTGAGAATGAACTTGAACAAAGGAGGAGCCTGTTTCGCACCAGGTGCAAGTGTGAGGGTTAGTGTTGTGATGTAATTATTGATAGTGGTAGTACTGATAATTTGGTGTCAAAAGAGATAGTGACAAAGTTGAAGCTCAAGAGGCAGAAACATCCACATCCATATCAGGTTGCCTGGGTGGAGGATGACCACAAGATCATGGTCAGTGAACAGTGCCTAGTGAAGTTCAAGATTGACAGGTACCAAGATGAGGTACTATGTGATATCATATCTATGGATGCATGTCATATGTTGTTGGGTAGAGCTTTGCAGTTTGATAGGTGTGTTGTACATGATGGTCATGCGAATACCTATTTCTTAATAAAGGATGGAGTGTGACATAAGCTAAAACCATTGAAGTAAATAGAAGAAAAGGTATGTGGTAATGCAAGAATAACTTTTGTTGATAGAGGAACTTTCTTAGATGGTATGCGGCATGAGCATATGTGTTTTACCTTAATTCCAAAGGCTAGGAAAGAGGAAGTAGAAGATGTACATGTAGAAGTCACAAAATTATTGAATGAGTTTCATGATATTGTATCTGATAATGTGCCTGATGGATTACCACTAGTAAGAAAGATCAGTCATCAGATGGATTTGATTCGAGGAGCCAGTTTGCCAAATAAGGCAACACACTGAATGACACTAGTAGAAAGTGAAGAGTTGAAGACATATTTGAAGTTTAGTTCATCACATCATCCATAGATTATATATGGAAGTAGTCCCAGAAATGCATATGAGTTGAGGAAGATAGATAGAGGAGAAATAAGTAGTACTGAAGCTGAGGATTTTGCAGAACATTTGAAGAACATCCATGAGGAGGTGAGGAAGCACATTACCAAGATGAATGCATAGTATAAGGCTGAGGCAGGTGAGAAAATGAGGCATAAGGAATTTCAGGTTGGAGATGAAGTCATGGTTCATCTGCAGAAGGAAAGATTTCTAGTTGGTACATATAACAAGCTGAAAATGAAGAAGTTTGGACCATGTAAGATACTGAAGAAACATGATTTGGGAAATGCATATGAGGTAGAATTGCCTACTAAGCTGAATATTTCACCAATGTTTAACATTTCAGATTTGACACAGTATCATGAAGGAAGTGTTGAAGATGAGGTTACAATAGCACAGTGGTGTATTCCAATAACTAGTTCAGATATCAAGGAGATTGAAGACGTACTGGACAGTCGTGTTGGCAGAAGCACAAGGAACATGACATGTGAAGAATATCTGGTCAAGTGGAAAGGATGACCTATTGAAGATTCATCATGGCTGACAAGGGAGGAGGTTAACCATCTTGGTTTTCCTCTTCACACCTGAGTCGTGACAGGGTCACTTCTCAAATTGCCCCTAGTGTCTGATGCAGGAGCATCCTGGGTGTAAGAGCAATCTTGCATCACCCAAAAATATTTCTGGTTTTGTTTTCAATAAGGGCTATCTTGTGCAAAGCTGGTATTTATGGAAACTTACTATTTTAGTAAGTTGGTCATATGATCTCAGAATGTTCTGATTTCACAATTGGAGGTTCATCCTAGTCATTTCAGCCTACCAGTTGAGTTTCATTGCCACATCATCAGTATTGGTGAAGTTATTAAGGTTTTTGGGTATGAAATCTTTGAGCTCAATTTTGAAGGACTTAGAGGCTCTGGATCGTGGTCGACCCCCAATTGACTGGTGCTAGCACGTGTGAGGCACTATAGATCTTGTCATGGCATTTTCAAAAAGTTTTTACAATAGAAAAATAGAGCTATGGTTAAAAATTTATGGCCTCCGAAAGTTGGGCTACCTAAAAGCATATTTTGTATTTCTTTTGAGCCGACCCTATTGGAAATTTTTTGAAAATAAAATAATTCTATGTATAGTCTGCCTTAAAGGCTAAATTTTTGGAACCTTCTCAGGCAGTGGAAATTGCCTATATAAGGAAGGCCCGTAGTGTTGTCTTAGGCAGTTCGGGACAGTTTGGGGTAGTAGATCTGGGTATTGATTCGAGGCTTTGTCCTACAGAATATTGTAAGGGAATGCCCATGTGGCTTTGCATATTGTAATTCTGAAAGTTTGTAATTCCACATTTATGGAGATAATAAGAAGCCCATTTTGTGTTCTTGCATATTGTTGTTGTTTCTCTGTTTCTGTTATGTGTTTGTGGTATTAAGGGGAGCACCCTTCATCAGACGTATATGGGTGCACTTGACTTTTTCATCAGCCCTCGGTCAAACCTTGGTTAAATGCCTTGGTTTGCATGCCCAAGTATTCCTAGATGCATTTGTTTCCTTTTAGCTTGATTGCACATTCTTCGGTGCATGGTTGAATTTTGGTCAACTCTTTTTGACCTTTAGTCAACTATCTCAATTTGCGTGCCGATCGAAGCTAGTAGTCTTAGGAACCTTGTAGCTTGGATTGGAGCTATTTGATGAGGTTTGACTTTTGGTCAAACTTGGTCAACCTAGTATGGTTTGACCCTTGTGTGTTTATAGACACCTTGATACTTCCTGTTGTCTGTTTTCTCTCTGCACCATTTTGCGTGCATGCAGAGTCTTTTGCCAGTTAGTATTCCTATCTTAGTTACGTTAGTATGTTCATTTGTAGTTGGTTAGTAGGCTTTTAAAAAAATTTGTAGTTGTGTTTTTCTCACTTTTTGGGCATGATAGTCTCACTAATTTCTATTATTGTATCATATCAAGCTTTCAATAAAAATGAACTCCTTGTTTCTTACACTGAGTGGATTTTGTCATCATTCATGGATCCTTCCTTTGCCTTCTACACTATTATCACATATTTATATATCTTCTCTTCAAACTACCCTATAGCGTTGTCTTCTTTGTTTTGATCTAACCACTATTTCTCTTCTTTGCAATCCTTGACTGCTACTAGGTAACAACACTATTCCTTATAAAAAAATTATTCTAGCAACCTATGTCACTATTGTGGAACTCTCATAGGAATTCTTGGACACTTTTCATTGAATGAATGCTTGGTTGTCTTTAAGCTTTTGAATGTCACAAATTATAGTCATTGGATGAAAATGTGCATCTCTATGACATTAAGACACCTTAACATCTTTACCTTCCATCCATGACTCATATAATTGTTGTTACAAAACTAATATAAATACTTACTATCACTATGTATTCTTCTTTTAGATATTATCCTTTTAATATTAACATGTTTTATAACAACACTAAGGCTATATTTTATTAGCAACTATATGACTATCTTTCCATTGTGCGACATTTCATATACACTGGTAAATCGTCATGCCTTAGCTGTTCACTTGACAATAACATCATTATTTTATAATGGTATGCTATTATGGCTCAAAGTGATGCTTCCCTATGTTGAAAGTATTATGTTTAACTTTGATTTTTAATTCATAGTTGTTATCATGGTTGCATACTCTTTTGTTTGGACTATTCTTCATTAAATATTGATGCAATCATATATTCATTTGTCTTGTGTTTCTATGGCAACATTGTACCTTTATCTTCATTATATGATATATCTATGATTGTCTTTCGTATTTATCAATACTTTGATTTGTAATCATGAAGACAAAATTAGTCTCTTTGGTAATGATTAATATCTTTATTCTTGTTGATATCTGATTACTATACTCTATATGAAATATTTATACATCTTTTTATGGCAACAAAATATGCCTATCCTTTGATGCTCTTAAGTATGAAAAATCTGATATTTTCTCTAAGGTTGAATACCTTATGCTAATGCTCATATTTCATGCTCTTATGTGTTCCTATAACAATAATGGTGGCCTCCTTGTACTACCCCTTTTATGCATATATTACTTAAGTGTTCTCTCATGGCTTGAATGTTTACATTATTGTCATCTTTTATTTAAAGCACCAAATTGCTATGACAACTTTCAATTTTTGGTACATACCTGACTATAGCAGCAATACATGGTGTTTGATGATGACTTTGATCTTTGCATGTGCTAATAATATGTGGTCATCCTTTTGTACTAGAGTTCCTTTGATCATGACTCTTATTTCAGCTCTTTTCCAATATCAATGTTCCTCCATTATTTATGTTGATGCTTATATCTGAACTTTGATATCAACAAGTGCTCTGTGACACTAACTCATTATTATGATTTTTCTTGCATATATTATTGATGTGTCTCTACTCTTCCACATTGTATTGGTGCACATTTGAAAATACTATATGCTCTTTTGTGTAGCTATAGTTGTAGTTGTTACCTTTGCATTGAACTTGTTTCTCTTGTACTAATTTTAATAGATTACTATGTTATGCAATTGAATATAACATTACAAGTGTGTGCTTATTACTTATTGACATGTTGGGATCAACCCTTGTGGGAGCCCATTTGACCCCACATGCCAACAAATAATAGGTGTGTACCTGCTCTTGTACATGAAACAAACTTGTCATATAAAATAATAACATGGATCTTGCTTTGATAACTCTTGTTTTCTGAGATATATGTGATAGACTAGCACTTGTTATGCATGTGAAACTCAAATTGTATATTTTTAGATGTGGGTATATGTAGTGTATGATGACCTAATATTGCTTAGATTACTGATCTAACATTATTCTTATCTCTCTTATGCAAGATTGGAGTAGCAAGGAAGCAATGACTAGACGCAAGGCAAGCATGAGGGTTGAAGATGATCTAGGGTAGCTCAAGCCAGACTCATCCTTAGCCATTGATGAGTCACCCTACACTATTTGTGCCTTTACATTCTATAGAATCTTCAAATGTATAATATGCCTTTCATTTACATGTTAATGGTTATTCTCATGGCTTGTGTGAGAGATTATTTATTTTCATTCTCAATATTTAGATTACCATTCTCAAAATTTCTTGCAATCTCTCTTATGCACCAATCTAATATGCAATGTAATAGTGTTAGATTCTATCCATTTTTCCTTTATGCATATGAATATGATACAGATAAACTAAATTTACCTCACTTCATTTTAAAACATAACAACTCTGCTTGATTGAGCTTGGTACCAAAACTCAATAACAAAGACTATAGAGTATTATTAGCTAATAGAACAATAGATAAAGCACTTTGTGTGTGTTAAAATAAAATTGACAAAAATATAAACATTAAATTTTTTTGTCAATCTATTTTAATTCTTGTTGTTGATTGGTTGATGTTTTTCCATTTATTTAGATTTGTGTGAGTGCATAAGAATTCATATCATGGCAAGAACTAATATTATAGAGGAGAGGGCCACTAGTCATGCAACCCAATTTTGAATAGATATTGAATCTAGTATTTTTTTTCTTTTTAAATGTGGAATAGAGTCATATTTATGATTAAGGTGAAAGATTTATCCTATAATTCATCATATTAACATGTTCAATGATAAGTATCTCAAAGCATTTTAAATATTCGATCAAAATTAAATAATGAAATTTCTAATAGTTAAATATTGAAGTATTATTTGCTATTAAAAGAACTTCATATTCTTCTTACAAATATAACTTACACATCACCTAAATTATTCTAAAAAGTTTTTAATAATCATTATTTTTATATTTTATTATTATAGTTAACATAGAAAATCATATATACATATAAATATGTACATACATTTATATTAAAAATAACATATTTTTAGTTACAAAATAATTTTAATACCAGATATATATTACTTATCTTAATTATAGTCTATATTTTATATACTACATCTTATGAGTTTTTATATCTACCCTCTAAATATCAATACATAACCTTGATTTATTAACCCCCTAAAATTTAATTATTAATCTAGTTAATATCAAATTGCTTCACCCTATTATCTATAAGATAATTATGAAGCCTAAAAATTTTATACCCTAACATCTAATAAACTATCCCTATTCACATTATCTTCTCTTTTATTTTTCATCAAGCGATGTAGCATGGAAGAGTATGGGCATCCTCATGTGTGCCACTAGTTCACCAATATTTATGCAATCAAATGTGGAACTTGTTGTAAATGGTACAAATAATCTTCTAGACACACCCATAAAAGGTCAACATATAGAGTGACGTTCATATTTTTAATCAAATTGGAACTTGTTGAAGGTATGTGTGCACGCATGCACTTGTGTGTGTGTGTGTGTGTTAGAGAGAGAGAGGGGGATATGGTTTCCATGGAAAGGAGAATCTGTCTCACCTACTATAGAGGGGATGAATTTTTCAATGAAGGGAGGTAAATGATAGGTAACAAAAAAATTTCCAACTACCACTCATTAGCTATATATAGATAGGAGAATATATGATGGAGTAAGAAATTGTAATGTCCCCTACTACGCTTAGGTCTGTTATAACTGAAATTAACCCATTTTAATATACTTATGGCCTAAATTGAATGGACTAAGATGCATTGGATCAAATCTATATTGGAGTTAATGAGTAAACAACCCATAGCTCCCAAGAACACCTACATGCAAACACCTGTCATCGAAAGAGAGAGAAGCAAGAAGCTAGAGAGGCCTGAACACATGGATCCATGAAAGAGGAGACATTCTTGATGTGAAAAAACAAAAGTTTCAATTCAATGAAATGAATATTTTTTAATAATACAAAGGAGATCAATCCTTATAAAAGGAGATTTGAAAACCTAAAAGGGTAAAACCTAGGTTGCACAATAATAATTAATAAAGCAATTAATTATTATATGCCTAAAGTTTATCTTAAGTAGAAAGAGATAATAAGTGACTTAGTAATTAAATCAAACATGATTTAATTAATAAGAAAACACTTTGTTACTCTAAGACCCCCTTAATATGAACTTTGAGAGAAGCTAAAAACCTAGAAAGAACTACTAAAAGAAAATGCGTCCTGACAACAAAAGGCCTGATCAGGTACCCAAGTACAAAAGAGAGTCTCTCTACAGCGAAGAAATAGAGAAAACCACATGGGAAAAATTCTAGTCCAAAAAGAGACGAAGACTTGCCTGAAAGACTGAAGAAGCCTCCAAAAACTAGGAATGTTCCAAAAAATAGGAACAAGGATGGACATGTATAACATCACTGAAGTAAGAAACTGCAAACTCTGTTGAGAAGTAACTGATGATCTAAAGATCCTCCACTAAAATATGAATAGGTAGAGAAGATTGTAATCTTCACGAGTTCCCTCAAATGACACTACTTGAATCAGGAGGAAAACAATTGCAAACAACTAAAGTCGAAGATAAAAAATACTGTAATCTGCACAAGTTCCCTCAAATGACACTACTCAAATCAGGAGGCAAACAAAGGAAAATGCCTAAACTCAAAGATACATATGGCATAAAAACACCAAAAGTATGAAGAGTTGATCAATCAAAGCTAGAAGAGTGCGTTCAAAAATAGGAAAGAAAAAGTGTCCATATGGTAAATGATCCATCACACTGAAATGCATAGGTACCCAACCACTGCATCCTCCTAGTGCATAAAGTCAAATACTAAATACATATCTCACACTATCAAACCAAGGAAGTAGTAGAACCAATAGTAGAAACCCCCCATAATGCTGACAAGGGAGAAATGATAGGTACACTAAAAAGATCATCCAATATGAATTGCATGATGAAGATGAATCTAAAACATTGAAGGTGCAGAGAGAGTACAAACACATATAGAGATACCTGATGCTAATATCATTGGAGGAATGCTCACATGAAAAAAGTAGATGGAAAACAAAGGAAAACATCAACCCCTCTGACACTTTATAATGGAGTACGAGTACATAGAGCACGAACATGTGCAAGATTCCATACATGCAATAGAATGACACTTTATCTCAGTGTGTGTGCATAAAAGAATGCTACAAAAGTGAAGTATACATTGCTCAAAGAAGAGCGAAGGCTGCTGAAACAAAATAATAGCCTAGATGAGCCATCCCTCAAAAGAAAAAGATCCTAGGACCTGAAATATCCAAGATATCCACCAGATAGCAAAAATGCAAGAATTTGAATAAACTATACCTGGAACAAAATCTATAAAAATAATTCACAACACTGAAAAGCTCTTAGAACAAGCTTTCCAACAATATATCATTTTCCCAAAATGGAGCCCAGATGCGCAGAGGGGGGCTAGCACCTCACGGTCCCACTGGTGGGTAACATCTAGTGGTCTCATTGGTGAGTAACCACTGGCAGTTCTGTTGGAGGATCGTTAGCAGTGTCATCTATGCCAAAAAATGCCTATGATTGCATGTTGAGGCCGTACGACCTGGCACATAATTTTTTTTGCGTTTGAGGCTAACTTGTCCAAAATCAACAAGTTTTATATGGATCTAGGGGTTCTCGGATGTTGCGAACACAACCGTGAGGTCCGTTTGGGCAAAAAATGCTCTTAAAAATAGTGACCTCATCGGGATCTGTGCCAAGGCTAGTTGCAAAAAAAAATTGCCACAAATTCCAACTTTGTCCAAATTGGACAAATTTTATATGGATCTGGGGGTTCTTAGATACTTTGATACCAAATTGGAGTTAATGATTAAACAACCCACAACTCCCAATAACACCTACACATAAACACCTATCATAAAAAGAGAGAGAAGCAAGATGCTAGAGAGGCCTAAATGCATGGATCCATGAAAGGGGAGACATTCTTGATGTACAAAAAAAAGAAGTTGCAATTCAATAAAATGAATGTTTTTAAATAATACAAAGGAGATCAATCCTTATAAAAGGAGATCTGAAAACCTAAAAAGGTAAAACCTAGGTTGTACAATAATAATTAATAAAGCAATTGATTATTATATGCATAAAGTTTACCTGAAGTAGAAAGAGATAATAAGTGACTTAGTAATTAAATCAAACATGATTTAATTAATAAGCAAACACTTTATTACTCTAACAATCTATGTTATTCCATTATTCAAAGTAAGGAAAGTTATACATTCACCAAACATATTAAGCAATCTTATTATTTATGATCCTTAGTGTCCATCCTACCCTTATTACCATTTTCGTCTAAGAAGAAGAAGACTGGGACGTAACTAAGTTGCTTGGATACAAATCACAATAGGTTCCCTCAAAGTTTATAGATCCAAGCCCTTATCCTATCTTGGGACTATGCTCACAAGGCGCTCAAGGTCGTTGATCCCTACCCTATCTTGGGAATCAACCTATTGGTTGGATTTAGATAGGCCTCTCCTTGGAAACACTTTAGTCCCTTCCTCTTCAGATACTAAATAATAACATATCTAAATATGGACATATATATGATTATGATTCCATTATTACTAATGAGTATATATATTACTGATGTAAATATTATATCTTTCAAAGATAGATATACACATTATATATAGATGATTCTGATTTCATCCTCACACACACACACACACATATACATATATACATACATACATACATACATACATACATACATACATACATACATACATACATACATACATATATATATATATATATATATATATATATATATATATATATATATATATATATATATATATATATATATATATATATAGATTTTATTATTATTAACATACTTATATATAATCACAATATCTTATATTATATAGATATATAGATCTCCTATCTGATTTTACTGTTATTAATATTTGTATTTATTAATATATGTATATCTGATTTCTTTGGAATTAATATATATTTTCACATGTATACCTTTGATTTCACTATATATATATATATATATATATATATATATATATATATATATATATATATATATATATATATATATATATATATGATTATAGTGTTATTAATATATATATTTATATATTTATATTTCTGAAATTTCTATTATATATATATATGATTTTATTATTAATATATATATAGATATCTGATTATTGACCAGTCATCATTTTCTTTCTATATAAATATATATATTTTCAAAGTGGTCTAATGTCACTTGTAAAATATTACTATACATGTACTATAATTCTTATTTGAGATAGGATTGTTGTTTTCTATGTCTGTCAGTGTTGACTGTATATATTCATATACTCTTTTTCCTATTCCTTCTATCCAATATATTTTTTAAATCCAAAACCTTTGATGATTCCTAGAGGGAATGAGTTATCTCCCTTATATATCTTGTAGGAGGGAATGGTTTCATTGAGGGCCAAGAGATATGACTCCCCAGTCAGATCGTATATCCTTATTACATAAGAAAATCATATCTTTCATGCTTAGTGACTACTCGTTAGGCCTTAAATAATTGCTATCATTAGTTACTCAATTTTCTCATATTATCTTAATTGTTGCTAACAAAATTAATGATTAATATTATTTATGTAATTATTATTAATATTTAATTATTAATAAATATTAATATTTTAATTATTATTATTAAATTAAATGTTAGTCATTGATAAGAATTAATTTAATAAGATAATATTTACATTAATATGTATGCAAGGATATTACAGAGAGGTAAAGAGGAAGAGAAGGAGATACTTGGAGATGGGAGAGGTGTAGAGATCAAACTGAGAAAAGAATGAAGGAAAAAGAGGTGTACAATTAAGAAATGGTGTCTTTTCCTCCTTTGTCAAATGCCAAATAGGGAGATATCTATAGAAAACTAGATTATACAAGTATACATTAAGTGGTAGATGGTATATAGAACTTTCCCTCTATTTGTGGGTTGGGGAATTCCCTCAAACTGAACTATATTATACCTTGTATAATTATAGTAATCTATTAATCATTATTTTAGTTCTTTTAGAGTTTTCTAAAAAGTTCCTTTACAATGTTACTTTCAATATAAGTTCACATGATTCCATTATAGTCTCATATTAGAACCATTTGGAGCAATCAAGCCATTAATATTAATTTCACAATTTTTTGTGATTAACTTTGTAGTGGGGTAAACTTTGTTTCAAGGTTATCTATATTAGAAATCCTACTTCAACTGAAGGATAAAAAACCTCACTATACATTAAGACATCAGGATAAAAAATAATATCCTATTTATTATACTTTCACTAGAGCCAATCCTTTATTTGTTCTCAACCCATCAAAGCTTTCAAAAAAGGTAAACAAAAATTGTCATCTTTTTGTTAATTTCATTTCTTATTAATCATAATTAATGACATTTATAGTCTCATTTCACCTAAAAGAAGATCTCAAATGAGAAAGGGCTTTCACATGAAGTTGTTAAATATACAACATTGGTTCCTATAAAAGTATCTAAGTTGATATTTATTTTCAAATGAATTTGTTCAATATAAAGTCCTAATTACAGTAAGGTAGAAGCAAATCACATTTCTTGACAACTACAATATAGTTATTTTCATTATATAATTAATATGTAAAGGGGATTCCTTATATATCATTATTTTTCATTTTGTATGTCACATATAATATTTTTCTTATTTTTTTAAAAATATATATATATTAATTAACAACATGCTTCATAACCAACTTAACTATTCTCATAATAAATCAAACTCTACTTCTATTTCGAGAACAAATTAAACATTGATGCAATTTCATTTTTATTTCATAGAGGAAGGGAGGGAGGAAGGGAGGGGCCACTAGATATATAGTAGCCATAGAAAGGAGAATAGTCCATAATTATTATATTTCCCCTTGAACACTACAACCATAGGTCATAAATGTGGAAATCACTCTTCTCATGCCATTTATGTCGATGCACATTTTATAGGTGACTGTTATTTTATGTAAGAAAGTCCATTATGTTTTATGTCATTTCTAATACCTAAATTTGTCATATTTTTTGAAGTTTTTTATCTTTTAAACACACTTTTGAAGGAATATAATTTTCTCTATGAAATGGTTGTACAATTATTGATAATGTAATCTACTTAATATTTCATGAAAATGGTGAAGATAAGTCTTCAAATTTGATTCACATGGTATAAGTTTGCATGTATTGTAGGCTTCTTCAATTTCATTAATCTAAAAGTGTGGCCTTTAAAAATATCATCATTATGATTGAGTTATTTATATTTTGCAATCAATTATCTTTACAATGTATTATAGGATAAAATAGTTCAAAGAAAAGGAAACAAATGATGGACACAATTATGTACTTGAGGATGAAAAATTTGATGTTCATTATGATTATTGTTAGAAATAGGGAATACTAAGAGGGGGGGTGAATTAGTATTCTAAAAAATTTATGTTTTGCCCAATTATGGATATAACAGATTATCTTTATACATGCATAACATAAGAAGCTAAACAACATGCATAACAATAAAGAACTCATAACACATTATTTGTTCTCGAGGAAACCCTGGCCAAGGGAAAACCCTGGTGGGGATGGTACCCACAAAGATACACTAATCAAAAGTATCTTGTTAAGGATGTTGACCCTGTTAGGAGTCTATTACAAGCATATAGTGTATCAATCCTGATTAAGGGACTATAGGCCTTGTTAGAAGCCTCAACCCTGTTAGGAGTTGTAGTACAAAATGTGATTACCAGATGAGCCCATTGGCCAAACAAGTAATGTACAATATACATTGATTAAAAAAATAGGTTAAGGTACATAACCTTATACTACTTGCATCAATATCTATTCTCTGCTCTTTCACTATCACTATTACATATGCTTCATATACTTCGCATCATATCACTACTTCATTACATTTCAATACTACTACTTGATACTTCACATCTAGCTTTACAATTACAATTAAATTTATACCAATAGCTTTATCCAAGAGTTAACATCTAGGATTTCATCCCTTTATATTTTTAAGTCATTATTTTGATAAACAAAATAATCCCTTAACTCTTTACTAGTTCTGTCTTCATATTCTGTCCTGTCGGCTTCACACTATCTTCGGTAAAACTATCATAACTTCTTCCGTACATGTCGTATTGACTTGCACTTTGAGATGGGTGATCAATAGACATCATAGAGTCTATGTTGAAGTGTGCAAGCACTGAACTTACTCCAGTCAATGTCGCAAACAAAAACTATGTCCCAGTTTACTGGTAAAAACACTGTCTCACACTTAGACAAATTTGCAATGCGCTTTGTCATACTTGCTCTCTGACCTATGTGATCTTCATGTGGATCATATGTTTCCATAATGACAACATCTATGTAATCAACTCAGCCAAATTGCCAACAATCTCCCCCCTTTGTCATTGGTGGCAACATATGAGAAAATTGGCTATGTGTACAACTCAAAATCTCAAAAATTGTTCAAAATTGTGGCCATAGTATAAAATACATACTATCCTTATAACTCCTCAAAAAATTATTGTCTCTAATATAGTACTCCCCCTAAGAGTAACAATCCTTATCATATACTATGAATTTTCTTCTATATATCTCTCCCCCTTTGACAACAATGACAAAATTTGGTAGGGAGGGTTACAAAATTGTACAACAAAAAGTTATACCTCAATTCATTTATTGCAAAGCCCGTAGGCTTGCAACACAATCTAAAAAATCTATCTTCATGGCTTCTATCTCCTTCTCCCATGATTTCTTAATGGAATCTGCCACATTAAGTAGTGCACTTAGTCCATAAGAAGCTATTTCACATGCTTGGAGGTTTTCAAAGTTAAATTTATGAAAAGATGTCTTAGCTGAAAGACATTCTTCCAACTGCTCTTCAATAATGCTCAACTTCATAGAAGCATGCTCTCTCAAAAGAGTGTATCTTCTCAATTTCTTGTCTCTCTCATCTTGCACAACTCTAATTTCATCATAAAGTTTCTAAACTTTCTTCTCAACATCACATACCTTCACATTAGGGCTAGACAAAAGGTTTGTTTCATTTAGAATTTTTGCTTCCTTCAACTTTATCTTCTGATCTTCTTCTGATGTCAAGGTCTCTAATTTTGTACACTGTATGTACAAAGATTTGCCTATTTCCAAATGCTTCCTCAAATCCTTGATACAAATATCAAGAGTGTTGATATCATTTCTAATATTCTGACTGATGTTCAAAAGCATTCTAGCCTCATAGGCTGCTTGTGCTTTCACTTTTTCAATATTAGATAGGTTTGTGAATTCATTATCAAAGGTGCTCATTACCTTATTTTCTTTCTCCATAGGGCCTGCTTCTAAAATTTGTGTAGTTACAGTACTTTGTAACTTCTCAGTTAGTTCTTTCAGACACCCTTCAAGACTCTTCACTTTCTTATTCTTACCAATGATTTTATTCAAGGATGTGATCAATTCCAATTGATCATCATCATCTACTTCTTTTCCCAAATACTCAATCATAGATCCAATTTGAGTCTTCTTTCCAGTCTCAGGAGTAATACTGATATCTTCTTTGGTGGGAATGGGAACTTGTTCCTCTGTTACTGGTGGTTCCATAACTGTGGTCTCTGTCATCTCTTCTTCTTTTGTAGCTTCCTGTTCTTCAAAGGCCGAATTGTCAACAATGTTCTCCAAATTCTTGAATACAATTTCATCAGTATCCAAGGTGATTTTTGTACCTTCTACATTCATTGTTTCATCTTCAATATTAATAGCTGGAGAAGAGGGAATGTCCTCTTGTACTTTCTCACCTGCTTGCTTTGCTGCAACTGATGATTCTCCAACATATTTTGCCATAACCTTGATAATAGCCTATTCTGTCATAGAATTTATTTCTTCATACCTGCCTCCCATAATATGAATTGTTCTCCTTTTGGTTCTCAGATGGGTGCTTAGGGATTTCATGATCTGATTGAAATGAGTTTCATCTCTTATTTCACAAAGCTTCCTAACAAGCTTTTCTCTGATAGCTGTGTCTTCCTCTGATGCTCTCTTCTTCCTATTTACAAGTTTGTTATATAGATCATCAGGTATCTGTCCTTGAATAGTATCAAACTTCTTGCCAGTCAAAATCATATGCTTCACAACTGCATGCTTCAGATTAAGTCTGTTAGTATAATCATAAAGATCATAATATTTGTTCATTCTTGCAAAGTCACCATTCTTAATAATCTGCTCATTAAGTTTTCAACTTTTGGTTTCCAAGCTTTCTTCTTAGTAATGACATCATCTTTTACTTCTGCAATATTTCTTGGAACTAGTTGCACTAGAGTTTTATGTCTCTTTCCTAGTCCAGTAGCACTTTCCTTTACTCTTTTTCTAGGTGTGGAGGAAGTGGATCTAGTAGACATCTTTGCTTCTATGTCCATCTCAGGTACTTCCACTTTCACCTTTACTTGTGGTTCTTCTTGTTGCACTGCAATTGATGATAAAGGAGGGATAGACAAAACTTATTTTTTTCCACTCTCTCTGATTGCTGCTATTGTCTACTTTGCTACCAAAAACTCTCACTCTATCATTCCTGTATCTTTTAGGATTTTCTTAATAGTGCTCTCAACTCTCTTCTTAGATTGCTTCTCTTCAATTAGAATCTTTGCAGAGTTGAAGTTCTCCTCAAAGGTTCCAAACCTATTACACTGAGTGTCCAACTTACACTTAAGTAATCTGCTAACATACTCTTCAGTCTCTACCTTAGATATCTTATAGCCAAGAGGGTCTATGAACTCTGTTCTAGGCTCTACTGTTTCAATATAGGTAAAGTCAGTATCCACCATAAAATATATATCATCTTTATATTTTTCAACAAGAGACTTAGGGATCCTTGATCTACTAGACACAATATTCTAAAATATCTTAATAACAAGTACTACACTCTCATTTACACTGTCAATAACATGTCTTCTGTATACTAGGTTAATCCTTTCCATTGTAGTTTGTCCATCATTCTAGTCATTTCCTATGGTGTAAGGAAATCTCCTCAAAAGATGAAAGAACATATATGTGATTAGGGATGATAACCTAAATTATGTATACTTAGTTTTCTTGATCTTCTCCAAGTTCTCAAACAATTGAATTCTTAGAATTTCACACATATCAACTGGTACCTTGTCAATACACATTAGATAGGCTGCATGTACCATTCCAACTGCCATGTCATCCTCTCTTGAATTTGCACAAAACTTAGTAGTTAGGATCTTACATAAGTATCTCACATCATCTTGTTTGATCTTACTAATCACAATTCCTCTACCATTATAGGATGAGTTTGTGTTGTCAATGACTATTTTCCTCATGTTTTTCTCATTAAAAGGAATAGCTCTAGTTTTAGATAATCCAGTGACTTCATGAATCAAATCTGTTGTAATATCTATCACTCTATCTTCTAGCCAAAAATTTCCATTATGAATTCTACTCAAGATAATATTAGTGCATTCTTCATTATCAAATTCATACTATAATCCATATTTAACAATTTCATTGTGTTCCAAATATTCAAAACCTTGTTTTAGTGTCATATCTTGATTGTAAATCTTCTGATATTCATTTGTGAAATCACTATCATTCACTGTCTCTAGTTTGCATCCAAGATAACTTATGACATTTTCTAAGTGTAACACTCCATCTGGTATGAATGATAATGCAAACCTAGGGTCATCTTCCAAGGGTTCTACTAGTTCCCTTTTCAATTTAGGTCTATTATTATCTCTAACATTGTGTATTAAGGAAACATCCATGATTTCTTCAAATTCCTTTATTGATTCAAAGATTTGTCAAGTAAAATACCTTAATTTTGTGATTTTAGGGCTTGCGTAGATTCGACACAAAATTCTTCTCCAAATCCTTGCAAAATGCTTTCAATTAATGCTCTTTGATCTCCTTGACACTTGAATTCACTTTGATGATCAAATAATACTGATCATAACCTTTTATTAATTCAATCTCACTTAGATCTGACATCACATTCAATTCTTTTGTCGCTTCTTTCCAAAAAGCTGTCTTTGCTAACCTGCAAAACTTAAAACTTCTTGTGATCTCGCAAAACATAATATTTTTCTTTGCGCTCTTAACCATAGCATTAGAACATCATAAACTACCTTGCATTAACTGCACAAGACTCAGTTCATCATATATCTACTTCTACACTAAATCTAAGTTCCTATTCTACTATAATTTACATAAATTAAGTACTTTAAGATAGGTCAGGTAAAGATTCATTCTTACCTTTCAATACTTCACCTTCCTAATTACCTTCAATGTCGAATATGTCTCCTTGATCTATACTTTTGATACACTTCACTTCATCTGAATTACTACAACATCCTTTCTAACTGTTACTTGCATCTTCATTTCTTCTTGCATGATTTCTGGGGTTAGGATTAGGATGAAAAACTCTAGTGTTCATTCTACAAAACCTTGCTATATGTCCAATCTTTTTGCATATCTGACAAACAATTCCATTGTTTCCATATCTTGGTCTAGGTTGATTGATTTGTGATCTGTAGTTTCTAGAAATGTGTCCAACCTTGTTGCATCTATAACATACTACTCCATTTCTTCTGTTCATATCTTTAGTAGGTTTCTTATCTTCATTGTTAGTATTCCTAAACATTCTACTACCATCATTATTCTCAATAAATTTAGGTTTCCTACATTCAATAGCTCTATGTCCAAAACCATGACAATTGTAACAATAACCATTAAGAGGTTTAAATTGTTTACCTGTGCAATCTCTCTTCATATGACCAATAGTATTACAAGCAAAACATCTACCTTTGAATTCTCTTTGCATACCTTTGGGTGATTCTTCTTGCTTCGGTGATTCTTCTTCTTTAGGTGTATCTTTAGATTTGTTGATCTCATCAGGTTTTTTCTCATCTATGCTTTTAGATATTTTCAGATCTGGTTCCTTGCCTTCATCATTTTCTTTAAAAGTGTTGAATCCAAGACCAGTCTTATCATAGAATGGTTTTTGATAAGATATTTGTTCATCAATCTTCTCACTAGTTGAATATAGCCTTTCAAGTTGTTGTTTGGATTGAGTCAGTTCACCTTTCACAATCTTATTGTATTTCTCAAGCTCATCATACTGCAAATTGACTTTCTCAAGTTCAAATGTTACTTTAGAAAGTTTGGATTTTAGTCCTTCATTTTCAGTCTTTAGAATTTCATTCTCAAATTTCAGATTTGCTTCATTCTTGCCATTTCCATCTTTCAAACTAAGCTTCAAATTTTCTATCTTCAGTTCATGCTTAAGGATTTCATTTGACTTTTCTAAATTGTCATCACGATCTTCAATAAAAACTTCAGATTCCTTTTCAGATCTCAGATCTTCCAATTTGTTTTTCAGTTTCTCAATGAGGTTCTTTGCATCATCATACTTTCTTTTCAAAGTATCTTTTTCAATAGTAATAAAGTCAATCTGTTCAAGAGCTTCTTCAAGATTCTTCTGTAGTTGATCCATATCCATAGAGATGTTACTCAAGCTGCTAGGCTTTCCTTGAATGATTCTTTTCCGAGTAACTAAGCTCTTATACCAATTGTTAGAAATAGGGAATACTGAGAGGGGGGGGGGGGTGAATCAGTATTCTAAAAACTTTATCTTTTGCCCAATTATGGATATAATAGATTATCTTTATACATGCATAACATAAGAGGCTAAACAACATGCATAACAATAAAGAACTCATAACACATGATTTGTTCTTGAGGAAACCCTGGCCAAGGGAAAACCTCAGTGGGGATGGTACCCACAAAGATCCACTAATCAAAAGCATCTTGTTAAGGATGTTGACCCTGTTAGGAGTCTATTACAAGCATATAGTGTATCAGTCCTAATTAAGGGACTATAGGCCTTGTTAGGAGCCTCAACCCTATTAGGAGTTGTAATACAAAATGTGATTACCAGATGAGCCCACTACCCAAAAAAGTAATGTACAAAATACACTGATTACAAAAATAGGTTAAGGTACATAACCTTATACTGCTTGCATCAATATCTCTTCACTGCTCTTTCACTATCGCTATTACATATGCTTCATATACTTCGCATCATATCACTACTTCATTACATTTCAATACTACTACTTGATACTTCGCATCTAACTTTACAATTACAATTACATTTATACCAATAGCTTTATCCAAGAGTTAACATCTAGGATTTCATCCCTTTATATTGTTAAGTCATTATTTTGATAAACAAAATAATCCCTTAACTCTTTACTAGTTCTGTCTTCATATTCTATCCTATCGGCTTCACACTATCTTCGGTAAAACTATCATAACTTCTTCTGTACATGTCGTACTAACTTGCACTCTAAGATGGGTGATCAATAGACATCATAGAGTCTATTTTCAAGTGCACAAGAAATGAAATTACTCCAGTCAACATCGCAAACAAAAACTATGTCCAGGTTTATTGGTAAAAACAATGTCTCACACTTAGACAAATTTGCAATGTGCTTTGTCATACTTGCTCTCTGACCTGTGTGATCTTCATGTGGATCATATGTTTCCATAATGACAACATCTATGTGACAATTATATTTACAATGTATTATACGATAAAATAGTTCAAAGAAAAGGAAACAAATGATGGACACAATTATGTACTTGAGGATGAAAAATTTGATGTTCATTATGATTATGTCATGCCCAAATTAAACCATGAAAAATACATAATTTTGTTTTTTAAAGACACCTAAAGAACTCAATTAAGAGAGAAATGTGGTAGAGACAAAGAGATTTCCATGTGAGGGGTATCATGGCCAACAAGGTCATGCGGTAATCCCACACACATGCCATGAGTTGGCCAACCTCCCTCCATAATATGGGTAGGGTTGACTAACCCTAAGTGATACGATCAAACATGATGTCTGATGGCGTCAATGAAAATAAGTTTAGGAAGAGATTAGGGAAATGTGATGAACTACAACTGATTGAGAACCTGATTGAAGAACAAGTGATTAGAGATCACCGAGCACTGAATTGTTATGCATGATAATTGAATCAATCACTATGTTGTCATTAATGTCAACTAGCTTTGACAGTACTTATCATGGTAGTTGTAAATATCTAAACATTTGAGAAGAGGAGAGAAAAGATGAAGAAATGAGATATCTACATGGAGGAAGATGGATATGACAGATGAGGATAAGGAATACTCTTGGTAGCTTAATGATGAGTCTATGACTTCATATTGTTGACTTGATTATGTTACATTAATCTATTATGATGATAGAAGAAAAATGTTACAAAGCAGTTTGGTCAGTTAATGAAGCATTATAGTATACACTGAGTCAGTATAGTGTATACAGAGTGACAGTATCAACCGAGCTTGTGTTCATCGATGTATTTCTTTGTTAATCAAGTATGGACAAAAGAACTAAATGATTAGTTTAGCTGACAAAATTGATGAGCTGTAAAGTGTATGATTATGACGTGGAAAGATAAAGTTTGTTAAGAGATCTATGAATAACAAAATTCAAAGGAGATCTAAAGGATGAAATTGAAATGAGTCATTGACACAATTGCCGAGGAAGGTTTAAGCAGAAAAATCAACGAAGTAGATTAAGCAGCAAAATTTGATGGATGAAAAGAAATTAGTTTACTTGTCTATTTAAGAGACTAGGGTTTCACAGTGAAATGAATGCCAGAAGAAGGAGACTGCAGAGATATCACGTGAACAAGCTTCATGCATGCCTGATCATACTAGTTGAAGAAGAACTGAACTGCAAAACAGTACCAAGTGTCAGATAACTTTACCGAGGGACAATAAGTTATTGAATGATGACAAATTGAATAGAAATATTGATCAAAGGATTGTATGGACTTAGAATAGATCTGAATATCTACAAATCAAGTTGTATTGTAATCAAATCACCTATTGTTTCAGTTTAACCATTATAAATAGATAAAAGCTTTTAATTGAGTGGACTTGAAAGTCTTATATGTCATTCATAGAATGTACATTTTTATCCTATCAACCCCATAGTGAATGCTGGTTGGATGATAACTATTAGTGTTAAATCCTCTAACAAGGTCACACCTTACAATTTTTTTTGTAACCTTTAACAGGGTTGGCTCTTCACCGAGCTCACTTCAGAAGAGTGAAAAGTTTTTGGGTTACCGGTCCCAGGTGGTTTTTACCTTTGTAGGGTTTCCACGTTAAATCTTTTGTGTTATGTGTTTATATGGTGATCATTTTGATATCATACTTTACATGTTGCATATTTGATTTGGTCGGTAATCACTATGAGAAATTAACTGGTAATAGGTAATTAAACAGACAGTTAGTATTTTATGTTTACCAGACTATAGAATTAGCTGAATTTGTTTTAAGTGGTACATTTTGTATTTGGGACTGTGGATAACTGATTCACACCCCTCTCAATTATTCTAAAAATTGGTATCAAAGCATATTGGTTGCTTGGAATAGAGTTTTAAGGACTTCAGCAGAAAGATCACAAAATGTATAAGAGGGAAGTGCCAAAGCTGAATAAGCACAACTTTACAATATAGCAAAGTCGAATGAGCCTTCATATATCTGGGATTGGGAATTCTTCCCTCACCCTATTGGATAATGGCTACTTAGCACCACCTACATGACCTTTGACTCTTGACTAATTAAGAGATAGACATGAGCATAATGTTACTATGATGGAGATTGTTGCTACTCTATCAGATGTCGAGTTTAAAGATGTCAAGGGCTATCTTACCTCAAAGGAAATGTGGGATAAACTTACTCAAGTTTATAGTGGTGATACAAATGTCAGAGGAGCCAGAGCTGAAAGTTTAAGAGGAAGATTTGATGATATGAAAATGAAAGAAGGAGAAAACATAGTGCAGTATACAAATCGAATAAAGGAGGTAGTTAATGTTATTAGAGGATCCGGTGGTGTCATTGATGAAGATACAGTGGTAAGAAAAATTCTAAGGACTTTATTGCCTGTTTATGTAATCAGAATATTTTAAATACATGAAAATAGGTCTATACCTAGCAGTACTCTCACTCTTGATAATTTTATTGGTAAGTTAACAACTTTTGAACTGAACAACTATGATAATAGTGTTGTACCATCTGTTGAGTCTGCTTTCATGTCTTCTTTGAAGATCGGTAAGTCTAGTAGTAGAAGTAATAATGATGATAATGACAATAATAATGATGATGAGCTTGATGAGCTTGAAGCTCTTATGGCTAGGAGGTTACCTAAAGGTAAAGGTAGATATAGGGGTAAATTAACTTTAGCATGTTTTAACTACAAATAAGTTGCTCATATTGCTGCTAGATGCCCAAATAGGAAAGAAGATGATAGAAACAAGGATTGATCTGATGAAGGAAGCTATGGGAGGAGAAATAATAGAAGTTACCAGCACTACAACAAAGATAACTGAGACAACAATGATAAAGGCAAAAAGGTATGTTACATTGCTGAAGAAAATGATACCGAGACTGATACAGATGATGATGTGGAAGTGGTTTTTGTTGCGATGAAGGATGATTCTGAGGAAGAAGAAAGGTATGTAGAGACATCACTCATTTATAAGGTTAATAAAAATGACACATGGATCATTGATAGTGGTTGTACCCATCACATGACTGGTGATGAAAAAAAATTGTTCATCTTGAGCAATATAATGGAGGATCTGTAAAAATGGGTAATGATACACCTTGTATGATTAGAGGAAAGGGATATTTACTAATAAATAATAAAATCAAATGTGATAATGCTTATTGGGTAGAAGGACTAAATTATAATCTTCTAAGTGTGGCACAACTTAACAACTCAGGTCACTGAGTAGCTTTTGAGAGAAAAACGGTTAAGATATTTGATGATGGAGGAAAACTTGTTGGAACAGGAGTACAAATGAAAGGTAACTTGTTTTATCTTGATAATGATAAGTCTTCCTATTTAATAATGCAAAATGAGGATGCATGGTTATGTCATAAAAGGTTATGTCATGTAAACTTTGATAACATGATTAAAATCAGTAGAAAGAAAAAGGTTAGAGGTCTGCCTAGCCTAGCAAAGCCGGATCATGTTATGTGTCATGAATGTCAAAAGGGTAAAATGACAAAATCTAATTTTAAGAGTAAAGACTATTCAACAAAGAGAATTTTGGAGCTAGTTCACACCGACCTATGTGGTCTCATGAGAACATAGAGCTATTATGGAGATAGATATTTCATTTTGTTTGTTGATGATTACACTAGATTAATGACTGTGATATTTTTAAAAGAGAAATCAGAGGCATTTAAGATGTTTAAATGGTATAAAGAAAAGGTAGAGAAAGAAACCAGGAAGGAACTGAAATGCTTGAGATCTGACAGAGGTGGTGAATTTATTTTTGATGAATTTACTAACTATTCTAATGAGCATGGTATAAAAAGATAGGTTTCTGCACAGAGAACACCTCAGCAGAATGGGATTTCTAAAAGGAGGAATAGATCAATTGTTGATTGTGCAAGGAAATTGATGTTGCAAAGAATATTGCTGAGACATACTGGAGAGAAGCAGTCAGCACATTTGTTTATGTTTTGAACAGAGTACAATTGAAGGACACAAATAAAACACCCTACGAGCTATGGTTTGGTCACAAACCTATTGTAAGTTACTTTAAAATTTTTGGTAGCAAATGTTTTATTCTAAAAGATGAAAGAAATGGAAATTTTGACTCTAAAGGGGATGAAGGGATATTTCTTGGATATTCCACTAAAAGAAAAGCCTACAAGTTTCTGAATAAAGTTACTAATAAAATGATTGAAAGTACTAATGTCAAGGTTGATGAATTTGATACTAAGAACAGTGAAGAAAGCACTAGGGAGCCAGAAGACTATGGTAGATTCACTTACATTGAACAACTAGAGTACCGACCGAAGCCGCAGAATGTGTCAACCAGTCATTAGGAAAACAACACCAAGGAACAACAAAGAGAAATTGATGATCAGGAAGGACCTACCGAGCAAGCACATGAACCTGAATAGGATGAACAACAAAGAAGAGATCAAGTACTAGCTAGATTTGTCAAAAGACATCATCTTGAGAACCAAATCATTAGTGACAAGAAAGCTGGCATGATGATAAGAAGTAAGTTAAGAAAAGGTACATGCTTAGTTTGTGAGTTTGAACTGAAGAATGTTAAGGTTGCATTAGAGAATGAAGAATGGGTAAATGCAATGAATGAAGAGATAGAACAGATAGAGAAAAACAAGACATGGAATTTAGTACCTAGGCCTAAGGATAAGAATGTTATTGGTACTAAATGGATTTTTACAAATAAGTTGAATGAAAATGGAGAGGTAACAAGAAATAAAGCTAGACTTGTATGCAAGGGGTATGCATAGGAGGAAGGTATAGATTATGGTGAGACTTTTGCACCTATTGCTAGACTAGAAGGAGTCAGAATGTTACTTGCATATGAAACACATAAGAAGTTTAAATTTTATCAAATGGATGTTAAGTCTGCATTTTTGAATGGGATACTAGAAGAGGAGGTCTACATCAAACAACCAGAAGGGTTTTTTGATCTAGACAAGATAGATATGGTATGTAGACTACATAAAGCTTTATATGGTTTAAAGCAAGCACCTAGAGCCTGGTATGAAAGGTTGCATACTTATTTGTTTTTTATTATGGTAAAAGCAAGTTTTGAATAGGCCCGGAAACCATATACAATTAGTTTTTGAAGGGAATTGTAACCCCAAGAGCAATGGGAAGAATTAGCTTAGTTATAAGAGAAGCAACTGGGGAAAAAAGAATAACCTTACAACACCCCCAGCACAAAAAGCCAGTAGATCTACTAGCAACACAAATCCAGCAAAACAATAGCTACCAAGAGAAAGAAACACAAAAAGGCTCAAGCTGCTGAAGCCAAATATGTAAAGCTAACACTTTAAAACAACATCAAGTTACAAGGGGAATCAAGCTCCCTAAACTGGACATAAGGGTTTTGATGTCTCCCATAACCAGGTGAAACACTGCTTGAGGATAAACATTTTAAACCAGTAGCCCAGAATGAAAAAATAGATAGCTATAACTGAAGATAAAACAATTAGATCCTAGCTACCTAGAAAACAAGCCTTTGCCTCACTCCAAATAGTTTGTTGGAGAAAAACATCTCCCCAAACAGATATCCAGGGTTTTATCAAGGAACCCAGAAACCTCAACAGCAAATTCATAGGGTAAGAAAGCCCCAAAACTTCCTTTAACCATAACCAAAAACCATGATCCATGCAGGGCCCTTGAAAATTTTTAGCATCCATCTACATACTCCTACCAGCAGCCAACAAAGCAACATCCCCTAAAAGCTTTAGCAGATGGGACATATAGATGCCCCCAACCGCATCTTTAGTAGCAACTCTAAAGCTTAAAGCCATATAGATCTGCACCAAGGAGATATCTCTATGGTAACCATCTACACCATTCCACTTAGTGCCAGGATTTGAAGGGAAAAAGTTCAAAAACCACAGACCTTCCTGCACCAAGGGCATATCCCCAACAATGAGTTGGTGACACAAAACAACCCACTTAGCTGAGTTAAGCAAAGGGTCCTCCTCCAACCAAATCCAAAGCACCATCATGTCATTCACAGAAGGAGGAAACCACTCGCAGCTACTAGCCCCCGTCCAACTACCCTTGTCCACCTCAATAAGATTGGCTTCCACCTCAATAGGATCTTCCCCCTCTATAGGATTAAGGAAAGAAGAAAGAAGCAACAGAGAAAGACTCTTCCACCAAGAAACCACATGATGACATCCCACCTCGATAGGGATGTACTCCCCCTCAATAGGAATAATGCAAAGAGGAAAAAAACCTAGGTTAGAATAGTCCCTGCACAATATTATAATATAGACCAACAAAGGGACAAAACCAATCATGACACAAAACAAAGTAGAATGGGAATAGACAAACTCAGCCTTAGGGGACTGAAGTCTTCCAACATAAGCACCTTGAGACCCCCAGTAGAGCATAAAAAAGATAGAGTACCATAGAAGCTCTCCCCCATGAAAACTACTCCCACTACCATAGATCTGGCAAAGAAAATAGAAAAAAACTTGTTGCCCCACCTCCTTCAGCTACGAGAAAGAAAGGAGCCACCCATGAGACTGGCCACCAACAATGTTGAAAAATATATCCTTTAAAACTAGTAGAGACCCACCAGAATCTCCATCGTCAACATTATTAGGGTCACCCTTGGCTTTTCCCTCCTCTTCCTCACACCAAGACAACAAAACCCAGTAACCCCAACCAATGTAGCTGAGGTAACACAAGCCACACCCATTGAAGCAGCCACACAAACACCCTAGCTGCTTCTGCAGAGGCTGCACAACAACAAAGTGGAGGCCAACTGAAGCCTTGTCCTCCCCACCATCTTCATCATTGCTGCCTTCCCCTCCCTTAGCATCATCCCCTTCTCCATTACCAATAGAAACCCCAAGCCCTCTTCTGCTCGCACTGCCCCTATTCTGCATACTTATTTGTTAAGTATTGGTTTTGTTAGAACTAGTGAGAACAACAATTTGTATATGAAAGGAGATACTGATGATACTATCTTGATTACTGAAATTTTTTTGGATGATATTATTTTTGAAGGACAAGATCATATATGTAAATCATTTGTTGATGAGATGTGCAAAGAATTTGAAATGTCTATGTTTGGAGAGATTAAGTTCTTTCTAGGCTTGCAGGTTATTTAGCAAAATGATGGAATATTCATCACACAATCAAAGTATATAAAGGAAGTACTAAGAAAAATTGGCATGGTAGATGCTAGACTAGTTGGAACACTGATGGTCATAGGCTACAAGATGACTAAAGATGATGAAACTATAGAGGCGAACTAGACATTGTACCGATCTATGATTGGTAAGTTGATGTATGTAGTGCATAGTAGACCAGATATTCCACATGCTGTGGAAATTGTTGCTAGATTTTCTGCAAATATGAAGGACTCACACATGATTGCAACTAAAAGAATATTAAGATACCTGAAGAAAACAAAGGACTATGGATTATGGTATCCTAAGGAAGGGAAGTTTGAACTAAGAGTCTACACCGATGCAGATTGGGCTGAAAATATAGATGATAGGAAAAGTACCACCGGAGGAGCATTTTTCTTTGGTGAAAGACTTGTTACTTGGACAAGTAAGAAAAAACCTTGTATTTCTTAGTCTACTTCCGAAGCAGAGTATGTTGTTGCTACTACAAACTATTCAAACATTGCCTACATCAAGCAAGTATTGGAAGGGATGAATGAGGTAATCACTTAGCCGGTGATTATATACTGTGATAATACAAGTGCAATAAACATTTCTAAGAATCTTGTAATGCAATCAAAGACCAAGCACATCTCTATTAAGGATCACAACTTAAGAGAACAAGTACAGGAGAAGCAAGTTAAACTAGAATATGTTACATCAAAAGAGAAAATTGCTGACATATTTACCAAGCCTCTACCGAAGGAAACTTTTGAATACTTGAGGACTAGACTTGGGGTCTGTCCCTTGTCTACCGGTCACTAATGTGATCTGGAGGTTGCATCATCCTAATCTTATCAGAAGATCATTCATGTTGATGCAACATAGCTCACACTTTGGATTCTATCTAAGGTTGTGAAAGGTTTCAGGAACAGCTATTTTCATATCAGTATACCGAGATACATTGTATGCACCAGACAACGGAGAGTCACATGGCTAATACAAAGCTATATGTTTATGTGTTTCTTTGGCATTGTTGTCAAAGTGAGAGATAAACAATATGATAACCGAGGAGATCACTGGAACATCTATCTAAGGGAGAGACAATCTGAGAAAGTTAGGGAGAATTTTGAAGATTTTTTGCTGAGAACAAAAGGAACCTGAGAACTGGAAAGATTATATCTACAAAGGAAAGTTTGCATTTGCAATGCTATCATGTAACATAATGATTAAACATATTAAGCTAGGGAGATCTTACCAAGCTACAACATTTGCTCATAGAGTTATAGAGTACATGTTTGGTATGTGTATGGTATACTTCATATTTCTTGAGTTGCCATCAATGCCAAAGGGAGAGATTGATGAACTACAACTGATTGAGAACTTGATTGAAGAACAAGTGATTAGAGATCATCGAGCACTGAATTATTATGCATGATAATTGAATCAGTCATTATGTTGTCATTGATATCAACTAGCTTTGACAGTACTTATCATGGTAGTTAAAAATATCAAAACATCTGAGAAGAGGAGAGAAAAGATGAAGAACTGAGATATCTACATGGAGGAAGATGGATATGATAGATGAGGATAAGGAATATTCTTGGTAACTTATTGATGAGTCTATGACTTCATATTGTTGAATTGATTATGTTACATTAATCTGTTATGAAGATAGAAGAAAAATGTTACAAAGTAGTGTGGTCAGTTCATGAAGCATTCCAGTATACACTGAGTCAGTATAGTGTATACCAAGTAACAATATCAACTGAGCTTGTGTTCACCAACGCATTTCTTTGTTAATCGAGTATGGACAAAAAAACTAAATGATTAGTTTAGCTGACAAAATTGATGAGCTGTAAAGTGTATGATTACGAGGTGGAAAGATAAAGTTTGTTAAGAGATCTATGACTAACAAAATTCAAAGGAGATCTAAAGGATGAAATTGAAACGAGTCATTGACACAATTGTCGAGGAAGGTTTAAGCAAAAAAATCAACGAAGGAGATTAAGCACCAAAATTTGATAGATGAAAAGAAAATGATTTACTTGTCTATTTAAGAGACTAGGGTTTCATAGTGAAATGAATGTCGGAAGAAGGAGACTGTGGAGATATCACATGAACAAGCTTCATGCATGCCTGATCATACTGGTTGAAGAAGAAACGAACTGCAGAATAGTACCGAGTGTCATAGAACTTTACCGAGGGACAGTAAGTTATTGAATGATGACGAACTGAATAGAAATATTGATCAGAGGATTGTATGGACTTAGAATAGATCTTAATATCTACAAATCAAGTTGTATTGTAATCAGATCACCTACTGTTTCAGTTTAACCATTGTAAACAGATAAAATCCCTTAACCGAGTGGACTTGAAAGTCTTATATGTCATTCATAGAATGTACATTATTATCCTGTCAACCACATAGTGAATGCTAGTTGGATGATAATTGTTAGTGTTAAATCCTCTAACAAGGTCACACCTTACAGTGTGTTTTGTAACCTTTAACAGGGTTGGCTCTTCACCGAGCTCACTTCAGAAGAGTGAAATTTTTTTGGGTTACCGGTCCCAGGTGGTTTTTCCCTTTGGAGGGTTTCCATGTTAAATCTTTTGTGTTATGTGTTTATGTGGTGATTGTTTGGATATCATACTTTACATGTTGTATATTTGATTTGGTCAGTAATCACTATGAGAAATTAACTAGCAATCGGTAATTACACAAACAGTTAGTATTTTATGTTTACCGAGTTGTATAATTAGCTGAATTTGTTTTAAGTGGTACATTTTGTATTTGGGACTATGGATAACTGATTCACCGCCCTCTCAATTATTCTAACAAAAATTTCTATAACATATGTAAGACGGTCAGAAAGAAAGTTTCATTTCTATGAAATTACTAGATAACGTCTCTCTAGGGTTTGTAGGACAACCAAAGGTGGATAAATAACAGACTGTTAGCGGTCTGCACTAGTTTACTACATTCATCATCATGATAATTTATTAGGATGGTCAACATTTAGGTTTGTCTAAAACTTGGATTTAAATGTGTGTGTAAACACCCCCATAGAGTTAGTACAAAATGGAGGGAAAGTAATGTGCATTCATCTCCTAAGTGTAAGGGAGACTGGTTTAAGGATGGAAGTGTTCAATTATGAGTCTCGTTAAAATTTATTCACAATGTTCCAAATATGCGTACTAGAAGAAATAAACTTCAACTAACACATTGGTTAAATTCTCAAACATATACATCTTCAATACATAAAAACATTAAATTCATTAGATATGGTGGCATTATAAATTCGTAATTAGAATTAGTTAATATATGCATTTAATATTACATAAATTTAACATAATAATTTTGACTAACAACAATTAGTTTTCCTAATATTCCATACATCTAAAGTTGTTATCTTATATACATAAATATATCAATTAAACAATATATATATATATATATATATATATAAAAGCTATTAATTCCAATTAATAATTTTACTAAACTTTAATAAATAAATTAAAAACCCTTTTACATTTTAAAGTGAATTTCTACTAGATAATTTTATATCAAGTGAGATTTAAATGTTTATTTAACAAAACATTAAATAATATTAAAAATAGTAATTAAATAATGTAATTTAATTATATTATAACTCAAACAAAATTTTAAATATTAAATAATGTAATTAATAATAAATAAATAAAAGAAAGCATTAAATAATAATAAAAGAAATGCAAAATAAAAAAAACTTTAAAATTTAAACTTTTTAAAAGTCCTGTAGGAATGGCGGGCCCGCCCTGCCATTGTAGTATGGATCTGCCATGGCAATTCGTTGGTAGGTACCGCATTGCCATGGCAAGGCCGCGCTACCAATGACAACATGGTACCTGCCATGCGCAGGTCCCTTAGGGGAGGGGGGGAAAACACCTCTTTTCCCTTTTGATTTTATAATTTTTTTTTTTAATTATGTTTTTTTTAAAGGAAAAAAATATAATGTGACCTCCCCTTAAATATTATTTTATTAAATTTTCAAAAGGCTTTTTTTGGAGTCCCTTGGTTGGCAACCTAGATGGGTCCCACCAAGTGGACTTGGGAGGGCATATATTGTTTTTTTAAAAATTGCCAAAGGCATGTGTTTATTTTTTATTAAAATATTCTCTATGGCTTATTGGAAAAGTATGGGGAATTAATTTTCTTCCCCATACGTTTTCCCGAGACCTGTAGGTCTCTATTTGCCTTTTTTGTGTTTTTGATTGTCTTTATACTTAGTGTATTTTTGCTTGTTAAAGATAATGTGCTCAATATTTTTTAAAAAATTTCAAAATAAGACTAATAGCATTCTAAGGGATGGACAAAATGAACATGAAAATAAACTTTCCTTTCATGGTTTTAGATCAATTAAGCTAATTAAAACCTCCTATTCCTTTCTTATTTCCAACAAGATTATCACATCTAAGTGACACTCAAATAAAATACAATAAATGATTTCTTCAATAGAACTAGAGGAAAACATTGCACTACAATAGCAAGACAAGATTACCACATTGTTCCCATTTCCCTTTATTGATTTACAACATGCATCATCACAAGAATGAAATAACTATTTTGTATCTTTCAACAAATATGGATTACAATAATGAAAAAATTTCACTCTTATTTCATCATGATAAACTTTCACTATTATAAATATACACTTAAACAATGGAGATCTTTTCCATTCCAAAGTTACAACAATCCCACATCAAAATTTCTTTCTCAAGACAACACCAAGAAGGCTCTTCCAAGGCTTCCTTCACAAGAACATGACTTCATAACCTACAAATAAAGAGGGTAACCATGGAGAGCTCACCTCCCATCCAAGGTCTCAAGGAGAGCACCCCCGAGCCTAGAGAATCAAGACTAAACAGGCACATACAAACCACAATGCTCACAATGCATACATATAACAAAACTACATTAAACTCTCAAAACCATGGCTTCAAAAATGGATTACCTATAACCCATTGAAATAGGGTAAAGGTGGGTGATGTAGAGAGCATCGATGGTATTCTTTAATCTGTAATTCTTTTACAATATTTCTTAAATCTTCATCGAAACATTCTTAAATTTTCATATCCCGCTATCTTTCTTTATCAACATTAATTAGAAGCTCAAAACTCTTTCATTATTTCAATAATAAGAATCTGAACTTCAATATAATAATGTCAACATTATGTTATCTTCCATACAATGCCAAAATAGACTCACCAATAACAAATTTACCTCCACTGGATTATTGCACACTTATGTGAGACATCCACGAGCTAGACTTGCACTTCATAACCATACGGTTCTAGCACAGCCAAATCCACCACCTTTTCTCTTTCTTCGAAACCACTGACACAACCATTTGTCTCTTGGTTTCCTCACGGATGCAACTGATTTCCATATCCTTCCCAATATCATTATTCAAAATAATCATGAACTTGATCAACGGTTCTTGAAAAACCATTTTAATTTTACTCCTTCATTGTGACTGTCGAAGCATTGCCTTTCCGGTTTCTTCACAGCATAGACGTTCACCATCTTTTCAACAACCGAGTTCAACTTGCAATAGTCTTCGACTATCATCTTAGGAATGGTCTCCCGTGCACTATCTAATCCAAATACAAATAATTCTCCACAATATCTCTCATGGTCTAGTTTCCACAGTGACTGTCTAAACATAAATTCCTTGGCCCCCACATAGCACAACTAGACATTGCATCTTCCCATTCGAAACTAATGTGAGAAGGTGTAACGGTTTTTGAAACCATTTTAGTATATTGGAGAACTAGCATTTGATTTTTGAATCGATACTCTGTCAAAACAAACATTCCCATTCATAATCAGGACTATTGTACACTGAATCATAAACAATAGAAAATTTAATATAGTTCATTGATAACTCAATAAACCCAGACTGCTATCAAGACTGAACACAATCAAGAAATAGACCATTTAGTATCGACTGCCAAAACAACTTAAGATTAACAATAAAATCATTACATTCATGTTTGAAATTACAAATGTATGGTTCTCTGGCTACCGCTAGAGAGCCATTTTGGATCCTCTTCTAATATTTTCCTCACTATCTACTGTAACCTCTATTCCTCTTTATATCCCTGTTCGATTACAATAGTGTCCATTTAAAGACAATGTGCAACGGTTACAAACCGTTCATGACCTTTCATTTTCATTTTTGGCATTTTGATTAAAAATGTCACATGATCCATTTTTTAATACATTACAATGAAAATAATAGAGAAACCATTCATTGACATGGTTCTATGAAATTTTAAATGATTTTAATAAATAACCTCCAAGGATGGCGGTGCCCTTGCACCATACTCCTGAGCTTCAAAATTTTCCATGTCCTCATGGAAATGCATTGGTGAGAATATGCAAAATCTTCGCCTCTTTATCATCACTGGATTGATGCCTCCTTCGCTTTCTTTATCTCTTTGAACTGTGACTCCTATCCATGGAATTTAAGCTGGTCACATTCAATGGTGCTTCTCCCATTTCATAGTCCACTCCTTCGTGCTACATCACAACCTTTGTCCCTTACCTGGGAGTCCCATCATGACTCTCTCCCCAGTCTATCGGTGACACACAAGACCATCCCATGGTCCCTCTGGTAGACCTTCCTATCCACCCATTGTAGTTGAGTGAACCGACACCAATCTGCAACTAAAAACTTCATAACCAAAATCTAAAATAAACCCAACACTGCCTAGTGTAGATTTTATCTATCTACATGCTCAAAATCTTCTGAGCTCTGATACCACTTGATGTAGAGAGCATCGATGGTATTCTTTAATCTGTAATTCTTGTACAATCTTTCTTAAATCCCAATCGAAACATTCTTAAATTTTCATATCCCACTATCTTTCTTTATCGACATTAATTATAGGCTCAAAACTCTTTCATTATTTCAATAATAAGAATCTCAACTTCAATATAATAATGTCAACATTATGTTATCTTCCATACAATGCCAAACCATACTCACCAATAACAAATTTACCTCCATTGGATTATTGCACACTTATGTGAGATGTCCACGAGCTGGAGTTGCACTTCATAACCATACAGTTCTAGCACAGCCAAATCCACCACCTTTTCTCTTTCTTCTAAATGACTAACCTAAACATTTGTCTCTTGGTTTCCTCACATATGCAACTGATTTCCATATCTTTCCCGATATCATTATTCAAAATAATCATGAACTTGATCAATGGTTCTTAAAATTTTTTTTTAAGGTTACTCCTTCATTGTGACTGTCGAAGCATTTCCTTTCTGGGTTCTTCACAACATAGACATTCACCATCTTTTCAACAACCAAGTTCAACTTGCAATAGTCTTCGACTATCATCTTAGGAATTGTTTCCCATGCCACTATCTAATCCAAATACAAATACTTCTCCACAATATCTCTCATGGTTTGGTTTCCATAGTGACTATCTAAACATAAATTCCCTGGCCCCCACATAGCATAACCAGACATTGCATCTTCCCATTCGAAACTAATGTGAGAAGGTGTAACGGTTTTTGAAACCATTTTAGTATATTGGAGAACTAGCATTTAATTTTTAAATAGATACTCTATCAAAACAAACATTCCCATTCATAATCAGGACTATTGTACATTGAATCATAAACAATAGAAGATTTAATACAATTCATTGCTAACTCAATAAATCTGGACTGCTATCAAGACCGAACACAATCAAGAAATAGACCATTTAGTATTGACTGCCAAAACAACTTAAGATTAACAATAACATCATTACATTCATATCTAAAATTATAAATGTATGGCTCTCTAGCTGCCGCTAGAGAGCTATTTTGGATCCTCTTCTAATCTTTTCCTCACTATCTACTGTAACCTCTATTCCTCTCTATATCCTTGTTCGATTACAATAGTGTCCATTTAAAGACAATGCATGATGGTTACAAACTGTTCATGACCTTTCATATTCCTTTTCGGCATTTTGATTAAAAATGTCATATGATCCATTTTTTAATACATTACAATGAAAATAATAAAGAAACCATTCATTGACATGGTTCTATGAACTTTTAAATGATTTTAATAAATAATCTACAAGGATGGCGGTGCCCCTGCACCAGTGGGATTGTCCAAGGAGGAGAATGCCATTACAATATACATTTTCCAACAAGATTTTTTCATGCCTTCCAAAGGCTACATTATCACCACTTCCATACACAAGTTTTTGTCCTTATCATCCCCAAAATGCAAGGATTACAACATGGCTTCATGGAGCCCATACTCCATGAAAATTTCCCTCTTCTCTAAGAGAAGAGACTCTCAATTACAATGAAAAGCCCAGCTAACCCCTTCAACCAAGGCTACTACTTTCCTTCCCAAGGGTGAGTGATTCCTTAAACTCCAATGAACACATACCCAAAACAAAATAACAAAGAATAAATCAAGAATCCAAATACACCCAAACCCAACATAACAATAACAATTTTTCACAACATACATTGCATGCAAGATTTACATATTCATTCAACACAAAAATATATCAAAAACTACAAATGCAAGAAGCATTCCTTGATGGCAAGATCACCAACCTTGGTCCAATGAAAATGGTAAGAATGAAGTTGAGACGATCCCTTTTCCCTTTTCTTTGTCTTTCCTTTCCAACTCCAAACCCTAAGTGTCTCTAAAATTAGAGAGTGGGCGAACCACCACTAACTCTCTCCAAGCCCTCTAAAAAGACCACCAAATCCTACTCATGATCTAGCAATAAATGAGACATGACCACTAGTCCTTGACCTTACCCCTTGTCCCTCCTCTTAATGGTGAGTTTAGCAAGGAGTGCAGGACAAGTCAAATGCATGTGACCATCTCCATTTTCGCCACTCTTGAAGAGTAGCCTTTTTGGAGGGCCATAATTGTGATCTAGACCTTCCCATAGGAAAAAAATAGCCCCCAACTCAAGGTATCCCCATATGGTTAGCTAATTTTGGCCAAAAATGCACTCTAGGGTCACTTTTAACCCCTCTAAAGTTCAACCTAAGTTTAAATCCGAATTTCAACTTGATGTGATCCTACAAGACATCTACATGCAAGTGGGATTAATAAAATATCCTATTAGGTTGGATGATTCTTTCCAAACCCGTATTGACATGTCGCTATCCACATGGACATTACAAGTGTCAAGTGGCACCATAAAATAGACTTAACATTTACAAATGACATGTCCAATTAACAACATGAATTTAATCTAGTAACATACATACAAAACACGTTTACAAATAAAATCACATTACAACAAGGTTTCAATCTCTTGATTAGATTAAACCTTGTCTTACTCAATTACACAAATGTTTATCCCTGATTCTCTGAATAATTCCATGGTTTTATTTCCTGCACACTAAACTCGAGCATCAACAGTCCAAGAAAATAAAATCACATATAAATATATATACAATTCAATGTTACATAATTGCATACATTATTCAATATGAAAAATTCAATTTCCAATTATAATTTTCATTAAATTATTGCTCAACATAATACTTACATAATTCTAACATCATGACATATTATCCATGAAATAATCAAATCTAACCATGATTAAGTCTTTCTCATCAAAACACATATCTAAGCATGTATAACCAAAATCAACAATATGTTCTAGGTTCTAATCTGCATCATGAATATAACCCACATAATATAATTATCATCATAAAACATAATAACATGAGTCATTGTCAAATCGATCAGAAGTCTATCAAAATATCACATCACAAAGTATCAAAATATGAGTGTATCAATAGTGCTATGATGGGTCGGGGTGAGGCCTCACATCCTCCCCCTCTAGGCATGAATTTCCTCTTGGAGTTTATAAAAAAAGGTATGGGTACTGTGATCTCATCTGTGCTACATCCTCCCATGAAATTGTGACCTCATTATAACAATCCCACTAGTCCCTAACCTGGTCCACCTCTCTGCCTCAAAGTGCTAGGGTTTGTCAGGCTAAAATATGAATGGGCTCCAAGGCTAGCTGCCCATCTGACTCCACCTGCAAGGAATCCCAATATATAATGTGAGACTCATCATAAATATATTTTCATAACATAGAAACATGAAACACATCATGGATGTGTGACAAGTTGGGTGGCAAGGCTAGACAATAAGCAACTAGTCCTATCCTCTCCAAGATCTTGAAAGTTCCAACAAAGTGAGGTGTTAGTTTAGAGCCCTTTCCAAAATAGATTGGACTCTTATGCAGGCACACTCTCAGGAAAACTCTATCTTTGACCATATACTCTCTATCAACTCTCTTCGCATCTGCATATTTCTTCTGTCTATCCTGAGCCTCTGTAAGATGCTATTTAATCAAAGTCACCTGCTACTCCATATCTTTAAGTAATTGAGGTACACTAGATACTCTATCCTCATTCCTATCCCAACTCAATGGTGTCCTGCATGGTCTACCATACAAGGCCTGATATGGTAGCATACCTATAGAGGGATGATACCCATTATTATAGGAAAACTCAACTAGATGAAGGTACTCCTCCCACTTGACCTGATGGTCCATCACATAAATGCGCAACATGTCCTCTAAAACCTGATTAACCCTCTCTGTCCATCCATTTGTCTGAGGGTGGTATGCTGTACTAAAATTGAGCCTAGTGCCCAATGTTGCTTGAAGCTCTCTCCAAAAGGAGGAGGTAAAAAGTGAGTTTCTATTCAAGATGATCTTATGAGGAATGCCATAAAGTATGATAATGTCTCACAAGAACACTTGTGCCACTACTAGTGCTATGAATATGGTACAAGCGGGTGAGAAGTGAGTGACTTTGGTCAGTGTGTCGACTGTCACCATGATGGCATCATGAAGAAAACATGACATAGGGAGACCAATAATAAAGTCCATGGAGATAGTATCCCACTTCCACTCATGTATCTCATATGGGTGCAGGAGCCCACCTAGATGACTATTCTCTACTTTCACCCTCTGGCACTCTAGGCATCTAGCAATTATGCTAGCAATCTGTAATCTCATGCATGGCCAATGATACAACTATCTCAAATCAACATGAAAATTCTTAACTCCTGTATGAGTTTCATAGGGTGCTCTGTGAGCCTCTAGAACAATAAACTCTCCCAAGTCACTAGTAGATGGTACATAGATACGTCCCCTATGATGTAGTAGTCCATTGGACTCCAGTGAATACTCTGCAAATCTCCCCTCAAGAGGTCTCTAAGAATGGATAAATTGACAAATCTCCTCATACACACCATCCTCTAGAAAGTGATGCAAAATGTGCTCTCTCAAATCCATACTAGAAGTCATAGATGAGAGCTCATGCCACCTCCTACTCAAGGCATCTGCAACTAAATTCTCCTTCCCCTTGATATAATGAACATCAAAATCATATTCACATAAGAACTCTATCCATATCCTCTATCTAGCGTTAAAATAAGGTTGTGTAAAGATATATTATAAGCTCTGGTGATCTAAATGAAGCTCAAATAGGTGTCCTAGAAGAAAGTGTCACCATCTCACTAAGGCATGAACCATTGCTGCAAGCTCTAGGTCATGAGTAGGGTAATTAAGCTCGCAAGTATTTAGCTTCCTATACTCAAAAGCTATAGGGCAACCATCCTACATAAGGACTACTCCTATGCCATCCAATGAAGCATATGTGCATACAAAAAAATTTGCCAAAGGATCTGGCACTGCTAAAATTGATGCACTAGTGAGGGCTCTCTTGAGCTCCTAAAAATCTCTCACACTTCTCCATCCACTCATACTTCTTCCCCTTTCTCTAAAGCGAAGTGATGGGATGAGCTACTCTAGAAAATCCTACCACAAACCATTTGTAATAACCTGCTAGGCCCATAAAACTCCTAACCTTAGTGAAACTGGTGGGTGCCGACCAATCCATAATGGTTCTAATCTTCGATGGGTCCAAGGAGATCCCATCACTGGATATAACATGGCCAAGTTAATGCACCTAAGGTCTAAAGAAATCACACTTTGACAGGCTACCATATAACTGATTCTCTCTCAAGTGTTACAACACCTATCTTAGGTGCTCCCCATGCTCCTCATCATGAGAATATATCAAAATGTTGTCAAGGAACACTAACACAAAATTATCCAAGAATGTACAAAATATTCCGTTCATGAGGCTCATGAACATAGATGGAGAATTCATGAGGCCAAATGGCACCACGGTGAACTCATAGTGACCATACCTCGTACGAAAAGAAGTCTTGTGGATATCACTCTCCACAATCCTCAACTGATGGTATCCCAAATTTAGGTCTATCTTTGAGAATACTCAGGCACCCTGCAACTGATCAAATGAATCATTGATCCTGGGGAGTGGGTATTAGTTCTTAATTGTTACTTTAATCAGCTATCAATAATTAATGCACAACCTAAGTGATCCACCCTTCTTCACAAAAATCACTGGTGCACCCCAAGGTGATACACTAGGTCATATATGCCCTTTCTCTAAAAGCTCTTCTAACTGAATCTTGAGCTCATTGATCTCATGTGTGGTCATCCTTTAAGGTGCTCTCGATATGGGCTCGACTCCTGGCACAAGGTCTATATGAAAGTCAACTGCCCTAGGTGGTGGCATACCAAGTAGCTAAAAAGGAACCATGTCTACAAAATCCTATAGGATATGATTGAATAGATGTAAAAATGGATTCACCACTATTCAGATAGAAAGGGAAGGGGAAAATATTGAGATCTATTCTCAAACCCAAATTCCCCAAGGAAGAGATCCGATTTGATCAACCAAAAAGGCTAATGCACAATTGAATCAATTTATGGAAAAGAGTAGGAAGAGAGAGAGTAAATCCAATATTTCCCCATGAATGGAATTTATACTTGGAATATGAAATAATTGAAATACAACTACTAACCTCAAAATTAGGGCAGATTTGGAAAATGTTGAATTTTGGTGTTTGTGTACACTTTCGGGAAAATTTGAAACTTGTCCTAGACTGGAAATGTCGAGACAGAGAAAACCCAAAAATCTTTCCTCAAGATGGCTCAACTCAGATTTGACCCTCATAAAAGGTCAAATACCACATTCTTTATTTGAAGTCTGATTCAAATTCTGTTCACAGATCCCGAAAGTTTACCGAAAAGGGTATCCAAATTCACTCTCAGATCTAAAACTCTGCACTTGTACCTGGAAGAAAATGGGGTTTTTTTTTGTATGGGGGGTTTGCCTTGGTCAAACCCTAGTTTGGAATCAACCTTAATATTGAAATTGAAATGGAGAATGCTAGCAAGTAGTAGAAAAGGATCTAACAATGAAGCTATGCAATTCAATAGATATGCAATTATATTTGAAATGTAAACAAGTATATTGATATGAAAGCTTGAACACAACAATAAACATAAATCAAACCTCCATGATTGTATGCTTGGAATTCACCTTGGTAAGAGAATGAAATGGATCTTGAAGATGAACAAAGGATCTTGAAGGAAGATCACACCATCATGATGGCTAGATCTAGGGTTTGAATGATAAATCTTGAATGCTTGAACCAAATCCCTTCAATGGCTTGAATGCTTGAATCCTTGAACTTCAATGGAGAACTTGGATGGAGAAGAAGACTTGAAATGCTTGAATGGATGCTTGCTTGATCACCTTGAGAACTTGAGAGCTTGAAAACTTGATTGAGAGATATGTTCTCACAAAACTTGATGATGAAAATGAGCGAGGAAGGCCTCCTTTTATAGTGATCTAGGGCACACTCCTCTAGATGGGCCACCTTAGAGAATTAAATCCCAATTAGGTCCTCACTTTTAGAAAATATACCTAGATTAAATGCAATTAAAGGATTTACCATCCCAAAACCTAAAATGGCCGACCCGAAAGCGGGAAAATAAATCTCCCAAAATCTTGAAGCTCGGAGATTCTGGAATTTGAAATTTTGGAGGAAGGGGTCAATGTCGAGGTTGACCCTAACCTAGTCAGGGTCAACCTAAGACCTTGACCTAGTCAGGGTCGATGTAAGACATTGACCTTGATCCTAAGTTGACTCAGAATCAAGTCAAGAGGTCCCAGGGATGTCCAGAAACCTAGAATTGATGCCAGAACAGGATAGAATGTCAGGAATAGACATAAAATCCTATGATTACTGAGATGAAGCTCAAGAGGATCCATTTCTAAATCCTACCTAGAAAATAGAGCTATGGAAGAGTGAAATTTAGGAGAATCCTTAAGATCCTATCCCTAATTTCACCTAGGAAGAAGCAGAAAAGAAGTGGAAAGTGGGGAGAAAGCCAGATCAAAGAAAAGATCAATTCAAGGCATCCAATATGACCCCAAACCACTTACTCAAAGGGCTAAATGCTCTTAACATGGAAGTGCTTCCATTTTAAGATGATATAATGATAATCCTTGAGTGAGGGCTTCCCCTTTGAATCCTCCTCTCTATCACTAATGGTGAATAACTGGCATCCCTTTCCCATGCACCGCCTAAGCTACATAGCGGAAATCATGAAAAGAGATATGAGTCTTTGTACCCAAAATATCATCATAGGAGTACTGTGATCATTAATGCACTCAACCCTCTTCTATCGACAATCCATCTTTGCATTGTGGGCATAGCCAATCCATGCCAAGGACTACATCATAATAACCCAGAGGGGTAATGTGGAGATCAAACATCATGATCATGTCACCAATCTGAATTTTAGAACTGTAAACCAAGGAATTAATAGACACTCTAGCTCTTGAGTCTAACTCGACCTCCCAACTGACATCCTATCTAACTGCCACCAGCCTGCAATGCTCCAGTACATATGGATATACAAAGGAGTTTGTAGCTCCCGAATCAATCAAGATAGTAATACTGATACTCCAAATTATACTTGTGGCCTCAATAACCGTGGCCTGATGCTTTTCCTAGTGGTTATCAACCACTGCAAATACCCTATGAGATCTACTCATATCATCTACTATCATCTTTGAAGTAGCTCCTCTCTGACTGCCTATTGCATGTCCCTATGGGCACTCTCTTGCTAGGTGTCTCATACCACTACAAGTATGACATGGCCCATGAGTATGTACCTGTACACCCTAAGGACTAGGTTGTTGTTGTCCTCTAGTCCTACTGGATCCACTATATCCACCCCTAGAGGACTGTTGAGTCCTAGTTGGTTGTGTGTAAGGGGCTTGTGACCTATGATCTTTCCTAGGACCCTAAGATTTCCACTGCTTGGGTTTAGAGCCCTGCTATCTGTGAGATGATTTCTACCTAGAATCTTGCTGTGGTCACTGCTGAGATTATTGGCCCTTAAAGGACCTTGTTGAATGACCCTGATTCCCCTTCCAAGGGGTTCTCTATTGTCCTGATGACTAGGTGGAGTGGTTTTAGTTCTGAGACCGATCCCTAGAGTCATGTTTCCTACTACGAATATCCTCAGCCACTAATGCCCTCTCAACTACCTTTTTGAAGGTGGTGGGAAAAGATAGATGAACTAGCCCTTGAAGAGATACATTGAGACCCTTGATGAAATGATGCATATGCAACTTCTTGTACTTCATGTAATCTACATAAGGAAGGAGCTCAAGAAACCTATTCTCATACTGGATCACAATAAGGTCTCTCTACTGGGGGTTATGGAACTCATCAATCTGTCGCTACCTAAAGTGCTCATAAAGATACCTGTCTTTGAATCTGTTGAGAAAAGTCTTCCATGTGAGTGTATCTATACTCACGCCACCCATGGCCTCCTCCTGCTACCACCAAGTAAAGGCTCCTTCTCGAAGGAGGTGAATGGTAAGTCTTTCCTTTAGATTTCTCCCATAGGAACACAATCCAAAGTATCACTGTAAGCTCAATAGCCATGCCTCTTCTCTGACACCATCAGTAGCTCCTAAAAATAGAGGTGGTCGGAGTCGTAGTAACTCCCTAATCTGATCATCAATGTCATAGGTCTCTCTCTCAACTACATGAGTATCCAAGTCACATGGGCACTCTATCTAATGTATAGACTCAACCTCAAAATCTGCATGGCCCTCAAACTGTCTAGGTGGAGGGCTTCTACTCCTCTCTTTGGTAGCTATCCCATGGCCCTCTAAGGGATGCTTCTCTACCTGTTGCACTGCGGGTGGTAAATTTTTTTGGATGATTCCTACTAGATTCTACAATGTAGCTAAGATGTGCTGATTCAGATTAGGAGGTGGCTCAGGTGGGGGAATCTGAGATTCCCAAGGAACCCATGCCTCTTGCTCCCTATCCATATGTACTGAAGGGGTACGCCTATGCCCTTGTCCAAACCTATGACCATTGTGCATGATGGTATGAATCCTACACAATAGTGCAAAGTTATAACTAAAACATGAAGGGTTTAAGGTCGTAGTGTTGAAAATTGAGCTCTCATACCAAATGTCATGCCCAAATTAAACCACGCAAAATACACAATTTTTTTTTTAAAAGACACCTAAAGAACTCAATTAAGAGAGAAATGCGGTAGAGACAAAGAGATTTCCATGAAAGGGGTATCATGGCCAATGAGGTCATGTGGTGACCCCACACACATGCCTTGAGTTGGCCAACCTCCCTCCATAATATGGGTAGGTTTGACTAACCCTAAGTTATACGATCGAACAAGATGTCTGATGGCATCAACAAAAATAAGTTTAGGAAGAGATTAGGGAAAAGTTCTATAACATATGTAAGATGGTCAGAAAGGAATTTTCATGTCTAGGAAATTACTAGATAACGTCTCTCTAGGGTTTCTAGGAAAACCATAGGCGGATAAATAACTGATTGTTAGTGGTTTGCACTGGTTTACTACATTCATCATCATGATACTTTATTAGGATGGTCAATGTTTAGGTTTGTCTAAAACTTGGATTTAAATGTGTGTGTAAACACCCCCATAGAGTTAGTACAAAATGGAGGGAGAGTAATGTGCATTTGTCTCCTATTTCTAAGGGAGACTGGTTTATGGATGGAAGCGCTCAATTATTAATCTCATTAAAATTTATTCACAATGTTCCAAATATGCATACTAGAAGGATTAAACTTCAACTAAGTAACACATTGGTTAAATTTCCAAACATATACATCTTCAATACATATAAACATTAAATTCATTAAATTTGGTGGCATTATAAATTCGTAATTAGAATTTGTTAACATATGCATTTAATATTACATAAATTTAACATAATAATTTTGACTAAGAACAATTAGTTTTCCTAATACTCCGTACATCTAAAGTTGTTATCTTATATACATAAATATATCAGTTAAACAATATATATATATATATATATATATATATATATATATATATATATATATATACATTTTTATAAGCTATTAATTCCAATTAATCATTTTACTAAACTTTAATAAATAAATAAAAAACCCTTTTACATTTTAAAGTGAATTTCTATTAGATAACATCATATCAAGTGAGATTTAAATGTATATTTAATAAAACATTAAATAATATTAAAAATATTAGTTAAATAATGTAATTTAATTATATTATAACTTAAACGAAATTTTAAATATTAAATAATGTAATTAATAATAAATAAATAAAAGAAAGCATTAAATAATAATAAAAGAAATGCAAAATAAAAAAAACTTTAAAATTTAAAATTGTTTAAAGTCTCGTAGGAATGGCGGGCCCGCCCTTCCATTGCAGTACGAGTCTGCCATGGTAGTCCACATTGCCATGACAGTGCAGACCTTCCATGGCAGGTACCGTACTGCCTTGGTAGTGCGGTACTTGCCATGCGCAGGTCCCACAGGGGGGACCACACCTCCCTTCTCTTTTGATTTTTTAATTTTTTTTAATTATGGTTTTTTTTATTAAATTGGAAAAAAATATAATGTGACCTGCCCTTAAATATTATTTTATTAAATTTTCAAAAGGCTCTTTTTGGAGTCCCTTGGGTGGCAACCCAGATGGGTCCCACCAAGTGGACTTGGGAGGGCATATATTATTATTTTTAATTGCCAAAGGCATGTGTTTATTTTTTATTAAAATATTCTCTTTGGCATATTGGAAAAGTATGGGGAATTAATTTTCTTCCCCATACATTTTTTTAGAGACCTATAGGTCTTTATTTGCCTTTTTTTGTGTTTTGATTGTCTTTAGACTTAGTGTATTTTTTCTTGTTAAAGACAATGTGCTCAATATTTTTTTAAAAATTTCAAAATAAGACTAATAGCATTCTAAGGGATGGAGAAAATGAACATGCAAATAAACTTTCCTTTCATGGTTTTAGATCAATTAAGCTAATTAAAACCTCCTATTCCTTTCTTATTTACAACAAGATTATCGCATCTAAGTGACACTCAAATAAAATGCAATAAATGATTTCTTCAATAGAACTAGAGGAAAACATTGCACTACAATAGCAAGACAAGATTACCACATTGTTCCCATTTCCCTTTATTGATTTACAACATGCATCATCAAAAGAATGAAATAACTATTTTGTATCTTTCAACAAATATTGATTACAACAATGAACAAATTTCACTCTTATTTCATCATGATAAACTTTCACTATTACAAATATACACTTAAACAATGCAGAGCTTTTCCATTCCAAAGTTACAACAATGCCACATCAAAATTTCTTTCTCAAGACAACACCAAGAAGGCTCTTCCAAGACTTCCTTCACAAGAACATGACTTCATAACCTGCAAATAAAGAGGGTAACCATGGAGAGCTCACCTCCCATCCAAGGTCTCAAGGAGATCACCCCCGAGCCTGGAGAATCTAGACTAAATGGGTACATACAAACCACAATGCTCATAATGCATACATATAACAAAACTACATTAAACTCCCAAAACCATGGCTTCACAAATGGATTACCTATAACCCATTGAAATAGGATGAAGGTGGGATTTTACAAGGAGGAGAATGCCATTACAATATACATTTTCCAACAATATTTTTCCATGCCTTCCAAAGGCTACATTATCACCACTTCCATACATAAGTTTTTGTCCTTATCATCCCCAAAATGCAAGGATTACAACATGGGTTCATGGAGCCCATACTCCATGAAAATTTCCCTCTTCTCCAAGAGAAGAGTCTCTAAACTACAATGGAAAGCCCAACTAACCCCTTCATCCAAGGCTACTACTTCTATTCCCGAGGGTGAGTGATGCCTTAAACTCCCATGAAAAACATACCCAAAACAAAATAACAAAGGATGAATCAAGAATCCAAATACACCCAAACCCAACATAACAATTGTAGGAGAACAAAGTGCGGTCACCAAAATGTGGATGAACAAAGAGTGCTCTCCTAAAAAAAATGAACGTGATGTGATAATATGATGAGGATGGGAATATAAGATATACTTCTTAACCCCAAATTCCCAAAGGAAGATCCAAATTGATTAACCAAAAGAGGATGGTCAATACATAAATGAATCAATCAATAGAGAATATGAAGAAAGAGGATAACCTTATATTCCGTTATGGTATGTATGTATTCGAATCTTAATTGAATTGAAAAAAAATACTAACCTCAAGTATGACAAATCTGGAAAATGTTGATTTTTGATGTCTGTGTACAATTTCAGGGAATTCTGCAACTGGATCTGGGCTAGAAATGATGAAACAAAGAAAACCCAAAAACCTTTTGATTTTTTGAGCAAGGTTGTCCTTGACCCAAGATAGGGGTAAGATCTTACCCTAGGGTACAATCTTACCCAAAAAGGTCATCCTTGACCTGCACTGTTCTGATGAAAATTCTGTTCGTAGATCTCGGAAGTTCGCCAAAAAGGGTACTTAGATCTGCACTGATATTCATTGTCCCACACCTAGATCTATAAGAAAATGGGTTTTATTTTTTGGATGAGAGGTTTGCCTTGGTCAAACCCCAGTTTGGAATCAACCTTGAAATGTAATTGAAATTTCAATATATAACCAAAGTAAATGGAACTATTCACCTTGCTTATGTTGAAATCCTTGTGGAGGATTCAAATCCTTGAATCCACAAGTATGGATGCTCCAAATAAATGTAGAGTTGAATGTAGGATGTCTGAAATAAATTTTATTAGATCTTCAACACCAATCTTGAGTGGATCTTGGAATAGGAAGAATCTTGGATGAATGTGGATGGAGGAATCTTCAACAAGAGGGCTCCAAAGAGATTGAATCCTTCAATGGCTATCAATGGATCTCCTTGATGAATTGGATCTTGAATGCTTGGATGCTTGGATGCTTGAGGATGAATGAATTGTTGAATGATTTCCTTTTCTTTCTTTCTTTTTTGATGATTTTTTGATCACTTGATTTCACTTAAGAGATTATGAAAAAGGTGCTGGCTTGAAATGAGAGAGGAAGACTTCCTTTTATACTAGTCTAGGGCACAAAATTCTAGAGAGGCTGACATAGGGGAATTAAATTCCAATTAAGCCTTAACCCATAGAAATTGACCTAGATTAAATATAATTTAAGAGTTTACCATTTTGAAATCTGAAATAGCCGACCTGGAAGTGGGAAATAAAACTTTCTGAAGCCCGACATCTTGAAACCTTCAGAATCTAAAATTTGGACCTAGGGTTAGGGTTGAGGTCAACTCTGACCTAGGTCAAGGTCAAGGTCTTCCTTGACCTATGTCAAAGTCAAGGTTGACCTTGACCTAGAAGGTCATCCTTGACCTTGAGGTCAAAGATCTTAGATCTTCAGGAAAAAGTGCCAAAAAGGAGCTGGAAATAGGTGGAGAGAGAAGCAGAACATGGGGAAAAGCTAAATCTAGTCAAAGACCCACTCAAGGCACTTGACATGACCCCATACCACCTACTTGGAGGGCTAAACCAGTCCTAAATGGAAGTGATTCCATTTTCTGATGATACATTTAGCCCCCACTTTAGCAAGAGAATGGACTCGATGCAAACTCTTGGTAAAAGAGATCATAATGAAAAAGATAATCTTATTGAAATCAAAGGGAGGAAGAATCCTCAAGCCCCCAGGGACTCAAGTCTTCATCAACTCCAAGATCACAATAAGAGAGACATATCTAGAGAGAGAGAGAGAGAGAGAGAGAGATTATCTCACCCAATGAGAACTTATGTCCCATTGTGAACCACACAAGGAAACAATGCAACTGGAAAGATGGAATTGAACCACCTAGTGAATGTGGCTACTCACTAGTCAACCCATCAAAGATTCACCCCTAGGAATATTCTATTCCGCAAGAGTAAAACAAAAAGAAAAAAAGAGATCCAGTCTTAAGGACACCTTCAACCTTAAGGGATCAAAATTTTGAAACTGAAGGGATCAAGAGATCCTATAAAATGAAAATCCATGCTTTAAGGATTAGTCACTAATCCATAAAGGGAGAGAAGAGCCTTGAAAAATATATGTATATTGAAAGTGCATGTGTGCAATAGGTGAGAAGAGTGTATGCCCCCATGTTAACATCATTTCTAACACTTTAATAGGAGCAATGGATTGAATGCAAACATAAACAACTCCACTGATTAAGTTTCCACTAGAGATGCCCCCAAATGAAGACAAATCAAGGGAAATACCACATAAACATACATAGAACATAGAAGGGATCTACATGTAGTGGGGTCAGTATGATCATAAGATAATATATATATGATATTATTGCAAAAGAATTGGCATCATTCCCCAAGGAAAGTAGAACTACAATCACAATGGAGGAAAGAACATAGAAGAGCTACAAAGAATAATATTTTTAGACCATGACATGGAGACCAAAAATAATCAGTGCTACCAAGTCACAAATCCAAGTAGATAATATAAGGAAACATTTATGAACACTAGCATAGGTACAACATAACATGAAACAACATATAGAAGAGTAAAGATACATATAGAATAATTGTACAATAGATTTGATTCCTTTATCACCTTGCACCAAAAGAGTAACAAGGGTCATATAAAAGAGTCTAACAAACATTTAGCAAACACATTACGGGAGAAGCATAGTACAACATGCAAACACAAAAAGCTACCATGAAGGACTAGCCAATCAAGTGCCCCACCTACTCTCCCCATCTCATTCTATATCATTTAGGGAAGGTGGGTAACTCGCAAGAGGGACTATATCCAACACAGTAGGAATGATAGCTGGTTGCAAACAAGGATCCTCTTGAGAATCATAATGTTCGATACTAGGTGTAAGTGATAATTGTGATGAAAGTATATAAGGTAAATCAATGTCAATATCAATAGTCTCATATTCATCATTAACATCATTAGTATCATCAAGAGTATCTTCTTCATTCATATTAATCAAAATAGGATCTAAGATACGAATGGAATCATCATAATCTTGCATCTTAACATCATTATTAGCAGTAACTTCTAACACATCATGCATAGATTGATCAAAAGAAGGTAAAGAACTTTGAATAATAGAAGTATGGGCCTCAACCTGAGCATGATTCTTCTTACGACGTTCATTAGTAGATCGATTAAATTTTGTCTTGTTTGAAATATGTTGAGAACCAGGAGGAACAACTGCTGGATCCTTCATAGGTTCTATAGGAGGATTATTAGGATTCTCAGTAGACTGGCAAGCAACATTAGGAGCTTGATTAATAGAACTAGAAACCATAGATAAAGGAGGTATGGAAGGTGTAGGCAAAAGACCATGATTAAGATCCATCGGTGGCATGCTTAACTCAAGAATCTTCCAATGCTTATAGGCTTGATATGAGAAAAAAAGATTATCAGGTTGAGAAGGACATTAATTAGGTATTGAAGGCCAAAAGAAGTCAAGTGTAGCACAATCCTAGGCCTAGAAGGTTGATATAAACTATGGTTAATCATCTTCACTTCCTCATCATGAAAAAATTTAAGACACTTATGGATAGGAGAAGCAACATCATGCATGGCATTCAACCAAGGAAAACCAAGCTTAACTTGAAATTGATTAGAATTAGGAACAATAATAGAGGTAGTGTTCACAATTTTACCACCAAGTTCAACTGAAAAGTCAATAGAACTAAATGATGGATAAAAAAAACCATTACAAGTTTGAATCCATACATCAGATGTATCATAAGAATCACGTTGCAAGTTTTTCATAAAAAGATTTTCTTCAGTAATAACATTGACTAAAGATGTAGGATCAACCAGACAACCGCATGTAGGTATCTTAGAAATCCTAGCATAAATGTAAAGGGGACCATCATGAGCTTTAATAGTCTCAGAATTGTCAAAGCTAATCAAGAGTTCTTGAGGTCTTTTATTCTTAGGTTTTTTTTGAGGTTTTGGTTGAGTTTTAGGTTTAAGTTGAGATTTCTATTTAATTTGAGGTGGAACTTGAGTTTGAGTTTGAGGTTGAAGTGGAGATACAAATTGTGACAAATCCACATACTCCACATGGCTAAGAATATGATTAAGATCATCCATCTTTGAATCATAAATAATATCCACAGAAGATGGCTGAGCAATGGTATTAGTATCATGTGTAGGTAAAGGATTCATATAGATTTGAAGGTTTTGATTAGGAGGAGAGATAGATTTATTCCCACTACCATCAAAATTATCAATAGATAAGGCATTAGAATCAATTAAGTCTTGAACCTTATGTTTTAAAGAATAACACTTCTCAGTATCATGGCCATTTTGATGATGGTATTGACAAAAAGCTTTAGGATCAAAATATTTAGATGCTATCATAGTAGGTAAAAGAGGTTGAATAGGAGGTAAAGTAATCATTTTAGCAATTAACAACCTATTCATAATAGAATGTAAAGATTTAGAGAGAGGAGTAAACGTATGATTTAAATGAAAAAGTAGTGGATGCAGAAGTGACATTGTGAGATGCAACAACAACTTGATCATCAACTATATTCACTTGTTTATTTATCTTGAAATAGTTGTTAGGTTTTTGAAATTTATTTGGATTAGGAGCAACATCACTCTTATCAACTAGAATAGGAGCCATTGGAGTTTTACTCTCAAATTGACTCACTTGTAGTTGATAATGATGAAGCGCTGCACAAAGTTGTTGAAAAGAGGTAAATTCAGTAAGAAAAATCTTATCTCTAATATCCTTTTGTAAATTTGAAATAAACATACGTTGAATATCTATATCAAGAATAGGATAAGAAATCTGAGCATGCAAATGCTTAAATCTACCAATGAATTCAATCAATTTTTCCTTAGTGTTTTGTTTACAATGCATCAAATCAGTTAAAGACACTTGTAGACCAATGTTATTTTGAAATTGTTGAATAAAAGAATTGGAAAGTTTTGGAAAAGAGTCAATATAATAAGGAGGCAAGGAACAATACCATTGTAAGGCCTTGTCATGAAGAGTTCTGGCAAACAACTTGGCTAAAATCCTATGATCATGAGCATAGTCACTATAAAGGATTTTAAATGTTTTAACATGAGTAACAGGGTCTCCCTTACCATTGTAATTATCAAGATGAGGCATATTAGCTTGCTGAGGAACAAGAGTACAAATGATGTCTAAGGATAAAGGACTTCCCATGTCACATGTAGGAAGGCTAATTTTTTTTTGAGTTAAGGACGCAAGTTGTTGTTGTAAAGATGACATAGTTTGAGCCAAATTGATGATTGTTGAATCATTAGAGGAAATAGGAGGCATAGAAACATTAGAAACACTAGGTAAATTGTATGAAGCTGCAGGAATGGAAGACACAACTTGAGGAACTCTTGGAACCATAGTTGAAAGAGGATTAGAATAAGTAATAGGAACATTATGGTAAGAAGGTTGTGATGTAGGAAGGGATACATGAGGAACACTCATAGTAAGAGAGGGAACTATTGTAGTCACCAAAGGAGGGGTATAAGTAGGAATACTAGGTACGAGAATGGAAGAAGGTTCTACACTAGTAATCGGAGGAATCAATCCTAAATCTTGAGCTTCTTGAACTAAAGATTTAACATTTGAATGCACAAGGTGAGTGATACCATGGAGGAGATTAACACCTTGATCATTATCACAAAGAAATTTCTTAAGAGCCTCTATAGCTTGAATAGAATCCTAATTATGGTTTTCTTGGATAAGCCAATTACCCATTTTATCAAGTTTAGTTGAAATTTTTTGGACTTGTTCAGGAGGGAATCTTAAAGCATCATCCTCATCATGAGATGACTGAGAATAGTTTTGCTCCATAATAGGGTTGGAATCATGAATAATCAAATTGTCATCTGGGATCCTAAGGAAAGGAGAGGAAGACTCGGGATCAAAGGCACCCATAAGTCTATGAATTCTTCTAACCAGAATATTATAGGTAGGACTAGAGGTAGTAAAGCTCATATACCAATGAAATACAAATGAACTAAACTAAGAAAACACAAAGCATGAACAAATGAATTTTTTTTATAAAAATTTTAAATGAGATGCAAACACATAAAAGAAACCTAATACATGCAAGATCTAACACCATAAAAGAAAGAGTTGTCTATCATGGGTTCACCAAAATGTAGGAGAACAAAGTGTGGTCACCAAAATGTGGATGAACAAAGAGTGATCTCCTAACAAAAATGAGTGTCATGTGATAATATGATGAGGATGGGAATATAAGATATACTTCTTAACCCCAAATTCCCAAAGGAAGATCCAAATTGATTAACCACAAGAGGATGGTCAATACATAGATGAATCAATCGATGGAGAATATGAAGAAAGAGGATAACCTTATATTCCATTATGGTAAGTATGTATTGGAATATTAATTGAATTGAAAAAAAATACTAACCTCAAGTATGATAGATCTGGAAAATACTATTTTCTGATGTCTGTGTACAGTTTCAGCGAATTCTACAACCGAATTTGGACTAGAAATGTTGAAACAGAGAAAACCCAGAAACCTTTTTCTTTTATGAGAAAGGTCATCCTTGACACAAGATAGGGGTATGATCTTACCTCAGGGTACAATCTTACCCCAAAAGGTCATCCTTGACCTGCACTATTTTGACAGAAATTCTGTTTGTGGATCCCAAAAGTTCGCCAAAAAGGGTACTCAAATCTGCACTGATATTCATTGTCCCGCACCTGGATTTGCAAGAAAAAGGGTTTTTTTTGTTGGATGAGGGGTTTGCCTTGGTCAAACCCTAGTTTGGAATCAACCTTGAAATGTAATTGAAATTGCAATATATAAACAAAGTAAATGGAACTACTCACCTTGCTTATGTTGAAATCCTTGTGGACGATTTGAATCCTTGAATCCACAAGTATGGATGCTCCAAATGAATGTAGAGTTGAATGTAGGATGTCTCAAATAAATTTCATTAGATCTTCAACACCAATCTTGAGTGGATCTTGGAATAGGAAGAAGCTTGGATGAATGTGGATGGAGGAATCTTCAACAAGAGGTCTCCAAAGAGATTGAATCCTTCAATGGCTATCAATGGATCTCCTTGATGAATTGGATCTTGAATGATTGAATGCTTGGATGCTTGAGGATGAATGAATGCTTGAAGTCTTTCCTTCTCCTTCTTTATTTCTTGATGATTTCTTGATCACTTGATTTCACTTGAGAGATTATGAAAAAGGTGTTGGCTTGAAATGAGAGAGGAAGATTTCCTTTTATACTAGTCCAAGGCACAAAATTCTAGAGAGGCTGACATAGGGGAATTAAATTCCAATTAAGCATTAACCCCTAGAAATGGACCTAGATTAAATATAATTTAAGAGTTTACCATTTTGAAATCCAAAACAGCTGACCTGGAAGCGGGAAATAAAACTTTCTGAAGCTCGACATCCTGAAACCTCTGGAATTTGAAATTTGGACCTAGGGTTAGGGTTGAGGTCAACACTGACCTAGGTCAGGCTCAAGGTCATCCTTTACCTAGGTCAAATTTGAGGTCGACCTTGACCCAGAAGGTCGTCATTGACCCTGAGGTCAAAGATCTCAGATCTTCAGGAAAAGGTGCCAGAAAGGAGCTGGAAACAAGTGGAGAGAGAAGCGGAATAGAGGGGAAAAGCTAGATCCAGTCAAAGACCCACTCAAGGCACTTGACATGACCCCAGACCACCTAATCGGAGGGCTAAAATGGTCCTAAATTGAAGTGCTTCCATTTTTTGATGATACAACAATAACAATTTTTCACAACATACATTGCATGCAAGATTTACATATTCATTCAACACAACAATATTAAAAAAACTATAAATGCAAGAAGCATTCCTTCATGGCAAGATCACCAACCTTGGTCCAATGAAAATGGTAAGAATGAAGTTAAGAAGAGACCTTTTCCCTTTTCTTTATCTTTTCTTTCCAACTCCAAACCCTAAGTGTCTCTAAAATTAGAGAGTGGGTGAACCACCACTAACTCTCTCTAAGCCCTCTAAAAAGACCCCCAAATCCTAATCATGATCTAGCAATAAATGAGACATGACCACTAGTCCTTGACCTTACCTCTTGTCCCCCCTCTTAATGGTGAGTTTAGCAAGGAGTGTGGGTCAAGTCAAATGAATGTGGCCATCTCTGTTTTCGCCACTCTCGAAGAGTAGCCTTTTTGGAGGGCCATAATTGTGATCTAGACCTTCCCATAGGAAAAAACTAGCCCCCAACTCAAGGTACCCCTATATGGTTAGTTAATTTTGGCCAAAAATGCACTCTAGGGTCACTTTTAACCCCTCTAAAGTTCAACCTAAGTTTGAATCCGAATTTCAACTTGATGTGATCCCTACAAGACATCTACATGCAAGTGGGATTAATAAAATATCCTATTAGGTTGGATGATTCTTGCCAAACTCTAATTGACATGTCACTATCCACATAGACATTACAAGTGTCAAGTGACACCATAAAATAGACTTCACATTTGCAAATGACATGTCCAATTAATAACATGAATTTAATCTAGTAACATACATACAAATCATGTTTACAAATAAAATCACATTACAATGAGGTTTCAATCTCTTCATTAGATTAAACCTTGTCTTACTCAATTGCACAAATTTTTAGCCCCGATTCTCTGAATAAATCCATGGTTTTCTTTCCTGCACAATAAACTCGAGCAGCAGTAGTCCAAGAAAATAAAATCACATATAAATATATATACAATTCAATGTTACATAATTGCAGACATTATTCAATATGTAGAATTGAATTTCCAATTACAATTTTCATTAAAGTAGTGCTCTACATAGTACTTACATAATTCTAACATCATGACATATTATCCATGAAATAATCAAATCTAACCATGATTAATTCTTTCTCATCAAAACACATATCTAAGCATGTATAACCAAAATCAACAATATGTTCTAGGTTCTAATCTACATCATGAATATAACCCACATAATATAATTATCATCATAAAACATAATAACATGAGTCATTGTCAAATCGATCAGAAGTGTATCAAAATATCAGATCATAAATATCAAAATGCGAGTTTGTCAATAGTGCTATGATGGGTCGGGATGAGGCCTCATAGATTCACTTATTTAATAGTGCAATTAATTATCTTTGCAATATATTATAGGAAAATATAGTTCAAAGCGAAGGGAAAAATTGGCATACACAATCTTTGTAAGAAAAGGACAAAGTCTCTACTGATTTTAGGTGAGGTCAATTTAGACCTCATTAAGGCAATAAGCCATTTTTTTTTTTGAAGAATTTTGATTCATATTTCTCAAGCCTAAGATAAATAGATAATAAACATATTTATGTATAATTTATATTTTTATTTCTATGTATGAATACTAATAGTACGTACTTGTATGAATCATATGCATATACATGCATATGTGTGAATATGTTTGTATAAGTTTATGGGGGAAAGGGGAGTGCATATTTTTATCATTCCAAATGCATGTGAATATATATATATATATATATATATATATATATATATATATATATATATATATATATATATAGATATATATTATATATATCTATATATATATATATATATATATATATATAATATATATATGTATATATATATATATATATAGATATATATATATATATATATATATAGATATATATATATATATATATATATATATATAGTATATAATATATATATATATATCTATATATATATATATATATCTATATATATATATATATATATATATATATATATATATATATATATATATATATATATATATATATTATATATATATATATATATATATATCTGTGGGTGTGTGTGTATTTATATGTATATGATTATAAATATACATGTTGTGTTGCATAGCACCACTTGAGGCATGGTTATTAATTAATCACTAGAAACTTGCATGGAATTTAACCTTAATTTTGATCATCTAATATAGTATGGCTTATTAGTGTGATCTCTCTTTTGAAGCATTGATGATCTATGGATTACCTAGCATAACAAAAATTTCTATCTAATGGCATCCATATGATTCATCTCAATCATCTATCATGGTGCAACTTTCTAGCTTGGTCTTTTAGCAAACATTTCTATGCTCCCAAATTATTGGCCAACTACTATAGTAAGGCTTTCTAGTTTGATCATTATTAACACTTTTTGGTCCCTAAGAATTTTTCATATAACATATTTAACTTACTACTATAATTATAATTATTGGTTACCTAACATAACAAATCTTTCTAGTGTAATCATTTATTGCACTACATGGATCACACAACATAACACAAACTGTTGTGTAATAAAATTATGTCATTTTTGTGGATCACCTACAATAGCACAAATTTCTAGCCAGTATAATCCATAAGGAAAACATGAATCACCCAACATAACACACCTTTTTGGCCAATGAAATCCATGGTTTCCCCATGGACCCATACCATAACACATCATTCACTAGTTGTTGTACTATGTAATCTTGTCTTGTCAATTGGTGTTTTCACTCTTTCTTTTTAGAAGTCTACTTGTGATCTTGCTGAATTTTAAGAATCCCATTGGTGACCGAGACATTTTACATCAAGGTCTCTTCAACTAGTTATCCTAGATCCTTTTTTTGTACTAACCCCCTTTTGTGTCCTTTTGTTTGCCTTAATGTTTTAGTTTTCCTTGTATTTTATGAATCTTACTTTTTTAGATCATAAGCGTGGGGACTAGCTTCCCTTTAATTTGGTAACATCTTATCTCTTGTGAGCCTTTCTCATAACCACTTCCTCCAGAGTATGAGCATAAGTTTATACTCCCACTTGTGTGGGGGATAAATATAGTGTCTGAAATTATATCCCCTTAAACTTTCACACTCTATTTTGGGCCCTTTCTTTTTTATGTTCTCTCCTAGATAATTTCAAGATTATTTTATCCTATCCAAACTATCATAATATGTTAATTTTTTAACCACATGTTATGTACTAGGACCTTACACTCTACAACCATCTTTCCCTAGTCCATTTTTATGTGGACTATGGTGCCTAGTTCCCTAGTCCCTCCAAAAGGGGTCCAAATAAAAAGTAGGCAAGTGTTGATTCACACCATTTGTGATTTTATCCCAATATATTCATTTAACCATTGGAAGTTAAGCATAAATTAGTAAATAACTTGTGAGCCCTATATAAACATATCATTTCTCATTCATAAAGGACCTAAGATTTATATCAGATCCCTTCTTATCAAGAAAGTAATTTTGGATATGAGTACTCAACATTATGGAGTATCAAGTTACAAAAACTTACATGCAATTATGTTTTCATTCTTGTTATGTCTTGTCATTTCATGCATTGCATCAACACTTCAAGGAATTATCTACAGACAATTGCATCACCACCATTATAAATCCGTAGGTAATATCATTTCAATTATGATTTTGTCTTTACCCTACCAATGGTAAGATCTCTTTTACATCATTATTGTTAGTGTGAAGGTGGAAATGCAAACACAAAATTTGAATTAAGAAAGCCCGTATACAACAAAAAAAAATCCATCTTTTGTACATGCAAGTTATGAATCTGACAATTGAATTTTGTTAGAAATTAAGAGGTGAACAACAATATAAGAAGGTCCAAATCAACTATAAATCATATCTAGCATTATTTTTAATACCCAAAATTACTAGACTAAAATGGACACAACACAATATCTATTCTACTCCAAACTTAACTAATTTATAATTTTTTTTTTTTACAATAGTAGATAAATTAAAGTAACATATTATGATCTTACTTGTATTATTTAACTAGAATTCTGAATGGAAATGAATCTACTTAAAAGAATATTTTATTACAACATTCAATTAATAAAAAAAATGTGTCATTGCATCCCCAAGTTTCTCTTTCTTGTTTTTATATTTTATTTACTTTTCCCTTTGATTCCTGCACATGCATACATGCCTACATAACTAGATGTACACCATAAGATCAATTTTTAATCAAATACATAAGCATCAAGATAATTTACAAGATTTATGAAGAGGGACAAAGAAACCATAACAATAGTAAGGATTGATAATTCACTAGTGAATCTTAGAAAGAAAATACCTAAGGGTTGGACCTATGCCTCAAGGGATCATCATATATGGTCTTTCCTACATCAATAAAAAAATCGTATTTCAACTTCTAAATTTTAAACCATCAAATTATTAAATCATGAAAAATGTAACCCTTTCTAGGGTATAGTTCCCCAAACAATTTTATGTTGGCAAGTTGACTATACTGATGTATATGACTATGTTTAGTGTTTTCATTATGGAAACAAAGTCATATGATATTATGGAGTCAACGTAGCCAGTTAGAACATCATAATTTGATTAAGTATGGAAGACTGGATAGTCAACAGAGCACTAGGTGAACAAAGCATCAACGAACATGCGTATGGATAAGTTATGGCATGCACCCTTGAAGATAAGCTTGCTGGTATGTAGTCATGCTAAGTATAAGAGTGCATGATCAGATGAGTTAGTATGATGAGTCATAGTCAGTGAGCAGCAAAACAACTAGTTGAAGAGTCGTAGTCAGTGAGCAGCAGAACTAAATAGAGCATTGAGCCGACTATTTGTATTTTGGTTAGCGATCATAATATTGTTTTGTAAAGGCTATGCACCTATTTTATTTAGGTTATAGACATGTTAATATCATTGTTTGTAAACACCCTTGAGCCAATTCATTTGGAAGCATTGTATGTAATAGGTTGAAGGCCGACCTAGTGAATAGTTTCATTAGCGCATATAAATAAGACATGTGCCTTTGTAATTATGAAGGTATGAGATATAGAGCTAATAGAAGCAGAGCAGAAGTATGCAAAGAGTAGTCAAAATTTTGTAGAGCTTTACAAGAGGCTAAAGCATCATTGCACAAAAGGAACTGATCTGACAAGCAATGTCACAACAGTAGTTCACCTTGCAGATATAGTGAGTATCTGAGATCCAAAAGGTTGTAGCCTTCACCACTTGAGTAGTGATCTCTAGGAAAGTGTGTCCCCACCCCTAACAGGGTCTAACCCTTGACTAGGTCACTGTACTAAAAGCATTGTAAAGATCAACTCCTAACAAGGTTGTAAGATCTTCTAACAGGGATCATAAAACATTAGTGCAGATCTTAGTGGGTGTCAATTCCCATTAGGTTTTTTACCTATTTGGGTTTCCCCGTAATCATATTTGGTGTTATGTGTCATGGTTTTTTATCTTACTTGCATTGTTATTCATTTCAATACTTAAGCAATCAAGTTAAAGTTCAAGACATCAGAAAAAGTAATAATATATAGAACATTGATTCACTGCCCCCTCTCAATGTTCCCATTCCTAACATTTTATCATTGGTTTCCACCCACTTAGGTGAAACAAGGACAAAGTCCTAAATTTGGTTTTTAACTTGATATGCCAATTTCAACATCTCAAGATAGAGTACTAGTCCATACTGTAATAGGATTGCTACTACTCAAAGATAAATGTTAATCATAAATGCACATGTGTGATTACTTAAATTAAGTTTCTTCTTTGCAAGACTCGGCTAGGTGTAGGAACAACATGCGATAAGTAGAATTAGTGAACAAGAAGAAATATATAAGACAATGAGGTTATTAAATAGCAATTTGGTTGCAAGGAGGGGTAAAATAAATTATTAGGATGATAATGTCTTAAGAATATCAATATCAAAGCATAGACTAACAAGATGGTCAAGATGAAAAGTGATAAAAAGGCTATACTAACATTAATTATAGTCATTATAGTTGAAAACCACCTATACAAGTGATAATAATATAGTAATTTCATCAATAATTGGAAGCTATAGGGTGTAGAGATAACATTTGATCATTGAAGGCATCATTCTCAAAATATCACTTAAAATACATGGAAAAATTTATATGTTCAATAACTACATACTATATGCTCTCCTTGGAAGTTTATAAAGGTAAATTATACATACTGATTATTCAACTATTATTTTAGATTATCATAAAATACAATAATTCTTTATAAAACTATTCATTTGGTCTATACTTAAACTAACCAACAACTAAATATTTACTTAAACCCCAATAAAAAAAATATACATATACTTCCAACAAAAGTTACTTGGGTTCATGGGGGTGTTTCAATCAAGTCATCAAGATGACAAAATTTGATATAGGTGTACCACAACACCATTAAAAGGTTAAATTTAATTGCTGGAAAAGTGCAATTGCTGAAGGAAACTCTTCAAAATCTTCCAGTTTATGCTCTCAGCTTATTCAAAATTCCTCTAAAGTACGCAAACCTTATTGAGAAAATCCAAAAAAGGTTCCTTTGGATAGGGGTTGAAGAGAAAAAAAGACTTAGCCTGGTTTCCTGGGAGAAGGTTTGTAAACCTAAGAAATTTGGGGGGCTGGGAATCAAAAATATAACTAATACTAATAAAGCTTTATTAGCTAAGCAATGCTGGAGGATCTTTGAAGAAGAGAAATAATGGAATCTGATCATTAAAATCAAATACCATCTCACCTCTCTCGAAGGAACTATTCACTCTCAAATTGACATCTAGGGATCATATGTCTGGAATAGTATCAGTAAGGGCAAGGAACTAATTAGAAAAGGTGTTAGATGGAAGTTGGGAAATGGCAGGAAGATCTAGTTTTGGAATGATAAATGGTTGATGGAAAAGCCTCTTATTGACAATGAGGAATGGTAAACTGTGATCCAAGAATGCAAAGAGACTATCAGGGAAAAGGTGTGTGACTACTGGATCAATGATGATTGGATTGATCTCAGTTTAAAGGATATCAGATTCAAGGAGGTGAATAAACAACTTAATAATTGGTTTATCAGAGAAAATGAGCCTGATGAACTAATTTGGTGTCTTGATAACATTGGCAAGTTCTCGGTTGCCTCTTCTACGGCCCTCCTCATTCCTCATGAAAATCGGCCCCTTTTCTCTCAGGTATGGAACAAAGATCTTATCCCTAAAATTAATATGTTTTTTTGGCTGCTTTTTCAGAATAAAATCCTCACTTTGGACAACCTTACTAGAAGAGGTTTCCAAATGCCGAATAGATGCTTCTTGTGTTGTGAAGAGGTAGAATCATGCAATCACTTAATGATCCATTGTTCCTGTTGGGGCTCAAAAATGCTGATCATTTTGAGGCCAACTAACAGGCACATCAAATGCCTTTGCAATTTTGGTTCGATTGAACCAAGGCTGGTAGGCCTAAATTGGATATATTGTCTAACTACATAGACTACATGCATAAACAACAAAGTTCTTCCAAAGGGGTTATTGATCCTTGGAAGATAAAGTAATCTAAAATCCTAATTGTCGGATAATTTTAAATCTAAACTATGGCTAAGAATTAATGCTAAACCTAATTTAAAGCTTGATAAATAAGATAACATACAGGATATGAAAATGAAATTAAAGGAATAGGATGTCAAAACTAGCAACAAATGATAAGATGACCAAATTCCACTTATCAATAAGACCAGTGCCTGTTTCACCCTGGGCAATACAGTCAATCCAATCTGTTGGTTCCCAAAACAACAGACCAGAATTATGCTTTCTCTGGCCAACGAATAGGTTTAAATCCTCAAGAACTTAAACCTCTACAATTTAGGCTTTGATCACCAAGGCTGGTAGGCCTAATTTTAATACGCTTTCTCAGATTACTGAGTGAATTCTGTAAACAAAATAATGCAGTGAATTGCTTTGATACAAAAAGATAATAAATCTTAACTAAATTTATAATAAAGACCAGTGCCTATTCCTTATCCTCAATATGATTACTATGTGTGATTTCTTTAATTGATGATCAATGATAAAATTCCTCTAGTTCAATCTATTAACGACAATGTGACACTTTGAATCAAAATGTATAACTTTGGAGACAAATTTAAAATAAATCGATCACTTCAAGAAAATGATTAATTAACAACAACAAACTAAAAAGGAAGACAACTGTTCAAATGAAATTTAATCCTCAGAGGATAGACCAATTGAATCTTGTAGTATTCAAAAGGCACGCTTAGCCATACACAATGAGAAACCAAGTGAATATAGTTCTACAATTCCTATTTGATCTTGCGGTATAATAAATCAAATATCTTAAAGAAAGTAAAAATACTTTATCCAAAGAACCAATTCAAAATAACACAGAGGAACATATATCATTGATGAATTTTGAACAAAGATTTTGTATTAAGCTTGAAAAATCACTCGATCCGCATGTATTGATCCATAGTATCTCATAAGGTTTTGGAATAAAAGCATGCACTGGTTTCAAATATTTCAATGTTGATAAAAATGATGATGTCCTCTTTGTTACAAATGTTTCACTATAAATATATTATCAAAGGTTTCATGTGAAAAGACATACCCTTTCACAAGACCTAATCTTGGCAACTAACCCTAGAATATGCCTAATAAACTATTACAATGATTGTTCGGGAAAATCTTCCCTAGAATTAATTTCATTCCAGTATCCTGTGCATAATACTTTATCTATTAGTTTCCTGTACACAAAAACAATCAACATTAGTGCATCTTAACCTAAAAATAAAATCATAAGATATGTAATGTATTGATGGTATAAAAATTAATTAAAAATTTAAATAAGGATCAAAATAAAAGAGAATGCAAATGCAATTATACTTTAATCCTAATGAAGGACTTATATAATGTGATAAATAAAACATTATGCTTGTAATTATCTTTTATTTCAAAATAAAACATAATGTACTCATTTAAGAATAAAGCCCACTTAATGAAAAATAGATTTAACCCTAAAATGAAATCTATTCACTTAAGGGCTAATACATTAAGATTATAAAATATTCACCCTAATAAAATATTTCAAAAATAGAATGATAATATGACTAGGGCAACCTAAAGATTATTTTATAAAAGTAACCCTAAAAACATACCTACAAAAGATTAACTAAAAAGGTAAAATGAAACTATTAACACCCTAAAATTAAAGTAAAATAAAAGGTGAAAAATTACATAAAGGGATTTGAGATTGAAAAGAAAAAACAATTAATCATTACTCAAACCCTAAGAATACATACAAAAATCAATTTACAAATTGTACACAATTAAAGTTCACTAATAATAAAAATTCTTTCACCTTAAAAATATTAATGTTAACTATATGTGAAAACATGAAAATGAGATAAGAAATTAGGTCAAAATACAAACAAATAAATATATATCAAGAAATGAATTCACCTCATCATATATTTTAAGTTTTTAAGGTAAAAAAAAATAAAAAATGATTACAAGTGATTATAACATGCCAACATTTTCCCTAATAAACAATATTTAATTTAATAATTTATTTTGAAGGAAATATGATTATCTTATGTTTATATATTTATTCACACATATACTCTCGAAGAATAATGTAGAGTAGTTGGTAAGGGGGGTAGATTTGGGTAGTTAGGTAGGAAAAAAGGAATGGGTTGAGAGGTCAAGTGTTCAACTCCCTCTCCCCATTCTTTTTTTTCTTTTAACATTAAAAATAAGACAATATATAAATAAATAATAATCACATTATTAAAAAAGATAATTAAGAGATAGATAACTCCTTGTGTGAAAGGTTATTTTAATCTCTCACTTGCACATACAATAAAGATAAATAAATACTTTCTCCTAACCCTCTCGAAGAAAACAAGTAGACTAACTAGTTAGGGGGTAGGAGGGTAAATAGGTAGGAAAAAGGTTGGCTTGAGAGGTCGAGTGTTCAACTTCCTCTCTCCGCCTTTTATTCAACCTATTTTATTTTTTCAATAATTATTTATTTGAAAATTAAATATGCATTTTTGGAAAGATAATTAACAACCTACCAAATGGAAATACATTTGCTCTTTTATCATTTTAATTTTTTATCATAGGAAAATATGAAAATATATATGATACTTCCCTGACATTTCATTCTATTTTGGCCTAAATTTTCAGGTGCCAATAGTTCCTTTGCAAGAGAGGTGTGGGACTTTATTCTCATGTCTTTGAATCTGAAGTGGGTTAAGCCTCAAAATTTCCAAGACTTTGTTTAGCAATGGCAGTGCCCTTTTCATGAAAAAAATGCTAAGGATCTTTGGAAACTCATTCTCCCTCATTTCACTTGGAAAATATGGAAGGAGAGGAATAATATAGTCTTCAGAGAAAAAATAGCACCCCCTCATAAGATTGCTAACTCTGTGTGTAGAAGCCTTATGGAAAATTTTAGAAGCATAGGGAAGAAAGACTCTTTTTTGTGGAATCCTAAACTCAATAATGATAGCACCATTTCCTGGAAAAACTTAAAGAGTAGAACAGATCCAAATCCTAGAGATAATATTATGTGGACTGCTCCGCCTTTGGGATGGTCAAAAGGGAACTTTGATGGCTCTGTAAGAGGAAACCCTAGAAGGGCTGGAGGGGGAGGCTTTATCAGAGACTGGGCTGGTAATTGTCTGGGAGCTATAACGGTTCTATTGGGAATTCAAACTAACCATTTGGTGAAAGCTAAGGTGGTGCTCTACGTGGTGAATTTGGCTAAAGACTTGGGATGCTCAAAGCTTTAGCTAGAAGGTGATTCTCTCAACATAATTAATTGCATTAATGATAAAAATGTGAGCTCATGGACTATAGCTCACAAAATTGATAAAATCAAGATGATAATCCAAGCTTTTGAGGAAATTCACCTCACTCATATGTACCGTGAAGGTAATAAGTTGGTGGATAGGCTGGCAAATGAGGGGGCCTAGAATGATGTCATCAAAATGTGGATAGGGGTTCCAAGAAAATCTAAAAATTGAGATCATAAGTCTAATCACTTATGATAAAATTAATCACAAGGAGGGAAAAGCCACTTATATTTATGATGACTAGGATGAAATAATTATCAAGGAGTGATGCTTGTAAGGTTAAGTGTGGGATCATAATTTTAGAATTAAGGAGACAGATTCTGGGTAATTTTAAGAGCTCTGAATAGCAAGAGTAAACAGAGCAGTGAGTCTTGGATAATTGGTGAATTTTAGAGCCAGAATAGCAGCTGTATTCAGAATATGGGAGGTGGTATGAGAAGGAAGGAGTCTTTTGACTCTGATAAATGGAGACAAGAGAAGAAGGTTTGGAAGAAGTTGAAGAAAGGAGGGGTCACTCCGTACATTGAAAAGCTTCATGGCTACGATAAACAGGTAACAACTAAGTTTTCTGATGGCTAGGTAAATGGCAAAGTAAATTTATGGGGCAAATGTTTCCCCCTTACTCTTACCCTTATATCTAAAATTACTAGTTTATCCATGGATGGTATGCACTTTTATAGGGACAATAAGCATTTAGGTACCGATTCTTTCAAGCTTTTTCCTAAAACTGTGGATGAAGAAGCTCTGATGACTAAAAGAAAAGGGGATTTTGTAGATATTACAAATATTAGGGAATTTTGAGCTAAAATGTCGAAGGTGTTGATTGAGTATTTCACGCTGGATGGGCATTACTCTAAAATCTATAATCTGCATTTTGTTCTGGCTAACCACTTTAGGCATGGAAATAAGATCTCTTTCCCATACTTTCTTTTGAGTTCTTTGAATAAAATTATTATGGAACACATGAAGAAAGTGAGTAACACGGTGCTACATGAAGGATTGATTCTCCTCATTGCAGACTATGCTAGGGATATTATCCCGGAGCCTATTCCTAAAAGGGTCACTGGAAAAAGAAAGGAGAATAGAGAGGTTGAGAGAAATGTTGAAACCCGCAAGAAGGGAAGGAGAAACAAGAAAAAGGCCAGTGAAAGTGGTGATGATGCTGGTAATAAAAATGATATGGAAAAAATCAAGGGAAGTCATGATGAGGCTGGTGACAAAAGCCCTTTGTCTCAGGGAAAGGATAGCATCCAAGAGGAAAATTCCAAAGAGGACTCTGGTAAAGAGGAGGAGGCTTAGGGAAAAGAGGGCCTGAATCCTGAAGATAATGAGCTTGATGACAAAATCCCTTTGTCTCAGGGAATGGCTAGCATCCAAGAGGATAATGCTGAAGAGGACCCTGGTAAAGAGGTGGAGGCTCAGGATAAGGAGGGCCTGAATCCTGAAGATAATGAGTAGGAGGTGAGGAAGGAAAAAGACAATGTGGATGATTTGGAGGAGGAAGAAGAAGGGGGTGAAGAAGAAGAAATTGAAGAGGAAAAAATTGAAGAAGAACTTGAAGAAAATGAGGATGATGGCATGGAAAACCCTAGACCAGAAGAGAAAGAAGAAGAATAAACTAAAACAGAGGAAGGGAAGGGCCAGTCAAGCTATGAGGAAGGTGAGAGCCATAAGGAGGAGCCTTTACACTTCATGATGGATGCTATTATTCTGGAGAAGGTTAAGAAGACTGAAGGTCATGGTATTCTCCTAGATAAGTGGATAACTCAGGAGATGCAAGAGATGAAACACCACCTTTAGGCTATGGAGGACACTGCGAATACCCTAACTACTAAGCTAGAAAATCTAGAGAAGAAGTTTTTGGATAAGGTAAATAACAATAACCCAAATGAGGATATTACTATTGATATCAAAATGATGGTTGACAATAAGCTTAAAGAGTTAACAGATAAAATTAGTTACAATGGGTACATAATAAATGAGATCCTAAAGCACAACAATGAGGGCCTAAATGCTTCGGTTATCAACCTGAAAATGTTGTACAACTCCTTGGAAAAAAGTCTGCTAGAAAAAATGACCATAACAATTGATGATGAGGCTGGGAATGCTAGATTGGGAACAAGAACTAGGGGTCGCATCTAGAGGAAGGTCCCTGATATCCATAAGGAGATGAAAGACTTAAAAGAAGCTATTCAGAAGATGGAGGACTTGCAGAAGAAGGCAGAGAAAACTATAAATATTAAGTAGTCTGTTATGGGTGGTTACTGGTAGCTTGCTGGTAGATGTGCTTGTAACTATTTCTTTTTGTTTTTGTTGTCTACTCTCGGGGTTTTTTGGGTCCTGCTTTTCTTCGTTGCATACATCTCTTTTTTTTTTGTAAAATTTGAAATGTCTTATCTTTATGCTCTATTGTAAATGGTTTTGGGTTCCATTCAAAACCTATTTTTACCTTATTCAAAAACTTCATTACAAGAAGATATGTAGTTATAGGTATAAATAAGTACAAAAAATAGATAAAGAACCTAGAATTATTTGACAAACATTAGAAAGCACATTGACACATGCATACACAATATAATGCATTAAAAGGGCAGATAAACTATTTATTGAACACCTCAAAGAGCTATATCCCATGACATAAAATTGGTTGATAATTTTTGTAATTCCTTGCTAAGTAACCTTTGGAACATAGAGTAAAACATACATAAGATTACATGAAAATATGATTTTTGAAATAATTACATTAAACATGAATACTATACAAGAGCACTATGTTGAATAATGAGGTTAAATCAAGTGACCTTGCACTAGTAGAAGTTTAACTACCTCCAAGGGTTCCATGACTCTTTACTTCACAATTACAATGGAACCAATTATTTGTTGATTTCCTACAAGAGCTTGGATTGGGTCCAACAAGCTACATTCAATGCTAAGTTAGTCAAGGAGACATGGCTAAACAACTAGGATAGTAAATCAACCTTTGGAACAAACATATCCTAATCTAGGTTCTTTGTAAAACACCAATGATAAATAAATTAAAACTTATTAATTTAAATTTTAAATCTTAATCATGTGTGCTATACTAAAAACCAAGAACATAAATAGATATAACATTATTTCCTCATATACCATATTAAATTTTAAGCACCTATAATTAGATGCTTAATTTATCCCCATTTCACATGTATGGGCCACCACAATGATTTCGAGTCCTCAAGATTCACGCCACTTATCATTCTAGAATTTCCTTTGTAAACTTTATTCCCCATCCAAATTTTGAGGCTTTTTGGTGGGAATGTGTTGACCAAGGTGACCTATTCCTAGGAATAGGTCCTCTAGGGTGACCTATTCACTGAGGTTTTCCCTGAAATTGAAATCTAGGGCTCATCTCATTGGATGAGTGAGAAATCTAAAATCTTGTTATTTTCCTTCAAGTTTTGAACCTTGAAATGTTGTGAGAGGTATATAAACTACCTTTCTCTCCTCATTTCAACATAAGGTGATTGGAATTAAATATCTCTGCTACAAATTCACATTTAAATATTCTAAGGAAGATCTTCAATCATTCTAAGGTGTTTTCAAGGAAATATTCTTCATGGATCAAGATTTTTTCTCTCATTTAAGGCCAAGAAAAGGATTCTACCATCAAGGAAGGAGATCATAACATAAAAATCCATCAACACACAACAAAACATTCAAGCATTCATTCATTCAAGTCTTCAACTCATTCTCCTTATCTCTCTCAAGCATTATGGAAAACTAGAACATTCATGGTGCAAGGCTTTAATTTCATGATTTCTTTTTAGTTTTATGTATGGAGTCAAATATATTGCATTAACACTTGTGATTACATCTAAAGAAGTATTGTGCCATCAAGGTATAAGATAATTCATATTTTAGATCTATCTTCTATTTCATATCAACAAACTTTCCTTTTGAGAACATTTCATTTCAATTTGAAAGTTGATTCCTCAACCAGGGTTTCACTGATGAAAACCCCTCTCTACACAACATTTTCCTTTTTTGTGTGTATAGTAATAGGTGTTGCTCACACCAAAGTAGATCTAGGAATTCCAGGACCTCATAGATAATATGCAATTTGAATCATCAAAAAGTACAATGAATAGGTCATCCCAAGAAATCTATTCCCTCCATATCTACTTCAAATAGATTTTATAGGTTAGTGGCATCCTCTAGACCCCATTTCTAGTTATTGTACTAATTTGTATATCTTATGTCAGTCTATGCATCCCAATAAATTTCTTTTTTTCCTATCTATCCCTTTATCTTGCATATTTCAATCATATACCTCTAATCAATCCTTAATTTAGGGAAGGATCATTGCACCCACTCAACACTTAATTCCTCTTGAGCCTAGCGAGTCATCTTCCTTCCAAAGCAATATAGGAAAGAGATCCCAAAATCATTATTTACCCATTAGAGCTAGTGATCCCTATTTCTTATTGTATATTTTAGTGAGCCCAATGCATGACATTTTTATTTTGATGTGGTGTCTAGAATTATTTGTATGCATTCCATTATTCAATATTCCAATCATAACATTGTTGCATTTTATGCATTTCTCTATCTAGGTTCACCTTTGTTACATTTTGGAAAACCTAACTCATAACATTTCCACTTCTGATTTGTGTTGTTTAAATCTAATTTTTGCATCCCATTATCATTTATTTCTAAAAGAAAAAAAAAGAGACATAAAAATTACACTTTTTCATTATTTTTCATTCGTGCATGTTGTTGGATTACAAAGAGGGGGGATGGGGGGGGCGGGGGGTGAATCAGTAATCCTTAACTCAGTGTCAACTCAGTCAAAAACAATTCAAAATTTACTGACAATAGTAAATTAACTTTAACAATTAGAAAATCAAACACAATAATCATTCAACACATATAACACCAGTATTTAACGTGGAAACCCAACTTTGGAAAAAACCCCTATGAGAATTATCACCCACTAAAGAAATACTCTTCTGAAGTATGCTCGGTTAAGAGCCAATCTAGTTAAAGATTACAATACACATTGTTAAATGTGACCTGATCAAGGGGTTTTCCTCAGATCTGTTAGGATCTTCACCCTGTTAGGAGTGGCCTGGTTAAAGGACTTCAAACACTCTTTATAATGTTACCTTTTGCAAGGATTTTACAATAATAGTGTTAAGTCCACTCAATTAAGAGACTTTTCTATTATAATGTTAATAATCTATAGTGAATATATTGACCTGTAAATCAACAACTAACTTTGCATAATCAGATCCTTTGTGCACTATCTATCTTCACTTCAATCCTTCACTTTCTATTGGCTTCAACACTTCATCAAATCCTACTTTACTGACTTAGAATTCACCTTTTCCTTCTTCACTACATCAGTCAATGACTTATCAACCCTTCAATTTGTCAGCCATTTGTTCATACAAAATCATCCTTTATATAGACATTTTTTTTCCGCTTAATCTTCTTTATTACGTTTTCTTTCGATTAATCTCAAACATCCAATTTATTTTACAAACTTATTCATTGAATATAGATCTCCGTAACACATTTTATCATCACCTTGGAACTTGAACTTTCTAGAAACTTGTTCCTTCTCTTTTTACCACTTAGATCTATACCATAGATCATCACCTTGAATTTTCCTAATCATATATCTCTTCAACTAACTGTTCCTTATCATCATAATCTTCTAGCTCATCATAGCTCATCATTAAATGACATTTTGATCTTTGTATTTAATTTAAGTTCCTTTCTCAATGAGTAACTATGAATTTTGGTTATCTTCACTCGGTGACTAAAACCTTCCGCTCGGTGTCTTGAGTTCCTTTTCCTTTACTGAAACTTACTTTCCTTTTACCAAATGACCTTTCTACTCTTACTGAATGACTTTTCCTACTCATAGCCAAATTGTTTTGCTTACCAAATTGACTAATCTTCTTTACTGACTTGATATAATCATATGTTAGGTAGGAAACAATTATATCAACATAACCTTACCATTGTCTAATATTTATCAGTTTCCCAATTAAGTTCTTCAACTTCATAACATTTCACTTCTTCTTAACTCATTCACACTTATATCATACTTTGAATGATATGGCAACACAATATAAATTAGATATCAATTACTTGACATCAATGAAAAGATAATAACTGATCTAATCATTCTACAATCTTGTATTCCTTTGATCTTGGTCGATCTTCATCATCATCACCATCAGTTATAGTAACAATCTCCCTCTTTGGCATTGATGGTAACACACTAACAATGTTCATTGTTCAATTGATGATGGTAACACTTCATTATCATTCTTTGTCCTTTACTCCCTCTCAGATGTATCTCTTCTCCTTTTTCTTATTCTTCCTCTATCACTAACAATCTTCTCCTTCAATAGATCTTATTTATTATCTCTCTTTGACAACTACTTTTCTGATATTCTCCCTCAATAATCAATTTCATTATTCTCCCTCTTTGACAACAATGCCAAAGACACATACTCCTAAAAAATTTTCTCAGGTAGTAAACCATACCTCAAATGTATTGATTTCTCATTGCAGACATAAACATCTTTCATAGCTTCAGGCTTCACCCAAAGAGTGAACACTGGCATCAACTCACAAGATAGATATTCTAATGAATACTTGAATTGATGAAGCATGCATCTTTCCTTAGTCAATATTGGATAGGGGGAGAACCCCTAACTTACCTCAAAGATACTTGAAAGCATCCTTCAGTAGTGGTTTGGTAAATATATCAGCTATCAGTTCATTTAAATTCACATGCTCCAATATCACATGCTTGTCTTGTACTTTCTCTCTCAAGTAATGATACTTGATAGAAATGTTCTTTGTCTTTGAATGCATCACCAAATTCTTTGATATGTTTATATCAGTAGTATTATTACAATAAATTGTAACCGGATTAGTAATCTCTTCTTTCATACCTTCAATTAATTGTTTGATCCACACTATGTTTGAACATAGTTGCATCAACATACTAAGCTTTGGTAGTAGACTGTGAAATACAACTTTGTTTCTTTCTTAGCCATGTCACTGACCTTTCTCCTATAAAGAAAGATCTGCCACTTGTTTGTTTTTTCTCATCAATGTTTCTAGCCCAATTAGCATTAGTATACACCTTGAGATCAAAATATCCTCGTTTTGTGTATAGCAGAATGAAATCTTTAGTCCCTTTTAGATATCTAAATATTCTTTTCATTGCAGACACATGTCTCTCCTTTGGAATGGCATAAAACCTTGCCACAATACAAACTGAATGTGCAATATCAGGCCTACTATGTACAATATATTGTATTTTACCAATCATGGATTGGTAAAGTGTTGCATTCACTTCATTTTTCTCATCTTCCTTTGATAATTTACAACCAATAGCCATCAGTGTTCCAACTAGTTTTGACTCTTCTATATTGAATGTCTTTAGGATCTCCTTGATATAATTTGACTATGTTATGTAGATCCCATCTTTAACCTGTTGAATTTGTCATCCAATGAATAATTTAATCTCTCCTATCATGGACATCTCAAATTTCTTTCTCATTTCTTCAGTAAATGATTTAGCCATTAACTCATTTCCTCCAAATATAATGTCATCAACAAAAAATTCAGCAATCATAATTTTATCAATACTATCACATTATTGTTGTCACTTGTCATTTGAAATCCAATCTGATTAAATATGAGTGTAGTCTTTCATACCACACTCGAGGTGCTTTATTTAAGCCATATAAATCCTTTTGTAGTTTTCATACCATATTCTTGTTAGAATTCTCGACAAATCCATCAGGTTGTTCAATGTAAACTTCTTCTTCAAGAATTCTATTTAAAAATATAGACTTAACATCCATCTGATAAACTTTGAATCCTTTATAGGCAGCATATGCAAGTAATATTCTTACACCTTCTAATCTAGAAACATGGGAAAATGTCTCACCATAGTCAATACCTTCTTCTTGTGCATACCCTTTGCGGATCAATTTTTCTTTGTTTATGATCACATCTCCATTCTCATTGAGTTTATTCCTAAAAATCCACTTTGTTCCAATTACATTTTTGTCCTTAGGTATCAGTACTAGTGATCAAGTGTTGTTCTTATCAACCTGATCAATTTCTTATTTCATTGCATTCACCCAATCTTCATTTCCAAGTGAATCCTTAACTAATCTTGGCTCAAATTTAGAAATAAAACATGTATTATCTTTTAACTTACTTCTTGTCATGACTCCTACATTTTTGTCTGCAATAATCTTGCTTGGTGAGTGGTGTATTCTCATATATTTTGCTAATATAGGATTGGTAGACTATTGTTCAGTGTTTTTATCTCTCGACAGAGGCTCAACTTTCTCCTTAGTTTCTTCTTGTTGCAGCTCAATTGCATTACTTGAAATATCTTCCTGTACATATACAAATCTTTGATAATCTTTAGGTTCTCTTTTTCTATCTTCTTCATTTATTTTTGCAAATTCATCAATTCTCACATTTGCACTTTCTACAATTTTGTTATTAGCCTTATGCAAACATTTATATGCTTTTCTCTTTGATGAGTATCCTAGGATTATACCTTCATCTCCCTTTGAATCAAACTTTTTTATTCCTAGCATCTTTGAGTATGTAACACCTACTTCCAAAAAATTTAAAGTAACTAACATTTAGTGTATGCCCATACCAGAGTTCATAAGGGGTCTTGTTTGTGTCTTTCTTCAACTGTACTCGGTTGAGTGTGTATACATTAGTACTAATGGCTTCTCTCCATAATGTTTGTGCAACCTCTTTGTCAATCAATAATGTTCTAGCACAATCAACTATAGATTTGTTCCTTCTTTCAGCTATGCCATTTTGTTGTCGAGTCCTCAGTGTAGATACTTATTTTTTTTTCCATTTTCATTGCAGAAGATAATAAATTCATCAGAGATAAATTCACATCCTCTATCTAATCTTAAACATTGTAGTTGTTTACCTATTTCTTTTTCAACTCTAGCCTTATACCACTTGAACATTTGGAATGCATCAGACTTCTCTTTTAGAAATATAACTGACATCATTCTTGAATAGTCATCAACAAACAAAATGAAATACTGATCTCCATAATAGCTTTGAATTCTCATAGGACCACAAAGGTCAATATGAAATAATTCCAAAATATCATTAGATGAGTAAGACTTGCTTGAGAAACTTGATTTTGTCATCTTACCAATCTGACATTCCTTACACATCACTTTATTAGGCTTCCTTAATTTTGGTAGACCTCTGACTCTATTCTCTTTGCTCACCTTAATCATGTTGTCAAAATTTACATGACAAAGTCTTTTATGCCATAGCCATACATCCTCAACTTTAACAAATAAGAAACTATTTGCAGTAGTATCAAGATAAAATAGATTATCTTTGGATTGTTCACCAGTTCCAATCAAGTCTCCATCAACACCATAAATCATCACATTTATGTTTTGAAATTCCAATCGGTGGCCAATGTTGTTGAGTTGTGAAACACTCAACAAATTATAGTTAAGTCCTTGAACCCAATACACATCATCACATCTCATCTTTTCATTCAATATAATGGATCCTATACCTTTTACAAAACATGGAGAATTATTGCCAAATTTAACAAATCCTCCATCATACTCTTCTAGGTTCTCAAACTTATCAATATCACCAGTCATAGGATGTGAACATCCACTATCTATTATCCATGGGTCAGTTTTACTTACATGATAAATAAGGGATTTTTCATCTCAATACATCTCTTCTTTTGAATCAACCATCATAGAAACATAGACAACTTCATAACTATCTTTAGTGTCATCAGATTCATCATGGATTACACCTTCCTCAGCTAGGTAGCGTGACTTCTTTCCTTTTTCCTTGTAGTCTCTAAACCTTTGGTACCAGTTCTCCTTCTTATCACTTTTATCATTCCTATCATTATCAGGACATATAAATGCAATGTGAGCAATCTTGTTGCAATTAAAATATTTCAAGGAAAATTTACCTTTATACTTTCCTTTACCTCTCGGTAGCCTCTTAGCTGGTAGTGCCTCTAACTCTTCTTGTTCTTTCTCTTCAGTTAGGATACTATCATATTCACTTTGACATGAACTACGATGAATCTCTCTTTCTCTTCATGAAGTTCCAATTCTTAGAGATGAATTGAAAGTTGTTTCAATAGTTGATAGACTATTATCATAATTACTAAGTTCAAATGTAGTCATCTTACCCATTAAGGCTTCAAGAGTAACAACATTGCTTGGTATGGTGGCTATGTTTTCTCCCAAGTTGGCCACATTTTTCAATTAAGGTGCCAATTTAAATTTATAATTTGATATGTGGTTTTGTAATTGGAAAATTTATAAATTTAATCCATTCTAGTGAGCTCGAAAGTTTAGAATTAATTGATATTAAACATTATTCAATTTTGGAAATATTTTTAAAGTCTTATATTATCAATAAAAAAATAAAACATTGTAAGAAAATTTAGAAATAAATATTACCTTCAACAAAGAGCCAGGCAGGTTCTTCACAGTGGTATCAGAGCAGTTTCCTACCATCCTGTTGGGTTGAAAATTATTGAGCTCACACATTTGTTTGGAGTGACCAACACTCTAGATTTATTTTTTAGCCATGGATAAATATAGAAAACCAAGTAAATATGGAAACCAGTTGAGCAGTGTGTCACAGTTCATAAAATAATCAAGTGCCTTGGAAAATGAAATGGATAAATTGAGGCAAACACAAGAAAGCCTAAAAGCCCAACTTGCAGATCCAGCCACTATTGACAGGGAAGCTAGTTTCATGGTTTTCTTCTTCAGGAAGTCTTCCCCACAAAGATTGCAAGAAGAGAAATGAGATGTTCTCGTAGGTGAGATATCTATAAATCTTCATGATGAGTTTTTAGCAACCATTAATCATTGCATAGATGGTCTTGTTCTTAGTAGGACATCCATCAGTCCTATTTTCACACATGATGTTGGAGGCTTCTTATAGGGACACATGGATGTGCTTGTCTTGTTGGCAGATAGTGGTACTGAGTTTCAACATCCCAAGCCTATCAGAGTTAGTGATACATGGTCTAATTTGTAGGAAAACAATATTTTATGTGAGCCTGTTGTTGATACCATGAATATTGTGAGAGTGGAGGATGTTGTAGATACCACTACAGATTATGACACCATAGATGATGACATTATTTTTGAGGACTACAAGGAGTATATGATCTCTAACAGCTCTGATGTTTATGATAGGAGTCGTAGTGTGGAGTCAATACAGGAGATAGTAGTCTTTTTCTATATTGAGGATGTGAGCATGGAGCTATCTAGTGATGAAACTCATGATGGGAGTGTTATAGATGAGTCAAGTGACATAGATTCATGCCATAATATAGGTGATTTGTGCAATGACATTGAGTCATGTATGTAGCCAGAGATAGAAGAGGGGTTTCAAATAGATGATGTTGATACTAGCATCACGGATACCTTTGATGTTGAGAGTGAAGATGTTGGGTGCTGTAGTGTTTCTGGCTTTTTATATCAGACTTTGAGTGTGCACTCAGTGTTGTCATCCAGTGGTGGTGGGTTCTAGGATCCTTTTCTATAGGGACTCAAGGATGAGGATAGGGAATCATTTGAGTACCAAGGCAGGTGTGTGTGTGTGAAAATTGTACCTAGCTATGGACACAACACTTCAGTAAAACATTAGAGGTTAGCAAAATTGAAATCTGCAAGTAATTGAAACTAAGCTAACCAGGTGATTTACTACCTTCTAGTAGGTGCGAGTATGATGTTCTCAGATTGAAATCAAGATCAGTGACAATGCAACACCTAAATGAAGGATTTGAATGATTGAAAGCAATGAAAAACTGTATGAATGCATATTAATCTATTTTTTTGGATTTGGTATGCAATAAGATGAAGAAATTGGATATGAAACTAGTCTAGAATGAATCAAAATGTTATGCAAATTTAATCTAAGAAGGATATGAATGAATGAATGCTATGATATGAAAACTATGCAAAGCTATGACCAACAATGAAAAATCTCACAAATCACCTGTCGCAAGTGCTTGATCTTTCAGCTACAAATTCGCCAGAGTAATTATGCAAATTTGAGGATGGTTCATTATGAAGAGTTGAGCCTTGTTTCTATAGAAATCTAGGGCTTGAGGATGCATTGAGAAAAGCCATAAATCACTCTTGATGAACTCAGGTTGATTTTTGAGTTAACAAGAAATTGGAAACAAATCAACTCACAAAATCATGCAAATCATGCAAAAACAACTTTTTAACTCAAATCAGAAGTTTAGATCAATTTTCAACTCAAAATAGATGTTGAGTTTCCAAAAGATAACAACTTGAATTGATTTTTTGATTTAAAGTTTAACTACTTTTTGAATGTGCATAATAATTATGAATTAATTTAAAAATAAAGTGATTTGTCTTCAGCTTAACTGATTTTAAATTTAAAATAACTTATTTACGGGTTAATCAATTATTAAATCAAACTTTTATTCAAAAACTATATTATTAAATATTGACAACTGACATTAATTAATTAAATAAGAATTTATTCAATTAGTCATAAGATTTTTGATTTATTGTCAAAATTAAATAATATGATTTAAGAATAAATGTAATTAAATCTAATTAAATAATTAAGTGGTAGAATTAAATCTGATTAATTAAATATTCAGAATATTAAATTAATCAAACTTTAGGATAAATAGGATTTATCGCCAAATAATTATTAAATCAAAGATAATTAGGATAAATAAGGAATATTTCAAGGAATATTCTCCGATATAGAATTAAGATAAAATAAATTAGGTTTTGATGAACTGATGTGTAGATGTGCCTTAGGTTAGGACTTTGATGTCGATTTTGATCGAATTGTTGATGTAAGAGGTTAATGAACCTATAGCCCATTTTTGGGGTATTACATTTTGCTCCTCTTTGAATCACTGTGCGAAGCACTATGGTTCAAAGATTAGTCTATGTTTGATAAAGATGTATGAAACTTATTTGAAAGATAAACCAATTCTGAGACAAAAACCAAATGAAAGATTAGAAAAGTTGATTCAGGTCTTGGTTGACCAAGAATCGTGATGATGTTAACTATAGCAATGATGAACCGATGATTATGAAAAAGTATCAAAATGCCTGATTCTGAACCTTATGATTACAAAGAAGTGAGTGACCTGATTCCAGACTTGAATGTTGTTGCCTGATTTTCAGTCACCCGTCATTTTTCCATGTGAAGTTGGTCGAGTCTAGGTCTAAGTCTTGCTTAGGTAGGCTTTCTTTGCCAGGTTTCCCTATCATTGCTTTCCTTCTTTGAACCGGGTGGGCTTTTCTGCAAGATCTTGTAACATTGGGTAGGTTATAGACCCCATCCTGGCAAAGAAGATGTGCTCTATTGATAATCTTGTATATCAAGATGGATGGTGTTTGTTCTTTCAGAAGAATCAAGAGGAAACTTTTTCTGTATGGAGAGTGCTAGAATTGCCGACTCGTCTGATGATATTATCAGTAGCAAAGGGTGGACAGTCATGGAGTTGATGGTATTAAAAATCTTCCTGTCATGTTTTAGAACCTATGGTAGAAATAATATAACAGGCACCGAGTTCACGTGCATGTGTCCTGTGCATTATCCAGATGCATATCAGAATTGCCTAAGTCTTTACGAGCTCAGCACAAGAAACGGTAGGTAATCTGGTTTGATAATCATGAAGTTTCAGGGTGGCGGAGATATGATAACCTAAATTTTGCATCTACGGTTCCCATTATTCCTCAAAAATACTGAAGACTCATACAGGGTTTGCGGAAATCTTGCCATCTGTCAAGTCTTTTCTCTCACGGGCCCGGTCCCATTCTTCAAAAGTTAAACATCGATCCAATCTGATGGTTATCACATTACCTCGATCCTAAGATGCAAACGAGTTAACATCACGGTGTTGCGATGGCCGTCCGATCTCCTTGTTTGAAAGACTGTCTTGATGTCAGAGGCTGGGCCTACCTTTGCTAATTTGGAGGACGCCTGGAATCCACGTGTATCAATGGTAAAGTAGTCGCATGATCGCATGGAATGAAATAATGGTATGCGATCATGTGACAATGGAACCTACTGGGACCCGCGAAGACAACAAAGCAGCTTACGTGCACCAATAACAAAGCAGTCGCATGATCACATAGATTAAAATAATGGTACGCGATCATGCGACAGTAGAAATTCAAGGAGCTGACTGTGTTACTGGGACCCACATATGCCAAGCACAGGAGAGATCTAGACAGATGGACCCCGTAGGAATCTACGTGTACCAATGGTAAAGCGGTCGCATGATCGCATAGATTAAAATAATGGTATGCGATCATATGACAATGTAATTGAGGATGTGACAATGAGGTTGCTGGGCCCCGCAAATGTCAGCAAGCCAGAACATCTTAAGATTCCAAATCAACAGACGGCGCATGATCTTATGGAATCTTGTAAGCTCTTACGATCATGCGACTACCGTCAGATCTGCCAAGTGTGAAGAAGTGGGTCCGAGATGTTTCACAAACACATAAGCTAGTCTGTGGTTGGTCCACGGAATGCCGAGTTGGAAAAGTGTCAGAGAGATCTGTTTACATGTTGTCAGAAGGGTCCTAACATCGGCAAAAAATCTACAGCTGGCGCATGATCGCAAGGAATATTCTTCCTTCTTGCGATCATGCGACCACCGTCCGATGAGAATATTGTCAAGGAGGACAGAGACTTAAGGAAATCAAATGAGATGGTGACGTGTGTCAAGCATACAATAAAAGGATTAAAACTTATGATTTTAAGGATCTCGGCGGTGCTTGAACGTTATAATAAAAGGTGACGGAAGAGAATTGAAAAGAAATAAATGTCGATTTCTTTTTCAAGTCGACTGTTGTGGTAAAATAGAAAGCATCTGCCACGGAGTATGTCGAAGGAAGAACAGAGAAAGAGATTGCATGATAACAGATGGTAAAGTTCTTGCCGATAGATGGCATCTGTTCACATTCTCAGTACAAATCAAAGTTAAGTGACTCTGGAAGCCCAATGAACTCTGGCTTGACAGGTGTTGATCGAGAGGTTGAGATATCATGATCGTCTTCCATACCCTCTCATTGAAGATATTCCTGCTTGGTGTATAGTCTATTTGTATTCGTGGAAGCTGGAAGGTCATGAGTTCTGATGAACTCTATGTATTGTGAAGTCTATAAATATTGGGAAGAAACTCATTGTAAAGGTCGGAAAACTGGATATTTGAGCAAAGTAATTCCATTTACTATAGCAAGGTTTCTGGTTTTGTTGTTCCACTGGTAGTCAATCATATGCATTTGAATAGAAAGGACAGTTATGTATGAAGCTATGATTACGTCTTGAATTCCATTTCATGTCTGTGGTTGCAGTAAGTGATTCCATTTACTTGTCATATGTGATTCTTCTCCTATTCATCCTGTTAGTTAAATAGTTGCATACTGGACAGAAAGTACAGTGGTGTGTGGAGCTGTGATGTATGTGTGGATTCCATTTCATGACAGAAGTTGCAGTTAAAACAATTCTATTTGTCTCCTATGCATGATTCTGCTCCTGTTCTCTTGGTTAGACTTTGCATGGTTAAAATAGGTAGATTAGAGTTAGAAGATAATAAGCATAAATCCTTGCCTGAATTGTTTGTGCCTACAAGCAATTTGGTTAAAACACATCAGAGACAACCTGGTGATCAAGATAAAAACACATTCATTGTATATCATACATAATTAGGGAGCTGTACCTATCAATTCAGAGGGCAGTGATAGAAGACGTACACTGACCCAATTGTTGGTGACATCCTTTTGTTCTCTCCCATTAGGTAATTTAAGAGTCAAAGATTAGAAATCTTGAAGAGGACAAACTGTTAACCAACAGTTTTTGGCGACTCTACTGGGGACACTTAGAAAGAAAATATATCAATAAGTTCCTCATAATCTAAGACATCCTTGATTCCAGATTTACCAGGAGTGCGAAGAAAAAGGGAAAGGTTGACCCAGTGTACGAAGAACTTAAAGAAGTCAATTTCCCTATTCTTGAAAATACTTACAGGAAAGGAAGGACTAATTCAAGAAGAGAAGTTGGAGATAACAAGCCTGAAGATTTTCAATTGTCTTCTGTAGTACCTTTCAGAATAAGAAGAAGCAAATCTTCTTCACCTCCTGTTGATAGGATTCCTATTTCTACCACTTGCAATTCATTGTTATTTCATGGTATTGCACTTCCCCTCTCGGTTTCAATACAAGCAGTTACACAAAATACAAGTCTAGCAACTATGGCTATTCCTTGGGGAAATGCTATTGGACCATTGAATCTTGCAGCAAATGATGACTTGCCAAAGGCCTCCAGAAAGAACTTTCCCAGATTCAATGGTGATGGTTTGGTATCTGCAGAACAACATCTAAGTGCCTTTCTTAAAGCTTGTAGTGTGGTGAACCCTCAGCATGATGATGTTGCAGTCAGAATGTTTGTAGACACACTGGTGGGTGATGCAGTAGATTGGTTTCAAGATTTACCTGCAGGTTGTATCACTGGTTGGAATGACATGAGGCAGAAATTTGAAGAAAGGTATAAGAGTGCTGAGGATGCTCAAAGTTTTTTATTACAACTAGCTCAAATTAAGAAAGAATCATCCATCTCTATGAGAGATTGTAATGCTAAATTTAATAAACTTATTAAAAGGATACCAACTGCTAGTGCTCCAACAGGAGACAATCAGAAAACTTTCTATATCAGTTCTATGCCTCCTGAACTTGGTTATCAACTAAGAAGGGCTAATGTGGCTACTTTACAAGCTGCACAAACTCTTGCAGTAGAGATGGAAGATGACATGATAGCCTCTGGGAAATGGAAGAAAGAGTATCATACTGGATCTTCAAGCAATGTAACAAGTACTTCAAACAATATTAAGGCCATGTTACAAAGATTGTCCAATGAGATGATTGCATTAAAGAAACAGGTTGCAAGACCAACTCATTCATTATATCAGCCTTACCGAGAAGGACCAAGGTATCAAAGCGGGAACAAGAACTTACAGCTTCCTCCTACTCAGCAAAGATTAGCTATTGAAGCTCCTCCTAAAGGTCAGACTTCTTGTGCTTTTCACCTCAGAGCAGATCATGATGGTGATACTTGTGAAGACATGATCCGGCATTTACAAATGAAAGGAGAAGAAGTGCAAAGAATTGAATATCCAGAAGATGATGATGATCATGCTCCTCATGGTGACTCCGTAAATTTGTATTGTGAGTATGAATCAGATTCAGAAAATGGAGGAAATTATTTTGCCACCTTGGAAGGACCTCAGCTAACTGTGATGACTAGAGGTCAGAAAAATAAAAGTCAAGTTCCCAATGCTGCTTCTGTCAAGAATCAAGTTCCTCCCCACAAGGCAGCTAAGAATGATAACCCAGCGTCAAGTTCTTCACAAAAGGAACAAAAAGATAAGTTTCCTCATTCCTTTGATATTATTCAATTTTGTGAAGAAACTAAAATTCAAATATCTACTATGGATTATTTGAGATCACACTCTGATCAATTCCAAAGGTTGATAGATCATTGTAAAAGTGGAGAAAACATTCATATCAATTCCAATGTCAGTGATAAAAGGCGAGTTAATGCTAATGAAGGGAATTCAATTGATGATGATTTCTCAATTCCTAGGCTATTTCAAGAAGAAGAACCTGTGATCCATGCTACTTGTTCATATTTTAAACCAGAGCCTTTTTATGTGTCTCTTTTTATTAATGGCAACAGACTAAGTAATTGCATCATAGACTCTGGAGCTTCAGATAATGTAATGCCTGCGTCAGTTGCAAAAGCTCTAGGGCTACCCCTAACCAAAGTGTTTGGAAAGTGCTATTCAATGGATGCCAAGCAAGTACCTTTGATAGGTCAGATCAAGGATGCACAAGTTGCTTTGGTTGCATATCCTTCCAAGAGATTAAAGCTTACAATTCTTGTTGCTGACATTCCTGAAAGCTATGGTATGTTGCTTAGTAGAAGTTTCTGCAAGGACTTGGGAGGAGAGATTAAACTTGATTGGTCATCTACTTACATCCAAGTTGGGAATAAGAAAGTAAAGCTTGAACCTGAAGGTAAGGCTAAATTTACTGTTTTGAAATCAGATGATCTTAAATCTCAGATCTTATATCAAGAAATGCAATTTGGTAATTACATGTTAATATATGATGGACCTAATGCTCAAAAAGAGATGGTAAAGGAAGATTCATAACAGCTGTGGACAATGCAGTTTGATGGTAGTTGTGCTAAGGCAGGCTCAGGAGCAGGAGTAGTCTTAATTGCACCTGATGAAGAAATCACACATCTGGCCTACAAGTTGAATTTTAAGAACACTAATAACACTGCAGAGTATGAAGCTCTTCTCCTTGGAATGGAAGTTGCAAAATAAAAAGGAGTAAAGTTACTTAAGGTACAAGGTGATGCTGAGCTTGTGGTAAAGCAGGTGAGAAATTTATATTCTGTAAAAAATAACAGATTAAGGAATTACAGAAATAAAGTATGGGATGAGATGGAAAATTTTGATGCATTCTCAATAAACTCAGTTCCTAGAGACCAGAATTCAAAAGCTGATTCATTAGCTGTCTCTACCTCATTATTGTTACCTCATCCTGAATTTAAAGATCAGATATATAGGATGGAAGTTCTTTTTAGGTCAAAGGTACCTAATAATGAAGAATCATGGCAAGTCTTTGATAATGACAAACATATTCAGCAGTTCCTAGAAGGATCAGGCCCTTTTGTCAATATGTGCTTTGAAGATGGTAAAGATGAGCAGTCACTGATTGAGGAGGAAGAATCAGAAGAAGAAATCATTCAATTAAAAGGTAATAAGATCCCTTCTCGTTTTGTATCTTTAGAAAAGCTTTTTGACAAACATGATGCTTACGTTAAGGAAGAAAGGAGTGAAAAAGAAAAGACTTGTGGAGAGTATGATGGAATCAATATAAAAATAATTAATATTGGAAAGTGTTGTTCCATTGAAGAAAGGGGTAAGATCAAAGAGTTATTAGTGGAATTTCAAGATGTTTTTGCTTGGGACTATGAGGGTCTTAAAAATTTCATGGATGGAGATTTTAGGCACACAATCCCTCTAAAGGCTAGGGTAGTTCTTGTCAAACAGAAACAAAGAAACTATAACCCTTTGATAGAAGGAGAAATTTTTAAGGAGATTGATAAGATGTTAAAAGCAAAAATCATATATCCTATTCATCACTCCACCTGGATTGCAAATATCGTCCCTATGAGGAAGAAGAATGGAGAGATAAGGATTTGTGTAGATTTCAGAAATCTAAATCAGGCTTCCCTCAAAGATAACTATGCATTGCCAAACATGGACCATTTATTACAGATTGTTGCAGGTTCAGGAATGATGTCTATGTTGGATGGGTTTTCAGGTTATAACCAAATCCAAGTGGATGAATCAGACAAGTACAAGATAGCTTTTACAATGCCATGGGGTACTTTTGCTTATAATAGAATGCCTTTTGGATTGATTAACGCAGGTGCAACATTTCAGAGAGCAATGGATTTGTCTTTTGGTGATCTTAAAAATAAGATTATTGTGATGTACCTTGATGATCTAACTATTTTCTCTAGGCAGAGGAAAGACCACATAAGAGATCTTGCCAGAGTCCTGCAGAGGTGTAGAGACCAAGGTATTTCTTTAAATCCAAAGAAATCTATATTTTGTGTTACTGAAGGTAAACTTCTTGGACACATTGTTTCTCAAGGAGTTAAGATTGATCCTAATAGAGTTAGAGCTATTCAGTAGTTAAGTTTACCTTTAAGTAAAATTGGAATTAAATCTTTCTTTGGACAAGTTAACTTTTTAAGAAGATTTGTACCTGATTTTTCTGAAACTGTGAAAAGTATAGTTGATATGATGAAGGGAAATCAATCTTTCAAATGGACTGATGATGGTAAGAAATCTTTTGAAGACATAAAAAATGCAATTGCTAATGCTCCTATTTTAGTTCACCCTGATTATACAAAAGAATTCATTTTATACTGTTATGCATCACAACACACCATGTCTGCAATACTGATGCAAGAAAACAAGGAGGGGATACAAGCTCCAATTACTTTCATGAGTATACCCTTGAAGAGCCATGAGTTGAAGTATTCCCAAATGGAAAAACATGCTTATGCTGTGGTAAGAGCATTGAAAAATTTCAGATTTTATGTTCTTCACTCACATTCAGTTGTTTATGTGCCTGATGCAATAGTAAAAAGCATTTTGACTCAACAAGAAGTTGGTTGTAATAATAGAGGAGCTTGGATTGCCAAAGTTCAAGAGTATGACACTGATATTAGGCCAACTAAATTGGTGAGTGGGAATGCACTTTGTAAAGCCATAGCAGAAGGTCAGCCAGATGAGAAGAGTGATCATAAGGTGCTGATGGTGAGTTTACAAGATCCTTGGTTTTCAAACATTGCTTATTTCCTGACATACGGTGAGTGTCCAGAGGGATTGAAAGCAAAATAGAGGAGAGATCTGAGAAACAAAGCCCTCAGGTATGTTATTTATGATGATGTTTTGTACAAAAGAGCAATAGATGGTACTTTCCTTAGGTGTGTGGATAAAGAGCAGCAAATGCAGTTGTTGAAAACTTTTCATGATGAGGCATGTGGAGGACATTTCTCTTCTACTGTTACAACATTCAAGATCCTAAGGCAATGCTACTATTGGCCAGGAATGTTTAAAGATGCATATAAATGGGTAGCAAAATGTGAAAAATGTAAGCTATTTTCTAGTAAACCTCAATTGGCAGCTCTGCCATTGAAACCAGTTGTAATTGATGCTCCTTTTCAGTAGTGGGGTCTAGATTTTATTGGTCCCCTAAATCCTCCTTCAAGTCAAGGTCATTCTTACATTTTGACTACTACAGAATATTTTAGTAAATGGGTGGAAGCTAAGTCTATGAAGAGGACCACTTCTGATGTAGTTTGTGAGTTTATAAAAGAACAAATTTTAGTTAGGTTTGGAATACCTACAAAATTGATTATGGCTAATGCTTCGTATTTCTCATCATCTGAAATTGTTTCTTTTTGTCATGATTATGGGATTCTGGTAGGTCATTCATCAGATTACTTTCCCCAAGGGAATGGGCAAGCAGAATCAAGTAATAAGAATTTGATTAATATCATGAAGAAGTTAGTTGATGACAATCAGAGGAATTGGCACAGGAAATTACATGATGCTTTATGGGCAGACAGGACTACACCTAAAAGAGCCATAGGTATATCTCCTTTTGAACTAGTTTATGGGGTTGAAGCAAATCTGCCTTTACCTTTAGATCTTGCTGCATGTAAATTGAAAATGGTAATTGAAGATAATGTTTTCAAAGATGGTTTAGAGAGAAGAATCCTATACTTGACCAAACTGCAAGAAGAGAGAGAAGAAATGGTTGATAGAATAACTGCACATCAAAACCAAGTCAAGAAGTTGTTTGACAAAAGAGCTAGACCGAGGAAATTTATGGAAGGTGATATGGTGCTGCTGTGGGACAAGAGACATGAACCTAAAGGAATGCATTCTAAGTTTCAATCTTTATGGAAAGGCCCATTCCAGATTGTGCAAGCAAATCAGAATAATTCATTCAGGTTGGCATACCCTTCCGGAGAATCCCTGCCATGTTCCTATAATGGGAAGGATTTGAAGTTGTATCAAATGCATAATTGAGAAGCAGGTAATCCCTGCATAGTGGTTAGTTAGGTAGGTTTTCTTTTCCTGTTGTAGCCTAGTTGTTTTTCCTTCTGCTGTGTGTAGTTTTGGCTTTGTTAAGTTGCCGGCTATTTTGTGAAACCAGAGATTGCTAGAGTCCTTTTAAGCATGGTAATGATTAAATCCCTAGTCGGAGCCAGCTGTTGCCTAATTTTTAGTCACCCGTCATTTTTCCATGTGAAGTTGGTCAAGTCTAGGTCTAAGTCTTGCTTAGGTAGGCTTTCTTTGCCAGGTTTCCCTATCATTGCTTTCCTTCTTTGAACCGGGTGGGCTTTTCTGCAAGATCTTGTAACATTGGGTAGGTTATAGACCCCATCCTGGCAAAGAAGATGTGCTCTATTGATAATCTTGTATATCAAGATGGATGGTGTTTGTTCTTTTAGAAGAATCAAGAGGAAACTTTTTCTGTATGGAGAGTGCTAGAATTGTCGACTCGTCTGATGATATTATCAGTAGCAAAGGGTGGACAGTCATGGAGTTGATGGTATTAAAAATCTTCCTGTCAAGTTTTAGAACCTATGGTAGAAACAATATAACAGGCACCGAGTTCACATGCATGTGTCCTGTGCGTTATCCAGATGCATATCAGAATTGCCTAAGTCTTTACGAGCTCAGCGCAAGAAACGACAGGTAATCTGGTTCGATAATCATGAAGTTTTAGGGTGGCGGAGATATGATAACCTAAATTTTTCATCTACGGTTCCCATTATTCCTCAAAAATACTGAAGACTCATACAGGGTTTGTGAAAATCTTGCCATCTATCAAGTCTTTTCTCTCGTGGGCCCGGTCCCGTTCTTCAAAAGTTAAACGTCGATCCAATCTGATGGTTATCGCATTACCTCGATCCTAAGATGCAAATGAGTTAACATCACGGTGTTGCGATGGCCATCCGATCTCCTTGTTTGAAAGACTATCTTGATGTCAGAGGCTGGGCCTACCTTTTCTGATTTGGAGGATGCCTAGAATCCACGTGTATCAATGGTAAAGTAGTCGCATGATTACATGGAATAAAATAATGGTATGCGATCACGCGACAATGGAACCTAATGGGACCCGTGAAGACAACAAAGCAGCTTACGTGCACCAATAACGAAGCAGTCGCATGATCGCATAAATTAAAATAATGGTATGCGATCATGCAATAGTAGAAATTCAAGGAGTTGACTGTGTTACTGGGACCCACATATGCCAAGCACGAGAGAGATCTAGACAGATGGACCCCGTAGGAATCTACGTGTACCAATGGTAAAGCGGGTCGCATGATCGCATAGATTAAAATAATGGTATGCGATCATGTGACAATGTAATTGAGGATGCGATAATGACGTTGCTGGGCCCCGCAAATGTCAGCAAGCCAGAACATCTTAAGATTCCAAATTGACGGATGGTGCATGATCTTATGGAATCTTGTAAGCTCTTACGATCATGCGACTACCATTAGATCTGCCAAGTGTGAAGAAGTGGGTCTGAGATGTTTCACGAACACATAAGCTAGTCTGTGGTTGGTCCACGGAATGCCGAGTTGGCAAAGTGTCAGAGGGATCTATTTACATGTTTTCAGAAGGGTCCTGACATCGGCAAAAAATCTATGGCTAGCGCATGATCGCAAGGAATATTCTTCCTTCTTGTGATCATGCAACCACCGTCCGATGAGAATATTGTCAAGGAGGCCAGAGACTTAAGGAAATCAAATGAGATGGTGACGCGTGTCAAGCATACAATAAAAGGATTAAAACTTATGATTTTAAGGATCTCAGCGGTGCTTGAACATTATAATAAAAGGTGACGGAAGAGAATTGAAAAGAAATAAATGTCGATTTCTTTTTCAAGTCGACTATCATGGTAAAACAGAAAGGATCTACCACGGAGTATGTCGAAGGAAGAACAGAGAAAGAGATTGCATGATAACAGATGGTAAAGTTCTTGCCGATAGATGGCGTCTGTTCACATTCTCAGGACAAATCAAAGTTAAGTGACTTCGGAAGCCCAATGAACTCTGGCTTGACAGGTGTTGATCGAGAGGTTGAGATATCATGATCGTCTTCCATACCCTCTCATTGAAGATATTCCTACTTGGTGTATAGTCTATTTGTATTCGTGGAAGCTGGAAGGTCATGAGTTCTGATGAACTCTATGTATTGTGAAGTCTATAAATACTGGGAAGAAACTCATTGTAAAGGTCAGCAAACTGGATATTTGAGCAAAGTAATTCCATTTACTATAGCAAGGTTTCTGGTTTTGTTGTTCCATTGGTAGTCAATCATATGCATTTGAATAGAAAGGACAGTTATGTATGAAGCTGTGATTACATCTTGAATTCCATTTCATATCTGTGGTTGCAGTAAGTGATTCCATTTACTTGACATATGTGATTCTTCTCCTATTCATCCTGTTAGTTAAATAGTTGCATACTAGATAGAAAGTACAGTGGTGTGTAGAGCTGTGATGTATGTGTGGATTCCATTTCATGATAGAAGTTGCAGTTAAAACAATTCTATTTTTCTCCTATGCATGATTCTGCTCCTATTCTCTTGGTTAGACTTTGCATGGTTAAAATAGGTAGATTAGAGTTAGAAGATAATAAGCATAAATCCTTGCCTGAATTGTTTGTGCCTACAAGCAATTTGGTTAAAACACATCAAAGACAACCTGGTGATCAAGATAAAAACACATTCATTGTATATCATACATAATTAGGGAGCTGTACCTATCAATTCAAAGGGCAGTGATAGAAGACGTACACTGACCCAATTGTTGGTGACATCCTTTTGTTCTCTCCCATTGGGTAATTTAAGAGTCAAAGATTAGAAATCTTGAAGAGGACAAACTGTTAACCAACAAATGTCCAGAGGAATCATAGTGGTATCACATCTAAATCCTTTAGTTATGAAGAACCAAGGAAATAACACTAATGAACCGATGGTTACAAAAAGTTGATACAGTTTATAAGATAGATTAGGATACCAGATTGATATGGATCTTGATGAATCTGATATGCCCCAAGCGACGAGGTCTTTTGATGAATCAACAACTAGATGTGGTTGTTGTCTTGATTACTAAGGAAAGATTTGATTGACAGAATTAGATTTATAGACTTGAATGATGTGCAATACCATGCCCCATTCAAGATGAAAATTGAAATCTGACAAGAAAAGTTAGCGTTAAATGGTTTAGAAGCATGTTAATTGATTTGAGAAGTGGTTATAGACATTCGGGAATACGTTCTACATCGTTTAGAGGTCCTGGAGACCAAGTTTGACTAGGTTTGACCATGAGTTGACCATGGTTGACCAAGTTGAAATTTTGGTAGTTTGATGTAAGATAATCAGTTAAGTTGAATACTGAATTTCTGTGATGATTGAAGGTCGATTATGCAAGCAGTCGATCGTCCTGAGTCTGAAAATGTTAAATCACAATTTTGACATAGTAAACAATCTCAAATTTTGATTTTGATCTCGAAAATGGGTTCAGAACGTCGAAATTAGCTAGGGGTGAAATTTTTGTGGAAAATGGAGCACTTTGAAAAATTAGGTCAAAACCTATATAAGGGCCAAAAGGGTCATTTTCAATTCATTATTCATATGTGACTTTTGAAACCTTCATGGAGCCCTCTAAGTGAGAAAATGGTCGAGATTAAGGTACCTATGTCTTCACACCATTTTGAGTGCAGCCGGCAACATCAGAGACCTCTGTAGTATGGACATCTGGTAAGTGGACCTCTGTGCCTCTTTGTAAATTTCATTTTTGCATGTTTTCAAGGTTTTTAGATCATTTTTCATACGTTAGGAATTTTTCAATTTTTTCATGCATAGAAACTCATACGACAGTCCTCTAGGACTTGTACAAAATTTGGATTTTCTATAGAGTGTCATCCCAGAACCCCTATAAACTCGTATGAGAGGGACCTAAGTGTCATATGACATTTTGTCGGGTCCCTCAGTTGTCATACAGGAACTAATACATTATCGTATAACCATGGTTTGTCGTATGAGACCTTGATGAAACATGTATGAGTTTTGATACCAGACTGTATTGTCATATGGAAAACAACGAGCTAAAAACACCCTTTTAGGTCAAATTTTTGAATTTTCTAATTTCTTAGGCTGATTCCTGAGCATTTAATGTATCTTCTGAGATAGTCAAATTTTAAATTTCTATACTTTCAGCCTATTTTTCAACCAAGTTACTGATAGGATACCCTGTTTCTATGTTGTGTAGGTCATCTATCCTGATGTCCATGTTCGCATCTCACATCTTGCCACTCAGAGACTCTGTGTGTCACTTTTTGATCTGATGAGAGTACATTTGGTGTCATGTGGTTTTGAGTATCTGATCCTATTACCTGAGATTTGGGTAAACCACGACTTACTGACTGCATTAATAGAGAATTTTCATTCAGAGATGCAAACCTTCCATCTACCTACTAGAGAGTTCATGGTTACACTAGAGGATTTGTATCGTATTCTACGTATTCCATTCCATGGCCCGTGTCCTAACTATGTGAGTTCGGGAAACTCTAGTCTACATGCTTTTAGGAGAGTGTTTGGTGATGACACATAGTTGACACAGTCAATCTCCTAGGAGTCCTTAGTGTAGAGATATAGAGATACTCATAGACTCAAGTGTATCATAGCAGGCATGATAGGGGGAATCATTATGTTCGACTATCAGCAAAATGGTTTCTTGATGGACTGGGCCCCGATGGTTGCTCAATTGATGGTGACACCTTCTGAGTTGGGTTGGGGTCAGTGTATGCTGGCTCATATGTTCTCTGAGATGCATGAGATTGTGTATCAGGAGAGAAAGTCATTTGTTTCTGGTGCATTAGTTCTTCAGATATGGGCATGGGAGCATATCCCATTATGCAGACCAGTATGTCAGCCACAGCGCCAGCCGTAGGAGCTAGTGATATATGTATATTCTAGTTATGTGACACAGGTGTGCATGGGCATTACAGAGTATTGGAGGTGTGTCCTTGATGATATGACATTTGTGCTCTGGCATCCTTATTTATAGATAGAGGCCTAGCCTACTACCCGTGAGAAGTTTAGTTATTTATTTTAGAGTCGAGTCTTGATTGGTCGATCCACCACTGTGATCGAGAGATTCATCATTACTAGAGTGTGGCGACAGTATGGTATCATTCAAGATGCCCCATAGAACTATGCCACCTATGCATGGTTAGTCTGAGAGATTGGCCTAGGATGGATAGAGTGGTTATCTTATGCTCTATGTACACAAGAGTATAGCGGTATTGTCGGTAGAGACTGGGACTACCATCCTAATGTTGTAGATGTTGGAGTGATAGATGGGTTCATTGCTTGGCTCGTAGAGCATCCTATATATAGATTTTCAGATCCCATTGAGTTGATACCCTCGATGGAGGAGGCCATGGATGTGATAGGTGCTCTGATGGATCGAGGTCAAAGATGGCGTGATACACAAATTTTGATGCCCTAGCCTACACCTCCGAGGCTGAGAGCAGTGGTGACACCTCCATAGAGACCATCTGGTCATATGAGACCACCTCATCCTACTAGTTCTACAGAGGTAGGCCTGCATTTTTATAGAGGAGATCTACTAGAGGAGAGAGTGGTACATTAGGTAGTATTGGTAGTGCTGATGAGGTACTCAGTGCTAAGTAGTATGTAGGTGCTGTCCTGATCCTACATAGGATGATATAGATTTTGATCTTGGTGCTGAGGTGAGATGTCGTAAGGCATAGAGAGTAGAGGCTACTGATAAGCTAGCTAGAGGCATAGACATGCCCATGGCAGATGTAGATCTTGGTGTAGCACAGACTCCTCAGGAGATGATTAGGAACTTGAGATTATAGGTTAGGTACTTGAGATTATAGAGTGCTCATTTTGAGGAGCAGTTAACAGAGGCTGACAGATAGCGATCAGAGCTCCAAGAGGAGAACATGAGATTACAAGTAGAGGTGACACATCAGACGTCTTGAGCTACATACTATGTTTCTACCTATTATGTTGTTGTTCATGTTGGTCAGAGAGTACCGACATACTCCCTGTATATGATAGCATCAGAGGGAGCCAGGGCACCCTGAGCCAAGGTAGTGACTGATGTACCACCACCAGCTCCACCAGATGAAGAGGATCAGGCAGACATTCGATCTGTCTAGATATTCTGATAGTTTTGTCATTTTGTTCATATATACTGATCTGACTTTTGATAGCTCACATGAGCTCATTCTTTTGTACTTTGTGCTAGTAGTGCACCCTTGACTATTTTGAGTTATATGATATATATGAGATTGAGATTTTGGTTATGAATTCATTTGTACTTGTCATGTTTTGATTTATGATGATATCATGTGATGTAAATTCTATGAATAGTGTAGAATGTATGTATGGATTGATGCAATGCAATGATTTCTTTCAAATGTATGAATGTTATGCAAATGTAATTGATTATGGAAAATGGATGGAAATGTATGATTTTGATGATGCTCATGTGTATGTACTGCAATGCAATAGATGGAATGAACATGAAATGTAATGTAAATGCAATGATACACATGATATGTTTTTACAAGTATTGATGAAGACAAGTACTCGGTCTTATGTCAAAAGGATGTTTAACCTAGGATGGTAACTGCTGGTGGTTCTGTGAGGAAACCTTCATGTGAGATTCAACTCTTCATATCAAGTTTAAGTTTAGGTTAGAATAATTGTTTAAGCATTTTGAGTGTATTCAGCAACTTGTGAGATCACACAAGTATGCAAAGTGCAAAAATGACATGCAAACCTAAGACCTAGGACCTAGTCACTGATCATGTGTCAATTTGTTTTCATCATTGAACTTTTTATTAGGTAACTGGATAAATCAATACAATGCCCACTAGTTAGGAAACTATAGAATGTGAATATTGATTTGTATGCTCGAGAATCAATACAATGCCCACTGGTTAGACAACCATGGACATATGAATATTGATTTTGTTTTTGGAATGTCGAAGTAGATATAAGCACCAAGGCACAAACGCTAGGATGACCTGAATATCATGGCCATTTTGATATAGCAATTGGTATAAGCATCAAAACATAGATGTCATGATGACCTAAATACACCTTGTGGTACAAACACATCAAGTAGTCAAGAGATCATTCTAAATCCATTGTGAATTACCCGTAGTGACCTTTTATCATTCACATCCTTAGGTAAGATCGCGTTTCACAGGAGGAAGAATTCACTCAAAAAGACAATAGTTAGATCAAACTTCCTTGAATTTTCTAGGTGTTAATGGTCGAGGTACTCATGGCCATCCAATACGAGATAGAGGCTCTTACAGACGGACACCATTTCAATCCAAAATTTCCAAAGTTGTTAGATTTTCACATACAAGAAGAAAAAAAAGAAAAGATTATACCCCCAGTCATCACTCTCTAAATCCTATAAAGGACATCATTGAAAGCTCAAAAGGACACAATATGAAAAAATCTCAATGTGAATAAGTAACCATACAAGGAGATAAAAGCATGTAAAGAATAGATTGTTTTCCATTTTTGTTCATGTTTGATTGCGTTGTTGTAGATGCAAAATCCTTTCTGGAGAGGAGAGAGATAGAATGACTCAGATGTAGCTTCAAAGGACTCTGATTGGATATGACATGTCTGAGATACTGAGGACCATAGGATATGACTTTGATTTCCCCCAAGTTTGAACATTGATAGGATACATACGCTTTTTCCAATTGGTGTACAGACCGACTTTATTCGAAATAGGAATGTGAAAACAAACCAAGAGATATGTACAAATTAAAGCAAGATTGAAAGCTGGGAAAGACTAAGATCACATTGATAGATGGAGCATTTTGAAACAAGTGGCACTCGTTTGCCAAGTTTTCACCATCTTGGTAGAGATTCTATTTTTTCTACCAAGGCCCCTGTTTCCAAGTTTTCGCTAAGGCAGTTTTTCTTTTTCACATTTTTTTTATGTTTCATTTTTTCAAATTTTTTTTTTGTATTTTTGATATTTTTTTATTTTTTTGTGAATAATCAAGGCACCTATTGCTCGGTTTTCACCAGGATGATCATTTTTTAGGACTTTTTCTTATTTTTATAATTTTTTCAGGACATCTTTGAATACTGAATGCCTTAGGCATAGAATTTCTTCAGATGGAGAATGTTGATTGGTTCTTGGAGCTATTCTCCTTCAGTCATTGAGAGTTGATAGGCTCCAGAGCCAAAAGTAGCAGTGATAACAAAGGGACCCAGCCAGTTGGGTTCAAACTTCCCCTTGCGTTCTCTATGTGATTGATTTTTAGGATTTTCTCTCAAGACTAGATCACCAACCTAAAATTCTTTGTGTTTGACTTTCTTATTGTAGCCTCTAGACATTCTTTTATGATATACTCTGAGATGATCATATGCTTCTTGTCTGCGCTCATCTAGTAGTTCAAGTTCTTGCAACCTAGACACTCTGTAGTCATCATTAGTTACTAGACCATGCATTATAATTCTTAGCGATGGGATTTCAACCTCAATAGGCAATACCGCTCCAGAACCATAAACTAAAGTGAATGGTGTAGCCCCAATGGGCATTCTGATACTTGTTCTATAGGCCCAGAGAGCTAGATTGATCATGAGATGCCAGTCTCTTCCCATTTTATTAATTGTACGGTGCAAGATTTTCAATAGATTCTTGTTTGAAGCCTCTGCTTGTCCATTCCCTTGAGGATAGTAGATAGATGACCAATGTTGTGTAATCTTGAATTTGGCACATAGATCATCTAAGTTTCTATTCTTGAATTAACCACCATTATCTATGACTATAGAATGTGGAATACCATACCGACATGTAATGTAGTTTAGGATGAACATTGAAATTTGTTTGCCGGTGGCTTGAGTCAAAGGGACCGCTTCTACCCATTTTGTGAAATAGTCTGTAGCTATAATAATATGGGTATGCCCATTAGAAGAATAAGGATGTATGGCTCCTATAAGATCAAATTCCCATTAATTGGTGAAAAGGCCATTGTGTAGTAAAGGGAATTAGATCTCTCCCTGGTGCATGAATTAAGTTACCATGGACTTGGCATTTTCGACAATTCTTAGCAAACTTGATAGCCTCTTTTTCCATTTCAAGCCAATAGTACCCAGCCCTAATAAGTTTTCGAGCTAGTGTTAAACAATTGGAATATGATCCACAAATGCCATCATGGGCTTCCTATAATGCACGTTGAGACTCTTCCCATTCTAAACATCTGTGTAGTGTACCATCTATAACTCGTTTGTATAGATCATGACCAATGATGACATACCAGGATGCATTTCAAATAAGGTATCATTTCTCATGGCGGTTGAAGGTATCTGGAATGATTTGGTCTTGGAGATAGGAGAAAAGGTTTTTGTATCAGGATGAATCATGACCAAAAATAGTGTAGATCATGTAGGTTTCAAGGGAATCATATGCAGGATAAGATAGTGCTTCCACCAAGAACTCGTAGCGTAGCTCATGTTTGGGCTGCTATAATAAAGTAGATAGCATTTCCATAGCATCAACAACTTTATTCTCTATTCTAGGTATTTTCTAAAAGGTGATAGATATGAAATATTTCTTTAGATCATCTACCATTCTCTTGTATGGGATTAGCTTTCCATCTTTTGTTTGATACACATCATTGACTTGGTGTATTACAAGTTGTGAGTCTTCATGAATGTGTAGTTCTGTTACTCTCCATTCAAATGTTATCTTCATGCCATTAAGAAGGGCTTCATATTCAACAATATTGTTTGTGCAAGGAAAATTTATTCTAAATGCTTTAGGGATCGAGTATCCTTGAGGAGTGATGAACAATATGCTTGCTCCAGATCCATTCTATGTATAGGAGCCATCAAAGAATAACTTCCATGCTCTAGAAGAAAGATTCATGATAGAGGAATCTGGGAATTCCATTTGCATTGGTGTATCATCAAAAAAAGGTGTGTCCGCCAACTGATCAACAATAACTTGGCCCTTGATAGCTTTTCTTTCAACATATTCAATGTCAAATTCACTTAATAGCATCACCCATTTAGCTAGTCTACCTGTGAGGGAAGCTTTTCTTAGTAGGTACTTTAGTGGATCAATCTTAGCTACCAAATGTGTGGTATGAGACAACATATAATGTCTCAATTTTTGTGATGCAAAGATCATAGCTAGAAAATCTTTCTCAATCATGGAATAGTTCTTCTCGTATGCTACCAATGTTCTACTAATATAGTATATAGCTCTTTCCTTCTTATTCTCATCATGTTGTGCTAGCAATGCCCCTAGTGATGTATCCATGGTAGAGACATATAAGAACAATGGCTTCCCTTGAATAGGAGGCATCAAAATAGGAGGATTTGATAGATATTTCTTGATATGATTAAAGTTCTTTTCACATTACTGGTTCCATGCAAAGGTCACGTCTTTATGTAATGTCTTTGTGAAAGGGTGTGATATGTCTGCTAGCTGAGATATGAAGCATTTGATAGATTGTACTCTCCCTTGTAATGTTCTCATTTGATTGATATTATTGGGAGGTTGCATCTCCATGATAACTTTAAATTTTGCTAGATCTACTTCAATTCCTTTCTTTGAAACAATGTAGCCTAAGAGCTTTCCAGAAGTGACACCAAAAGCACACTTCTTAGGGTTCAGTCTGAGACTAAACTTCTCCATTCAATCTAGTATTTTGCTCAAATCATTCAAATGTTCAAATCTTATTATAGATTTTGCTAAAGTATCATCAACATAATCCTCCATAGTTTGATGCATCATGTCATGAAAGATAGATGTCATAGCTTTTTGATATGTAGAACCAGCTTTCCTAAGCCCAAATGGCATGACATTCCAATAGAAGGTACCCCATGCACATGTGAAAGTAGTTTTCTCTTGATCCTCTCGAGCAATTTTGATTTGATTATATCTAGAGAAACCATCCATTAAAGAATACATCTCAAAGCCCGTAGTCATGTCCACTATCATATCAATGTTAGGTAGTGGAAAATCATCCTTAGGGTATGCTTGTTTACATCTCTAAAATATGTGCATACTCTTATAGACTTGTCTGGTTTTGATACAGGTACAATATTTGAGATCCATTCAGCATAATCAATAACATAGATGAATCTGGCTTTTAGTAGTTTTTCTAATTCAGCTTTGACCAAGAGTGAAACATGTGGATGCATCTTTCTCAATTTTTTCTTAACAGGTTTGACTCCTGGACCTATAGATAAATGATGCATTATAAGATTAGGATCCAATCCTAGCATATCTTAATATTTCCATGCAAAGTTGATCTTCTTTTCTATTAGGAATGTAGTAAATTTTTGCTTTTCTTCTTATGATAAGGATTGTGCTACATGAATCAACTATGGTTCTTCTATTGCTCCCAAGTTGATAGATTGAGTGGGCTCAATTAGAACTAGAGATCTATCTTGTAAATGACTTGGAAGATCATCAAATATCTCATCCTTAGGTGCCTCAAAGAGGTTTTCACCTTCGGATACATCTTTTATTTTTACTTTTGTAGGTTATGAGACTACCACAAAGTGGTTTTCACCCTCAAAACTCCTTTTCTTTTTATTTTTATTCTTATTCTTTTGACTAAGATACTTGATGTCCGACTCCATCATGCTAATGCTCAATTCACTGATGGAAGTCATCATAGGCTCAACTACATTGAGGTATCAAGCAAGGTCATAGTCATTTGGAAAGGTATAGATACCTTAGCTTGAATTCATGGAGGTTTGGTCAAGAAGTTCAAGATGTTGGATAGTCAAAGTGGTGAAAGATTGGGAAATAGTGTTTACGGATATGGATCTATCATCATTTTTCCTAACCTGATTCTCGAGTTCCAAGGTGATATTACAACTCAAAATGTTCAATTCATGAATAGGCTCAATGTCATTATGGGATTCCACTTCAGCCATCGATGGATCAGCCTCGTTAAGTTCATCATTTCACTCTAGACTTACATTGGGTTTAGGTGCATATTGGTGAACAACATCAATATGTTTTTCTATGATAAGCTCATCTTCCTCTGGAATGGCTCCCCATTCATAGTCATTTGATTCCTCATCTATACCTCTAGGAAATCTGAGAATGTGCATAAAGTCAGGATGGATACCCCAAGAAGGGTTACCCTTAGATTTTGATTTGAATTCATACTCATGAGAATCTATCTCAGAATAGCTGCCACCTTCCTCCTTGTCTATGTTGTTTTCTTTAAGATCAGCTGGTTCTTGTGGTACAACTGTCTTATGTTCTATAATAGGTTCTTGTGTTTCTACTACATTGATTCTTTTTACTGGATCATCTTCAGCTTTGAGGAGGTCTTTTATTTCTTTAGGAAAATGCTCATAAGGAATGAGCTCATCAGTGGTGTCTGAATCATCACTGTCAGATTGTTGTGTTGTTTCCTCTATTGGTTCAATATGTTCTAAGACATGTGGGGATTTCTTTCTAAGATAGAAAGGCTTCTTCTTATATACTAGACTTGTTGTATTCTTGTTTGTTCGACCATGATGATCAAGAGGTGATAGAAGACCTTTACCTTGTAGTCCTAGAGGTCCTTTTCCAATATATCCCATTTTTGTGATCAATTTGTCTCCTGGTCCATATGACTTCTAACCAATTTTGCTTGAAGTGGAGTCACATTTCTAGACTGATTGGGATTGAGGTTCATCCTTGTATAACCATGTAAGCATGACTTCATCTTCCTCAAACTCTTGTTTAGATACTTTCTCTATGACAAAAATTCCATTGAATATGACTTGGGATTCTTTAGCTATAGGTTTCACTTTGTCAAAAGGTTGTCCATAAGATTTTGGAGACAATGGGAGAGATGTGAGAGATAAAATAGGTTCCATTGTGTATTCTCCCATGCCATTATCTTTGATTTTGACTTCTTTAGCAATGTCTTCCATTTTGGAGGTTGAAGCAATGTCCAACTACTTAGTGGAAGATTCTCTATTATTAGGAACAAGTTTATTAGCACTTTCTTTCAATACATTGCAAGTTGTATATAGATCAGCTAGAATCGTCACCTCTACTCCTTCATAAGGGAATTTCACACATTGATGGTATGTGGAAGGAATAGCTCTCATTTCATGTATCCAAGGTCTCCCTAGAAGGATGTTGTAAGCCAAAGGTAGATCAAGAACTTGACATATGGTGTCTCTGATAACAAGCCCTGTTCTGATAGATAAGACAATAGTTCCTTTGGAAGATCTTTCTTGCTAATCATATGCTTTGATAGTTATCTTCTTATTAGGATCAATGGAAGTTTCAGATAATCCCAAGTGTTTAGGCTAGCACCCCCATCTATCAACACACATTTGACACGATGGTTTTGGATCAAGACTTCAATGTGCAAGGGCTGGTTATGCAGATGACTCAAGGATTTATCATCTTCCTCTAAAAAGGAGATATATTATGGAGATGTTAGATGACCAACCATAGTCTAGAATCTATCTAAATCAAGGTTGTCAAGAATATTGGATCCAAGCAGGGCTTTGTCTAGAATGGCTCTATGAGCTAGAGATATCCAAAGCAACTCAAACATGGAGATTTTTGCATTTGTATGCTGGAGTTGTTGGACAATAATGTATGATGTTGGCCTCATGTCTTTAGGATTTTATTTAGAGGTAGCATTCTATTTGGAAGTAGATAAGAGATTGAAAGGCATCTTAGGGGGATGAATCTGGGATTTGTCCTTGCAGATGCACCTGAGCTTGTGATCGAGTAACTGCATTTGCTGATTGATTATCTCTATCCTTTCTTACAATTGTGATGACATTGTAACAATCAGATAGGCATGGTTAAACCATATTTATGACAGCATTGTTTCCAGAGAAAGCATAATTGACTTTAGCACCCACATTAGGTTGAGAAGACAAATCTCCTTGATTATGTTTTGGAAATGGTTCCATGAATGCTGTGTGATCATTATTGCTTTTATGATTGTCAATTATGATTTCTCAATCTTGTCTTGTATGATGTGTTTCAAGCGTATGCAGTTATTGGTTTTATGACCCTTATTGCGATGGAAGTCACATAAATCATTCTCTCTCCACCATTTCAGTTTGGGTTCAGGATCAAAAACTTTTATCTTAGGAAAGGAGATGATGTTGTTAGCCAATAGAGTTTTCATGGAAAATTCCAAGGACTCTCCAAGAGGAGTAAACTTGCGTTTAGGATCTGTAGCCCAAGGTTTATAGTCTGATGACTTCTTGTTTGATTCTATTGCTTTTTCTTTTGAGGCTTTGATAGCTTGGGTGCCAACAGTGAGATTGAAAGTGGGTGCCTTAGATGGGGCACATATAGTATCAACAACACCGTCTGTGACAATGCCTTTATTCTTGTTCCAATTTTTTCCTTTGTCTTTAGAATTACATCCAGATTCATACTTGTCCTTTTGAAGTGATATGTCTCCTTTTTGTACAAGTACTTTCTCAATTTTGATTGCATTTTCTACCATTTTATCAAAGGATGTATGATTTTGCATTTGCAAATGGTAGTTGAGTTCTAGAACAATATTGTTGATGAAAATTTCTAGCTTCTCATTTTCTGGAATAGGTCTAGCATATAGAGAAAATTTCTTCCTCCATCTTTTAAGAAAAGTCAAGAATGGTTCTCCTGAATTCTGTTTTAGATTGCAAATGCCAATCATAGTGACCGGATGGTGGATGTTGTAGGAGTATTTTTGATAGAATAGTTTGATTAACTCCTCAAAATTTTTGATAGTAGGAGGCATTTTTGAGAACCAATGAATAGCTGACCCTCCCAGAGATCGAGGGAAAAGATTCATTAGGTAGGTTGGTTCATGCATGAACTCCATAGATTGAGTACATAATTCTCTGACATGATCTTGAGGATCAGAGTTTCCATCATACTTATCATATTTAGGCATCTCCACTCTTTTAGGGAATGGCGGCATGTACAAGTCTTTATCAAATGGAAAAGGGCATAGAGCTTCCATGGAGAACTCCTTAGGTTCCTTTTCTTTTTTGAGTTTGTTAAGTTTGACTTGCATAGCATGCATCTATTTCATCACAATGGTGATAGGAGTTTCTTCCTCATGTGTAATGATATCTTCAACATTAAAGTTGGGAGGAAGTTTAGCCCCTTGACAAGCCAACTCTAGGAAGTATGTTTCTCTGTCTTCTTTCAAGAAATGCCTCATCATTTTCTTGAAGTCATTATCATTTTGATATCGAGAAATTTCAAAAGGTGTGGGTTCTTGATATACACCATGTTGAGAGTGATGTCCTTGAGACCCTTGGTTTGTCCCTTCTTGAGACATATTGTTTTTATGAGAGCTACCAGGGATAGATTGTTGTGGAGTTGTCTGATAGCTTCCATGAATTGATACAAGAGGGGTTGGTTGATTACCTATGTGAATTGATGTAGGAGGGGTGACATAACCACCTTTCAAGAATAAATTACCAAGAGCATCTTCTCAAAATTTACTAGTGTCGTAGGATTGATGAATGGTCTGAGCAATCACGGAAGATGTCTCTGAAGAGATTTTGGGTTGTTCTCTTTGTTTTTGTGATGAAGCTCTAGTTTCCACCATTAACATTAGGTGAAGAAAGAGAGCAAGATGAAAGAAAATTAAAGAATGGATTGATTCAAGAAGATCGAATGACACAACCTTGTCAAGATTGGATTGATTGAAGATTAGATTGGATGTAAATGAAGGATACTGTGCCCTAGTAGTATGGGTAGATGCCCAAAAGATGGCAGACATGAGCTTGCAACACTTAGCCATTTTAGACGAAGATTGAATTGAAGATAATTTTGACAAGATTTTGACACAAGATGAAAAAGACTCAAATCAATAAATCAGAAGGCTAAATCAAACTCAAGAGACCACTTTAGGAAAATGATTGAATTCTTTCTAGTTTCTACTCTATTCTTGACACAATAATTTGTTTGACATAATCTAGAAATAGGCTGTAAAAACTGGATTTCTGGCAATTTTGGTAAGTTTCTGGCAATTCTTCAAAAATTCTCATATGACTTTCTACAGGCTCGTACAATAGTGGGTAAGCTTTGGCATGACAATTGACAAGACTCATATGAAAATTTCAAATCTCGCATGACAGTTGATAGTAGATTTTAACTTTTTGCTTGTGATTTCTAACAAAACTCGTATGACAATATACAAGCTACCATACCACAATCTGGGGGTCCTGATATGACAAATGCTCAAAACACGTATGACTTTCTGATCCTATGGGATGAATTTTGACCCCAGAAAGGAATTTTGTGTTAGATTTGCAATTTTTAGTTTTTAGTATCAGTGTGTTTTGCAAGGTTTTCTCTCCAGCTTTGAAGTTTGTTTCGGGATCATTCATTTTTTATAACCAAGTAAGTAAACAAGCATGTAGAATAGCAGGCAACTGATTTCAAGCATGTCTGAAAACAATAAACAGGGGACAAAGCAACCCTGCGCATGAACAATCAAGTGAATTAATGTGCTAATCCCTAGGAATGCTAGTTGTGTATGTTCTGAAAAGTTTTTCAATAACGCACATAGTCCTAGAAAATGAAAAATTGACCTCACTAGGGTTTATAGTAATGGTCAGCCTCTCCAAATTTTATGATCTCAAGAGGGTGAACTCCAATCCAGGTGCACCAGGGTTTTGACATAGTCCGAGAATTTAATCAATCAGGAGCTGCTAGGGAGATCTGACAGCCCAACAAGATACCACACCTATGAAGATTTCCTCCACAGGGACATTTATATAGCGGCTGCTACTACCATGGTTAAAATGGCTATTATTGCTTGAGGTTCCATCCATGTGGTAGACCCAATTAAGGGAATTTCCACTATAGTTAACCCTCTCTAAAGGTGAGTAACAAAAGATACCACATGGGGACTAGATCAGATTCAAGGATCTAGGTTTCTGGTACTTGTTAGTGATTTTTCTTGTTGAATCATTACAAGCCTTAAATGCTTAAATTGAACTTTGTGATTCCTAAACTCTTGATTCCAAGCAAGAAAAGACTAATTGACAAGGAGAAACTCCTTCTACACTTTGGGCTCCATAGACCCAGGTGGGTGTACCTAAAACATACAAAGTCTGCATACATAAACACTCTCTCACTAAACCCTTTATGTAGACATGAAAAATAGTGGATTATGACAAGGATATTCACCCTTCTTCTCTTCGAACCTAAAGGCTTAGGCAAGCTAGCCTATTAGATTCACTTCTACAAGGAATCATCAACAATGTGAGTACTATTCAATACAGATTCTGAACATTCATGCTTTCAAACAACAAATGTAAAATGATTTGAATTAATGTTTGATGAAGAAAACTACCATTCAAGCCAAGACCAGTGCCTTATCTATTGGGCAATAGAGTCAAACAAATGTGCAATCACAGAAAACCCTAACTCCAACTCAAGAACCCGAATGAAATGCCTTGTAGACCATTCTTTTCATTTCAATACCTGGACATCAAATTCATATGCTAACCTACAATTCTCAGAATCTGAAATCAAGACTTACTCTCTCCTTGAAAGAAACTCAAATTCAAACCCACAGATACTTTATAACTGGTATATCAACATGCCTTACAAGTTAATACACAAGAATTAAGACAATGCATACAAAGACATCAAAATAAGAACTGAATAGGGATTCCATTGTTTTCATTAAAATTCATATAAGAATGTACATTGCAAGACCATGAACACAAAAAAGATAGGACTCAAAGCCTGGAAGTTGTCCCAGCAGCATAAATTTTCAACCTCTCTTTTCAAATGAGAAGAAAAACTGAGATATAGGAGAATGTGGTCAGTTGAAAGCCAACTGACAGCTGTCCATTCTTGGCATGAAAATATCTCCTAGTTTTCCCACACTTTTCTCTGCAACTGATTCTCAAAACTGATCCAGTATGTGTAATCATTTCTCCAACAGACTGATTCTGATTTTGATCCTCGGATTTCAAACCCAGACTACTCTTTCACACTTCATTGAAACTGAAAATAATCATTTCCATTGGATTCCTGGTCCTTTCCTATTTTTGGAAACATATAACACTTATATGTTCTAACAAAAATTGAATCTCTAGGACATTTTTCTGTGAGCAGGCTTGGTCTTTTAAATTTTTGAATATTTCTCTATAGTTTGAACTATGTCATTTCTTAGATCTTTTTCAATCTGCAATTTTATATCATTTTATATTATTTTGCACTTTGCCATAGGAATGCACCAGAACTTGACACTTGTCACCATCTCATTCATTTCTCAGAGTTGACCATGGGCTAACCCCCGATTGGGAGATCTAGCGAATGACCTTGATCTCTTAATCTCCAAATTAATTCCTTAACCATGGTTAAGCTCTGAGATCTGGCGAAATAGGAATTCTCTGAATCTCCAAGTCATTTCTTGACCTCGGGTTAGATTTGGAGATCTGGTGACCAAGTCTATCTCCAAATCTCAAAATGAGTTTCCCTTGATTGCAGGGACTTGGAGAACTGGCGAACAAGCAACCTCCGGATCTTTGAATGCTAGCCCCTAACTATGTGGGATCTAGAGAACTGGTGAATGAGTGTTCTCCTAATCTCAGATTGGCTTGGCCTTAATTGCTAGCATTCAACAACTGGGCGACTGGGAGTTAACTTGCTGCTACCTCTGAATCTCCAAATTTTCGCTAACTGCCTGGTTTGATTTGGCAAATCTGCAACCAATTGACATGTGTCAGTCTTGTCCACCTTAGCGCGCCATCTATTCAAAAAAATTACCCTACCTATCCATTCATGGGAACAAAAATCGAGGCACCAATATGGAGGGTCACGTGGGCATAGCCTCCAACTCTTCATCTATTTCATTATGTGAGTTCTGTTGCATATATGCACTTGAAATGTCAGTTTTGGCATCAATGTGGGACTAAATCCCTCAAGGTTTTTAAAGTCTTCCTTGTATTTCCGTTCAAAATTTGTGGGGCCCGCTACACATAGAGACCTCCAACCAAGGGGCCCACAAAGAGCCCTTGCCTCTTTACTTATTTTACATTGTAAGTGTCAGAGTATTTAAATACATGAAACTCCCCAATCCTAGTGAATGTGGGATAATTGTCATGAAGGTTTTATGGGCAGTTTTTATAGTACTGCACTCAGTTGCCTGTATCTCACGAACTAGGAAGAATTTGGAAAATCTCTCCAATGAGAATATAGAGAACTAGATTTGTGAAAAAATATCTTAAAATGAGCTCAATCCAACGGTTCAATAAAAAGTTATGCCCCCTGCAATATGACTTTTTTCTTTTCTGCAAATCTGCATTTTCAAAATCCATTGTGAGGGCTATTTCTTCTTTTCTTTCTCAAAAAGACCATTTCCATTTAATACACAACATCCATGTTACATTTAAATTCCTCTTCCAATTTGTTCTATGCACATCTTTCCTTCACTATCATGCACCACATTTTGATTTCCTTCAGTTTGCAATCACTTTCGTTGGCCAGATGTGCCCAGCCAAGCCTTGCATCTCTTTTAAACACTCACACTGGAAGCCCCTTCTATTGTTTGGTGTGGTGTGTGATGATGAGAGCCCTCAACACATATGCACACTAATTAAACATGCTGGCATTTATATATTCATATTAAGGCTGGCAATCTCTCAATCATGGTCATTTTCCTTCAATGCTCATTTGGGTTCCATTTCCTTGGCCTTTTGAAACCACTGAAAGAAGATATAATAAACACTCATGTCCTTCTTATCAAACCAATATGCATTGGCAACAGCAGTCAATTCCTTGATGACTTTCATTAAATTCAAACAGGCATTGACACTGGCATCCTTGGTCGCCTTTCATTTTGTCCATGTTAAGTATCCACACAATCTCTTGAAGACATTAAGCACAAGGCATCACTCTTGATGCACACCTTCCTCCATAAGACCGAGATGCAGTCAACCACTTGAAGTAGAACCATGGTGCATCGAAGATTCAATCACATAATTTATTTTTTACATTTTGGCAAAACTGACCATCAACACCGACTAGCTCCTGGAAGCAACCTCAAAAACTGACAAAAAGGCCTCACCAAGGAGTGCTGCCGGGAAGACAAGTTCACTTCCAACAAGTTATCACACTCACCAAAGGAGAATGCCCAAAAAGCTATGAGCCAGCAGATATTAATAGTCAAACATGGCACCCTGAAAACTGAATCTCGCTATATTGCCAAAATCGCACAAGCTACCTCTGGAACCGGCCTTTAAAACTGACTAACTGAAACTTTCATGAACTGGCAACCTAGGCACTAGTTCTCCCTCATATAGGGAATATGAATCTATAACCAACTCGCTAAAAAAAATCAAATGTCCGTTTACAATTAATCACCAAAGTCATCTTACTAGATATGTTCAACATTTAAAATAGTGAAAAACATTGAAGTTGGGTTTGGAATTGGCCTGGGAAAGTAATCAAACGGATTGGTAAAGACTTGAAAATCATCAGACACTTAGTCTTCCAGGTCTACAGTATGGAACCACACTCAATTATGTCAGACCTTTGATAGGGCAAAAAATGGGACACCTCAAAATAGGCCACCTAGAATTTTGAACAGTGCACACTCAGAGAAATTTAACAAATTACAAATGGAATGGCATTGGAAAATAGGTCAAACAGGTACATGGGGTGCTGAAAATTGGCATGATGACTCATTCCCATGCCTACAATATGATGCCACAACCAGCATGCAATGACCAATCACAGGATAAAAAATATTCAAATGCAAATAGGGCCTACTACAACAAATTGACACTGAGGCACAAACGCAGATTCAGACAAGTGCTCAAAAGAAGACATCACGAAACAAATTGAAACTTGAAATTAGTGACCTGAGATGCCTTCAAATGATAAAGAAAGGGTAATGAATACTTGACATGCATAGTAGACCTCAGAATCTCATCCGGGAAAATAGGCACAAAAGCACTTATAGGGCTTCAAACTGCAAAAAATTAACAAGGTATTCAAAAACCCATGTTGTATTTTTTAGTACCAACAGTGGCTCTGACTGTGGATGCATGCCCTATGTGGGCATGTAGAGAACCATAGAATCTCATGGTACAACAGAGCACCCAAAGAGAATCAGCCTAACAATTTACTTCTTTTTCAAAATTCTGAATAAGAACCCCTTATTGAAAGAAAACACACAACTAAAAGGGAAAGCGATTGTACATGAACTTACAATATTTACACAAAAGGTTGAAAGCCCCAAAACTCCATTCAGTCTTTACCTCTATCAAATAAATGATTCTCATCTCCATACAACAGAGGCAAACTGAAATTACATGTTTCATCCAACCGGTTAGAAACATTATGATTCATCTTCAGCATGCCATAGAAAACTTGATCACTAAAGTCACCATTATCTGAAAATGGAGAGCCATCAGGATGCCATGAATACTAATCATTTTGAGATGTAAAAACATCACACTCTTCATTGTCACTGTCATGCTGAAAAGTGAAGCATTCCAACTCAACTTCATGGTTGGAAACACTAGCATTCCGATCATTAGCTTGCAAGAAAGAATAAAACACGTCCATCTCATCACTTTGCAAACTAACATAGAACTTCTCAAAACAAAAGTCTGATTGCATAAGACCGGAAACATCTTGCTGATCAAAAACCACATCAGGATCATTTGGAAAGGAACAAGCTTCGTCAATAAGTGACTCATTAGTCATTAAAAAATCTAAGATTACACATTTAGATTTATTATATTCTCTAACATCAAAATGTAAACTAGAACTACAGTCAGCAAGCTCTTGAAAATCTGAACACTCACTAGCACATTCATCATTGTACTCATCAAAAATAACACTATCAAAATCATCACAATGAAATGCACTTGAATCTTGCTGATTTAAAATAGGGGAAGAGACATCAAAATGTGTTTCACGCATCATGCCATTATCTGAATCACTTTCATCAAAACATATTTTCACCGGGCATGGAAATTTGGAAACAAACTTAGTATCATACCTCTGAAAATCAGCATCCAAGAGATTTGATATCTTCCCACAACTTAGCAAGCATTGAATATCACATTTCATCTCTTCAGTCTCACTGCTAAAGCTACAAATCTCTTCCCCATCTGAAACTGGGACTGAGTTTATTTGTCTCACATTACCTTGTGTGAAGTAGCCACTGTAGGAACTATCATCTGCATTATATCCATGTTTTTCATGTTCACACAAAACATCACTAAACTGAAACAAATAACCATTATTATCATGCTGAGAGAAATAGAAATCTACAAGCTCAGGGAAATCATTATTAACTAAAGATTTATTTTCCATTCCTTGACACTCATAATTTTCATCATCAACACAATAACCAACACTACAACCATCACAGGACTCAGCATCCTCAAATGAACTAGACTCAGCATCATTGAATTCAATGTTTACAAAAGAGTCTATCCATTCCTTAACATTTTCTAGTGCTTCATCTTTTAAGGATGTAGTCCAACTCACTGATTCAAGCATGCTAAGTTCAAGAAACATCTCAGCATACTAGGATTCTTGAAAATCAAGACCCACAGGAAGTTCACCACATGCAATAAGAAATTTCTTGTAATAAGACAATGTAGACTCTCCATTTATTTCTCCTATTGTACATCTTAACATCAGTATACAATTATGCTGAATTTTTTGATTTATCAAATGAAGTTCAACATCATAACTCTCTAAATTTGACTGAAAACTTTCAGATCTAGAAACATTCACTTGATCCATCATGGTTGGGAACTCCATTCTAACACACTGACAAAGCAATAAAACTTATTCTCATGACAATATTTCTATCCAAATTCATGCAACCACTGACTTTATTAAACATCAACATATTTATGATACTCTTTAGCAACTGAATCTTCTATCCAAAAAATATGGCAATAACATTCAAACTAATTTCCCTTTTCTTTAGTGACTGATTCACCTATTTAGGGACTATTTTTTACTTTGATAAAATATTACTTGGAAGTGTTGTCGCTGGTGTAAAATATTGATATGAAGCCTTCCTCAAATCACCTTTCAAATCTTTGTGGAGCCGCTACCTCTTTGTAGAGGACCAATCTTGAACCAGCTGAGAACCTTTATCTCACACCTAGACCTTTTTTGTCAGCAAATATAAAACAACTTCATAGGATGCACTGTTTGTCAGGACCACAAATATATCAATACTTTCATTAAAAAACACTAATCAAATAGAGATTCAGAGTCACCACTCACATTCAGTGAGAAGATATAACAATTTTTGAAAAGAATTGACTCTATAACCAAGCTGGACCAAACCCTGGGATGATTCAGCAAAGCAAGGAATTGGACATCTTAAACTTGCTGTCATTTATTTCTTCCCTAGTAGAGTCGCCAATATGTTAGTGATTTTTCTTGCTGAATCATTACAAGCCTTAAATGATTAAATTGAACTCTGTGATTCCTAAACTCTTGATTCCAAGCAAGAAAAGACTAATTGACAAGGAGAAACTCCTTCTACACTTTGGGCTCCACAGACCCAGGAGGGTGTACCTAAAACATACAAAGTCTGCATACACAAACACTCTCTCACTAAACCTTTTATGTGGACATGAAAAACAATGGATTATGACAAGGATATTCACCCTTCTTCTCTTTGAACCCGAAGGCTCAGGCAGGCTAACTTATTAGATTCACTTCTACAAGGAATCACCAAAAATGTCTGTATTATTCAATACAGATTCTGAACATTCATGCTTTCAAACAGCAAATGTAAAATGATATGAATTAATGTTTGATGAAGAAAACTGCCATTCAAGCCAAGACCAGTGCCTTATCTATTGGGTAACGAAGTCAAACAAATGTGCAATCCCAGAAAACCCTAACTCCAACTCAAGAACCTGAATGAAATGTCTTGCAGACCATTCTTTTCATTTCAATACCTAGACATAAAATTCATATGCTAACCTAGAATTCTCAGAATTTGAAATCAAGACTTACTCTCTCCTTGAAAGAAACTCAAATTTGTTGCCCCACTTTTCACCCTCTAACCATGCTGTTAAAAGTGGAAGTATTTGATGTCAAGTCAGAGTTAGTCAGTCTGGTGTCTAGGTCTAAGTCTTTCTTAGGTAGGTTTTCTTTGCCAAGTTTCCCTATCATTGCCTTTCCTTCTTTGAGCTGGGTGGGTTACTTAAAAGTCTTGTCATGATGGGTAGGTGATAGTTCCCAACCTGCCAAGGATATCAGGCTCTCATTGATGATCTTTTGCAGATGAAAGTTGTGAAATATTCTCCAGGCATGTAAAAGGGACCTGATGGAAGTCTTCTCATATGGTTGATGTAATAACAAGTCTAGCATTTGGAATTTCAGAGATTCACTTTATGGGGCAGTGTGTGCAATCTAGTTGACAAGACTTCTCCTGTTCTAACATGTGCAATGGCTATAAAAGTAGAATTTGCAAGTGGAGAATATTTGGTTACATTGAAATTCTGCAAGTCAAGAGGATCTTAAGTTGTGTTTCCAGAGATTGCTGATGCAAATGTAATGTTTTCATCTCAGTTGGACTTCATATGGTGTTATGATCTATAGGCTCAGAATGTGAAGGATGTATCTCAAAATGGAAATTGTTCTTGGAAAGAAAGTTTCAACATTAGCCTATGCATTAAAATCATTCAGGGAGGTTTAGATGCTCAAATTCAAGAAATTAAAAAATGAAGTTGCTTTGACTAGTCCTGGATTATATGAAGATATGAATACAAAGGCCTCCAAAGTGTTTTAAGTTTATTTGAAGTTCCTAAACAAGGTTCAATATGATGGAAATGAACAGGGAACTCCATTCTACCTTTCAGCCAATGGGACAGCAGGACCTGAGCTATGATATTAGATCAACGGTTCCCGTTATCCCTCCAAGCTGTTGAAGATTCATTACAGGATAGCAGGGATCTTGCCACCTATCAAGATACTTTTCCTGCAAGCTTCCCGATGTTGTTACCGAGCTCAGGTCAAAGAAAAGTGTGGCATATCTTTGAAATGTTTGAAAATCCTGTGTAATTTCAAAATCAATGGACCTCGCTTTGCCTTGATTACATCATATTGCCTTTGAGGCAAAATGGGATCCTTCCACATGTCCAGGTGGGACTGAAGATGTTTATTGAGTTGACCGATCATGCGACCATGAAGCTTGCTAGGACCCACATACGCCAACAGTGCAAATGTGATAACATAAGCTAAGCAGGGAAAGATCCTACATTCGACGGAGGGCATATGTTCGCAAGGGATCTTGGAGATCTATGCGAAGAAGCAACGGCCGTTGATCTTCCAATGGTGGGCCTGGTAAGTTTCTTGCAGTCGCTAGGTCAGAGAAGGAATAAAGTACATTCGGTGGTTAGGGAAGATGACCACGTGGTTTCATGACTAATAAATAGTTAAGAGATAACGTAAGCTGGGCAAGTTTTTTTTGAGTGGTCACATGATCCCAAGAGTTTAAAACATGCTATGTGATCATGCAAGATGAAGCCACGTGGAATGGTGGGTCGCGGGCTCTTAGTTGCACTCTCCAGATCTATGGTCCCCGCTTTGTCGCATGACTGAGGAAGATGTCTTGCCATCATGTGGGATCTCACCACGTGTCTCTCGGTGGGTCCGAAGGCATCTATATCAGGCAGCTCTCTGAAAGAAAATCAATGATCCCTGCGAGCCAATCATAGGGCAGTCGCATGATCACATGAACTAAAATATTACCATGAGATCATGCGACAAGGCAAAAAGGGAACCTATGTACGTTAACAACGCAGATGCGATAAAAATATAATATAAGTTTATTTAAAGTTTTCGCATGATTGCAATAGTTGAAAAAGAGTCATACGATCATGCGACAAGAAAAGCTGAATGGATGGAAGTTACAGCACATGGCTGTGTTTGTGGATTTTGAGAAAATGGCGACGAGTCTATGGAATTGAGGGACAGTATGTGTAGTCATGATGACTCAGGGATGAGTTATAATTGCCTAAATATGGGGTTGATTTCCATCACAGTGATGAATAAGAAGATGAGTGCATCTCAATAGCAGACAAAGTCATGAGATCATGTCGAATGTTTTAAAGCATCTGAAGGAGAGGATCAATGCCAGTTGGGGATCAGGTTAGTTATTCTACCTGAATTTGAATGATGACTTGACTCTAAGAGCCCAATGGACTTTGGCTTGATAGATGTTGATTAAGGAGAAGATGAAAGTCTCGAATTGAAGTGTCACAATTCTGATGTCTTTCCCTATTCCTATATCTATGATAGCTCTTCAAATTCCTTCATCGAAGATGTTTCTTGCCATTTTTTTTTTAATCTTTTTGTATTCTGGAAGTTGAAACATTTTTAGCGGCTACAAATGTTGTACATTGAAAACTCTATAAAGGGGGTTGAGAAAATCGATGCAAAGGTTGGAAAACTGGATATTGGAGCAAAAGTAATTCCATTTACTAAGCTTTATTTTTGGTTTTGTTACATTTTAGTTAATCATCTGCATTTGAATAGAAAGGACAGTTATTAATGAAGCTGTGATTACATATTGAATTCCATTTCATGTCTGTGATTGTAGTAAGTAATTCCATTTTCTTGTCATATGTAACTCTTCTCCTATTCATCCTGTTTGTTAGATTCATTCTGGACAGAAAGTACAATTATGTATGAAGCTGTGATTTTCGCTTGGATTCCATTTCATGTTAGAGGTTGTAGTGAGGGCAATTCCATTTGCTGTTCGTATATGATTTTGCTCCTATTCTCTCTAAGTAGAATTTGCATGATTAGAGTAGTTAGATTAAAGTTAGGAGATAGAATATATACCCTTGCCTAAATTTTTTGTGTCTATGAGCAATTCAGTTAAAACACATCAGAGACAACCTGGTGATCAGTTTAAAAACATATTCATTGAACACCATACACAATCAGGGAGCTGTACCTGTTAATTCAGAGGGCAGTGATTGAAGATATACACTGACCCAATTGTTGGTAACATCCTTTTGTTCTCTTACCTTGGGTGATTTGGGAGTCAAAGATTGAAAATCTTAGAAGAGGACAAACTGTTAACCAACAGTTTTTGGTGACTCTGCTGGGGAGCACTTTGAAAAGAAGAAGATATTGATAAGTTTTTCTTAGAATCTTAAGGCATCCTGGATTCCAAATTTACCAGGAGTGCAAAATAGAAGGGAAAGGTTGATCCAGTCTATGAAGAACTCAAAGCGGTCAATTTCCCTATCCTTGAAGATATTTTCAGGAAAGGAAGAGCAAAGGCAAGGGAAACTGAAAATAAGAAGCTTGCTGATTTTCAGTTATCTACAGTAGTTCCTTTGAGATCGAAGAGAAGTAAGTCTTCCTCTCCTTCTATTGGTAGAATTCCTATCTCTACCACTTGCAATTCATTGTTATTGCACGGTATTGCACTTCCCCTCTTAGTTTCAATTCAAGCAGTTGCACAAAACACTAGGCTAGCAACTATGGTTGTTCCTTGGGGAAATGCTATTGGGCCATTGAATCTTGTAGCAAATCATGACTTTCCCAAGGCCTCCAAAAAGAACTTCCCTAGATTCAATGGTGATGGCTCAGTGTCAGCTGAACAACATCTAAATGCTTTCCAGAAAGCATGTAGTGTGGTGAATCCTCAGCATGATGATGTTGCAGTCAGGATGTTTGTGGACACTTTGGTGGATGATGCAGCAGATTGGTTCCAGGATTTACCCACAGGCTGTATTACGGGATGGGACACCATGAAGCAAAGATTTGAAGGAAGATACAAGAGCACTGAAGATGCTCAAGTTCTCTTGTTACAATTAGCCCAAATTAAGAAGGAACCATCCATCTCTATGAGAGATTTTAATGCAAAATTTAATAAACTTATTAAAAGAATACCAACTGCTAGTGCTCCAACAGGAGACAATCAGAAAACTTTCTACATTAGTTCCATGCCTCCTGAACTTGGTTATCAACTAAGAAGGGCTAATGTGGCCACTTTACAAGCTGCACAAACTCTTGCAGTAGAGATGGAGGATGACATGATAGCCTCTGGGAAATGGAAGAAAGAGTATCATACTGGATCTTCAAGCAATACAAAAAGCACTTCAAACAGTATTGAGGCTATGTTACAAAAGTTGTCCAATGAGTTGATTGCATTAAAGAAACAAGTTGCTAGACCAGCTCATTCATTATATTAGCCTTATCAAGAAAGACAAAGATATCAAGGTGGAAATAAGAACTTGCAGCTCCCTACCCATCAGCAAAGATTAGCTATTGAAGCTGCTCCTAAAGGTTAGACTTCTTGTGCTTTCAATCTCAGAGCAGATCATGATGGTAATACTTGTGAAGACATGATCAGATATTTATAGATGAGAGGAGAAGAAGTGCAAAGAATTGAATATCCAGAAGATGATGATGATCATGCTCCTCATGGAGACTCCGTAAATTTGTATTGTGAGTATGAGTCAGATTCAAAAAATGGAGGAAATTGTTTTGCCACCTTGGAAGGACCTTAGCTAACGGTGATGACTAGAAGTCAGAAAAATAAGAGTTAGGTTTCTAATGCTGCTCCTACTAAGAATTCAACACCTTCTCACAAGGTGGATAAAGACAAGAATGCATCATCAAGTTCTTCACAAAAGGATCTAAAAGATAAGTCATCTACTTCTTTTGATATTATAAAATTTTGTGAGGAAAATAAGATTCAAATAACTACCATGGATTATTTAAAATCTAATCCGGATCAATTACAAAGACTAGTAGAACGTTGTAAAAGTAAGGAGGATGTTCTTATTAATGCTAACGTTCATGATAAAAATTAGACCAATACTAGCAAAGAGAATTCAATAGATGATGATTTTTCAATTCCAAGATTGTTTCATGAAGAAGAATCTGCTACCCATGCTACTTGTTTTAGTAAAAAACCAGAGCCTTTCTATGTATCACTTTTTATCAATGGAAATAAATTGAGTAATTGCATCATAGATTCAGGAGCTTCAGACAATGTGATGCTTGCTTCAGTTGCTAAAGCTTTAGGATTGCCTTTAACTAAAGTCTTTGATAGATGTTATTCTATGGATGCTAAACAAGTGCCCTTAATTGGTCAAATTAAAGATGCTCAAGTTTCCTTAACTGCCTATCCCTCTAAGAGATTGAAGCTCACAATCCTTGTTGTTGATATCCTTGAGAGTTATGGAATGCTGCTTAGTAGAAGTTTCTGCAAAGACTTGGGAGGAGAAATCAAGTCAGATTGGACATCTGCCTATATTCAAGTAGGAAATAAAAAGGTGAAGTTGGAACCGGAAGGAAAAGAAAAATTCACTATATTAAAGTCAAATGATCCTAGGTCACAAATTCTTTATCATGAGACACAATTTGGAAATTACATGTTATACTATGACAACTCTGATGTCCATAATGAATTAAATCAGGTAGAAAATGATCAACTATGGACATTAGAATTTGATGGAAGCTGTGCTAGAGCTGGTTCAAGTGCTGGAATAGTTTTGATAGCCCCTAATGGAGAAATTACTTGCCTAGCTTATAAATTGGATTTTAAAAACACTAATAACATAGCAGAGTACGAGGCACTTCTTCTTGGTATAGAGGCAGCTAAACAAAAGGGAGTTAAATTGCTCAAAGTCCAAGGTGATGCTGAATTGGTTGTGAGAAAAGTAAGAAATCAATATTCTGTTAAGAATAATAGACTGAAAATTTACAGGAATAAAGTGTGGGATGAAATAGAAAGCTTGAATGCTTTCTCAATAGTCTCAGTACCTAGAGAACAAATTCTAGAGCTGATTCATTGGCAACATCTGCATCATTACTTCTACCTCATCCTAATTTTAAAGATCAAATTTTCAGAATGGAGGTAATGTTCAGACCTAAGGTGCCTAATAATGAAGAATCTAGGCAAGTATTTGAGGATGATAAGCATATTCAGTAGTTCATAGAAGGAACAGGTCCCTTTGCTGACTTGTGTTTTGAAAATGATCAAAGGGAGGAGCAGCTATCAAATGAAGAAGAAAAATTAAAATCAGGTATTATTCAGTTAAAAGAAAATAGAATTCCATCTCATGTTGTTTCCTTAGAGAAACTTTTTGATAAACATGATGCTTACATTAAAAAGGAGAGAAATAAAAAGGGGAAAACATGTGGAGAATTTGATGGGATTAATATAGGGACTGAGGACAGTCCTAAAATGATCAATGTTGGAAAATGCTGCACTTTTGAGGAAAGAACAAAAGTCAGAGAATTGTTGATTGAGTTCCATGATGTTTTTGCTTGGAGTTATGAAGATTTAAAGAATTTTATGGATGGAAAATTCAGGCATATGATTCCTCTTAAATCTGGAGCAGCGCCTGTCAAACAGAAATAGAGAAATTATAATCCTTTGGTTGAAGGGGCAATTTTCAAAGAAATAAATAAGATGCTGAAAGCTAAGATCATTTATCCTATCCATCATTCTACCTGGGTGGCAAACATTGTTCCTATAAGGAAAAAGAATGGAGAGATAAGGATTTGTGTGGATTTTAGGAATCTGAATCAAGCTTCTCTCAAAGACAATTTTGGTTTGCCTAACATGGATCATTTGTTGCAGACTATGGTAGGATTAGAAATGATGTCCATGTTAGATGGATTCTCAGGATATAACCAAATACAGGTGGATGAAGCAGACCAATATAAAATAGCCTTCACAACACCATGGGGCACGTTTGCATATAATAGGATGCCATTTGGATTAATTAATGCAGGTGCAACCTTTCAAAGAGCTATGGATTTATCTTTTGGTGATTTGAAAAATAAAATTATTGTGATATATCTTGATGATTTGATTGTCTTTTCTAAGAAGAGGAAAGATCATCTTAGAGATCTAGCAAAGGTCCTGCAAAGATGTAGAGATCAAGGCATCTCATTAAATCCAAAGAAATCAGTATTCTATGTCACTGAAGGTAAGCTTCTTGGACACATTATTTCTCAAGAAGGAGTTAAAATTGATCCGGATAGAGTTAGAGCTATTCAGAAATTAAGCTTACCATTGAGTAAGACAGGAGTTAAATCTTTCTTTGGGCAAGTGAACTTCTTGAGAAGATTTGTTCCTGACTTTTCTAAGATTTTAAAAGATATAGTTGATATGATGAAAGGAAATAAAACTTTCAAATGGACTGATGTTGGAAAGAAGGCTTTTGAAAATATAAAAGGTGCTATTGCAAATGCTCTGGTTCTTGTTCATCCAGATTATACTAAAGAATTTATCATATACTGTTATGAATCATCTCATACTATGTCAGCAATATTAATGCAAGAAACTTAAGAAGGTATACAAGCCCCAATTGCCTTCATGAGTATGCCTCTAAAAAATCATGAGCTGAAGTATTCTCAAGTTGAAAAACATGCTTATGTAGTGGTGAGAGCATTAAAGAATTTTTAGATTTTATATCCTGCATTCACATTCAGTCATCCATGTGCCTGATGCTGCTGTAAAGAGTGTGTTAACGCAGCAAGATGTGGGTTGTAACAATAGAGGAGCTTGGATTGCAAAGGTCCAGGAATATGACATAGACATTAGACCAACAAATCTAATAAGAGGGAATGCTCTTTGCAAGGCCATAGCAGAGAATCAACAAGCTGAAGAAGATGATCACAGAGTGCTCATGGTAAGTTTGCAAGATCCTTGGTTCTCAAACATTGCATATTTTCTGACTTATGGTGAATGTCTAGATGGATTAACTGCTAAACAAAAGAGGAACTTAAAGAATAAAGCCTTGAAGTATGTTATACATGATGATGTTTTATATAAGAAAGCAATTGATGGTACTTTTCTAAGGTGTGTTGATAAAGATCAGCAAGAAAAGTTATTGAAATCTTTCCATGATGAAGCATGTGGAGGTCACTTCTCATCTACCGTGACTACTTTCAAAATTTTAAGACAGTGCTATTATTGGCCTGGCATGTTCAAAGATTCATATAAGTGGGTTGCAAATTGTGAAAAGTGCAAGATGTTTGCAGGCAAACCATAGTTGGCTGCATTACCTTTGAAACCAGTAGTGATAGAAGCTCCTTTTCAACAGTGGGGTTTGGACTTTGTAGGACCCATCAATCCTCCTTCAAGTCAAGGACATTCGTACATCTTGACTGCCACTGATTACTTCAGCAAATGGGTTGAAGCTACACCAATGAAGAAGACTACATCAGAGGTGGTATGTAAATTCATTAAAGAACAAATATTGGTAAGATTTGGAGTTCCCACAAAATTGATATTGGATAATGCTTCTTACTTTTCATCCTCAGAAATTTTTGCCTTTTGTTATGATCATGGGATTCAAATAGGACACTCTTATGATTATTTTCCTCAAGGTAATGGGCAGGCTGAATCAAGCAATAAAAATCTAATTAATATCTTAAAGAAGTTGGTTGCTGATAATCAGAGGGATTGGCACAAAAGGATATATGATGCTCTTTGGGCAGATAGAACTACTCCTAAAAGAGCCATTGGTATTTCTCCTTTTGAATTCGTGTATGGAGTAGAAGCCAATTTACCATTGCCATTAGAACTTGTTTCTTGCAAACTGAGAACCGCTATTGAGGATGATGTTTTCGAGGATGGCTTGGAAAAAAGGATCTTGTATTTGACAAAGTTACAGGAAGAAAGGGAAGACATGGTTGACAGGATCACTGAACATCAGAACTGGGTCAAGAAGTTGTTTGATAAGAGGGCAAGGCCAAGAAAATTCATGGAAGGTGATATGGTGCTACTATGGGATAAGAGACATGAACCTAAAGGAATGCATTCTAAGTTTCAATCCTTGTGGAAAGGTCCATTCCAGATTGTGCAAGTGAATCAAAATAACTCATTCAGATTGGCATATCCTTCCGGAGAGTCTCTGCCATGTTCCTGTAATGGGTAGTACTTAAAGCTATATCAGATGCATAATTGAAGAGCAGGTAACCCCTGCGTAGTAGTTAGTTAGGTAGGTTTTCTTTTATGTCATAGTTTAGTGGTTGTCTTTCTTTTTGCTGCTGCTTTCCTTAAGTTTAGTTTTCTTGTTGTCAAGTTGTCGGTTATTTTGCGGAACCAGAGATTGCTAGAGTTCTTTTAAGAATTGTAATGCTTAAATCCCTAGTTGGAGCCAGCTGTTGCCCCACTTTTCACCCTCTAACCATGCTGTTAAAAGTGGAAGTATTTGATGTCAAGTCAGAGTTAGTCAGTTTGGTGTCTAGGTTTAAGTCTTTCTTAGGTAGGTTTTCTTTGCCAGGTTTCCCTATCATTGCCTTTCCTTCTCTGAGCCGAGTGGGTTACTTAAAAGTCTTGTCATGATGGGTAGGTGATAGTTCCCAACCTGCCAAGGATATCAAGCTCTCATTGATGATCTTTTGTAGATGAAAGTTGTGAAATATTCTCCAGGCATGTACAAGGGACCTGATGGAAGTCTTCTCATATGGTTGATGCAATAACAAGTCTAGCATTTGGAATTTTAGAGATTCACTTTATGGGGTAGTGTGTGAAATCTAGTTGACAAGACTTCTCCTATTCTAATGTGTGCAATGGTTATAAAAGTAGAATTTGTAAGTGGAGAATATTTGGTTACATTGAAATTCTGCAAGTCAAGAGGATCTTAAGTTGTGTTTCCAGAGATTGCTGATGCAAATGTAATGTTGTCATCTCAGTTGGACTCCATATGGTGTTATGATCTATAGGCTCAGAATGTGAAGGATGTATCTCAAAATGGAAATTGTTCTTGGAAAGAAAGTTTCAACATTAGCCTATGCATTAAAATCATTCAGGGAGGTTTAGATGCTCAAATTCAAGAAATTAAAAATTGAAGTTGCTTTGACTAGTCCTGGATTATATGAAGATATGAATACAAAGGCCTCCAAAGTGTTTTAAGTTTATTTGAAGTTCCTAAACAAGGTTCAATATGATGGAAATGAACAGGGAACTCCATTCTACCTTTCGGTCAATGGGACAGCGAGACCTGAGCTATGATATTAGATCAATGGTTCCCGTTATCCCTCCAAGCTGTTGAAGATTCATTACAGGATAGCGGGGATCTTGCCACCTATTGAGATACTTTTCCTGCAAGCTTCCCAATTTTTTTACCGAGTTCGGGTCAAAGAAAAGTGTGGCGTATCTTGGAAATGTTTGAAAATCTCGTGTAATTTCAAAATCAACAGACCCCGCTTTGCCTTGATTACGTCATATTGCCTTTGAGGCAAAATGGGATCCTTCCACATGTCTAGGTGGGACTGAAGATGTTTGTTGAGTTGATCGATCATGTGACCATGAAGCCTGCTAGGACCCACATATGCCAACAGCTCAAATGCGATAACATAAGCTGAGCAGGGAAAGATCCTACATCCGACGGAGGGCGTATGTTCACAAGGGATCTTGGAGATCTATGTGAAGAAGCGATGGCTGTTGATCTTCCAATGGTGGGCCCGGTAAGTTTCTCGCAGTCACTAGGTTAGAGAAGGAATAAAGTACATTCGACAGTTAGGGAAGATGACCACGCAGTTTTGCGACTAATAAATAGTTAAGAGATAACGTAAGCTGGGCAAGTTCATTTTGAGTGGTCACATGATCGCAAGAGTTTAAAACATGCTATGTGATCATGCGAGATGAAGCCACATGGAATGGTGGGTCGTGGGCTCTTAGTTGTAGTCTCCAGATCTACAGTCCCCACTTTGTCGCATGACTGAGGAAGATGTCTTGCAATCATGCGGGATCTCTCCACGTGTCTCTCGATGGGTTTGAAGGCATCTATATCAGGAGGCTCTCTGAAAGACAATCAACGATCCCCGCAAGCCAATCATAGGGCGGTCGCATGATCGCATGGATTAAAATATTACCATGAGATCATGTGACAAGGCAAAAAGGGAACCTATGTACGTTAATAGCGCAAATGTGATAAAAATATAATATAAGTTTATTTAAAGTTGTCGCATGATCGCAAGAGTTGAAAAAGAGTCATACGATCATGCGACAAGAAAAGCCGAATGGATGGAACTTTCAGCACATGGCCGTGTTTGTGGATTTTGAGAAAATGGCGACAAGTCTATGGAATTGAGGGACAGTATGTGTAGTCATGACGACTCGGGGATGAGTTATAATTGCCTAAATATGGGGTTGATTTCCATCACAGTGATGAATAAGAAGATGAGTGCATCTCAGTAGTAGACAAAGTCATGAGATCATGTCAAATGTTTTAAAGCATCTGAAGGAGAGGATCAATGCCAGTTGGGGATCGGGTTAGTTATTCTGCATGAGTTTGAATGATGACTTGACTCTAAGAGCCCAATGGACTTTGGCTTGACAGATGTTGATTAAGGAGAAGATGAAAGTCTCGAATTGAAGTGTCACAATTCTGATGTCTTTCCCTATTCCTATATCTATGATAGCTCTTCAAATTCCTTCATCGAAGATGTTTCTTGCCATTTTTTTTTAATCTTTTTGTATTCTGGAAGTTGAAACATTTCTAGCGGCTATAAATGTTGTACATTGAAAACTCTATAAAGGGGGTTGAGAAAATCAATGCAAAGGTCGGAAAATTGGATATTCGAGCAAAAGTGATTCCATTTACTGAGCTTTATTTCTAGTTTTGTTACATTTTAGTTAATCATCTGCATTTGAATAGAAAGGACAGTTATGTATGAAGCTATGATTACATATTGAATTCCATTTCATATCTGTGGTTACAGTAAGTAATTCCATTTGCTTGTCATATGTAACTCTTCTCCTATTCATCCTGTTTGTTAGATTCATTCTGGATAGAAAGTACAATTGTGTATGAAGGTATGATTTTCGCTTGGATTCCATTTCATGTCAGAGGTTGCAGTGAGGGAAATTCCATTTGGTGTTCGTATATGATTCTACTCCTGTTCTCTCTAAATAGAATTTGCATGATTAGAGTAGTTAGATTAAAGTTAGGAGATAGAATATATACCCTTGCTTGAATTGTTTGTGTCTATGAGAAATTCGGTTAAAACACATCAGAGACAACCTGGTGATCAGTTTAAAAACATATTCATTGAACACCATACACAATCAGGGAGCTGTACCTGTTAATTCAGAGGGTAGTGATTGAAGATATACACTGACCCAATTGTTGGTAACATCCTTTTGTTCTCTTACCTTGGGTGATTTGGGAGTCAAAGATTAAAAATCTTAGAAGAGGACAAACTGTTAACCAACAAAATTCAAACCCACAGATACCTTATAACTGGTATATCAACATGCCTTACAAGTTAATACACAAGAACTAAGACAATGCATACAAAGACATCAAAACAAGAACTGAATAGGGATTCCATTGTTTTCATTAAAATTCATCTAAGAATGTACATTACAAGACCATGAACACAAAAAAGATAGGACTCAAAGCCTGGAAGTTGTCCCAGCAGCATAAATTTTCAACCTCTCTTTTCAAATGAGAAGAAAAATTGAGATATAGGAGAATGTGGTCAGTTGAAAGCCAACTGATAGCTGTCCATTCTTGGCATGAAAATATCTCCAGGTCTTCCCACACTTTGCTCTGCAACTGATTCTCAAAACTGATCCACTATGTGCAATCATTTCTCCAACAGACTGATTCTAATTCTGATCCTTGGATTTCAAACCCACACTTCTCTTTCACACTTCACTAAAACTGAAAATAATCATTTCCATTGGTTTCCTCGTCCTTTCTCGTTCCTAGAAACATATAACACTTATATGTTCTGACAAAAATTGAATTTCTAGGACATTTTTTCATGAGCAAGCTTGGTCTTTTAAATTTTTGAATATTTCTCTATAGTTTGAACTATGTCATTTCTTAGATCTTTTTCAATATGCAATTTTATATCATTTTATATTATTCTGCACTTTGCCACAGGAATGCACCAGAACTTGACACTTGTCACCATCTCATTCATTGCTCGATCTTGACCATGGGCTAACCCCTGATTGGGAGATCTAGCAAATGACCTTGATCTCTTCATCTCCAAATTAATTCCTTAACTGTAGTTAAGCTCTAAGATCTGGTGAAATAGGCATTCTTTGAATCTCCAGGTCATTTCTTGACCTCGGGTTAGATTTGGAGATCTGGCGACCAAGTCTATCTCCAAATCTTAGAATGAATTTTCCTTGACTGCAGGGACTTGGAGAACTGGTGAACAAGCAACCTTTGGATCTCTGAATGCTAGCCCCTAACCGCATGGGATCTGGAGAATTGGTGAATGAGTGTTCTCCTAATCTCGGAATGGCTTGGCCTTAACCGCTAGCTTTCAGTGACCTGGTGACTGGCGGTTAACTAGCCGCTACCTCTGAATCTCCAGATTTTCGCTAACTGCCTGGTTTGATTTGGTGAATCTGTGAGCCCTTGACATGTGTCACTCTTTTCCACCTCAACGCGCCATCTATTCAAAAAAATTACCTTACCTATGCATTCATGGGCATAGAAACTAAGGCACCAACATGGAGGGTTGTGTGGGCATAGCCTCCAGCTCTTCATCTATTTCATTAAGTGAGTTCTGTTGCATATATGCACTTGAAATGTCAGTTTTGGCATCAATGTGGGACTAAATCCCTCAAGGTTTTTAAAGTCTTCTTTGCATTTTCGTTCAAAATTTGTGGGGCCCGCCGTGCATAGAGACATCTAGCCAAGGGGCCCACCAAGATCCCTTGCCTCTTTACTTATTTTACATTGTAAGTGTCAGAGTATTTAAATACATGAAACTCCCCAATCCCAGTGAATGTGGGATAATTGTCATGAAGATTTTATGGGCAGTTTTGACAGTGCCGCACTCAGTCGCCTGTATCTCACGAATTAGGAAGAATTTGGAAAATCTCTCCAATGAGAATCTAGAGAACTAGGTTTGCGAAAACATATCCGAAAATGAGCTCAATCCAACGGTTCAATAAAAAGTTATCCCCCTTGCAATATGACTATTTTTTTTCTTTTCTGCAAATCCGCATTTTCAAAATCCATTGTGTGGGCTATTTCTTCTTTTCTTTCTCAAAAAGACCATTTCCATTTAATACACGGCATCCATGTTACATTTAAAATTCCTCTTCCAATTTGTTCTATGCACATCTTTCCTTCACTGTCATGCACCACATTTTGATTGCCTTCAGTTTGCAATCACTTTCGTTGGCCAGATGTGCCCAGCCAAGCCTTGCATCTCTTTTAAACACTCACGCTGGCAGCCCCTTCTATTGTTTGGTGTGGTGTGTAATGATTACATCCCTCAACACATATGCACGCTGATTAAACATGCTAGTATTTATATATTCATATTAAGGTTGGCAACCTCTCAATCATGGTCATTTTCCTTCAATGCTCATTTGGGTTCCATTTCCTTGGCCTTTTGAAACCACTGAAAGAAGATATAATAAACACTCATGTCCTTCTTATCAAACCAATATGCATTGGCAACAGTAGTCAATTCCTTGATAAATTTCATTACATTCAAACAGGCATTGACACTGGCATCCTTGGTCGCCTTTCATTTTGTCCATGTTAAGTATACACACAATCTCTTGAAGACATTAAGTACAAGGCATCACTCTTGATGCACGCCTTCCTCTGTAAGACCAAGATGAAGTCAACCACTTGAAGTAGAACCATGGCGCATCGAAGATTCAATCACATAATTCATTTTTTACATTTTGGCAAAACTGACCATCAACATCGACTGGCTCCCAGAAGCAGCCTCAAAAACTGACAAAAAGGCCTCACCAAGCAGTGTCGCCAGGGAGACAGGTTCACTTCCAACAAGTTATCACACTCGCCAAATGATAATGCCCAAAAAGATATGAGCCAGCTGATATTAATAGTCAAACATGGCACCCTGAAAACTGAATCTCGCTATACTGCCAAAATCGCACAAGCTACCTCTAGAACTGGCCTTTAAAACTAACTAACTGAAACTTTCATGAACTGGCAACCTAGGCACTAGTTCTCCCTCATAGAGGGAATATGAATCCGTAACCAACTTGCCAAAAAAATCAAATGTCCAGTTTCAATTAATCACCAAAGTCTGCTTACTAGATATGTTCAACATTTAAAATAGTGAAAAATATAGAAGTTGGGCTTGGAATATGCCTGGGAAAGTAATCAAACGGATTGGTAAAGACTTGAAAATCATCAGACACTTAGTCTTCTAGGTCTAAAGTATGGAACCACACTCAATTATGTTAGACTTTTGACAGGGCACAAAATGGGATACCTCAAAGTAGGCCACCTAGAATTCTGAATAGTGCACACTCAGAAAAATTTAACAAATTACAAATGGAATGGCACTGACAAATAGGTCAAACAGGTACATGGGGCACTGAAAATTGGCATGATGACTCATTCCCATGCCTACAATATGATGCCAAAATCGGCATGCAATGACCAATCACAGGATAAAAGATATTCAAATGCAAACAGGGCCTGCTACAACAAATTGACACTTAGGCAGAAACGCAGATTCAGACAAGTTCTTAAAACAAGACATCATGAAACAACTTGAAACTTGAAATTAGTGACCTGAGATGCCTTCAAATGATAAAGCAAGGGTAATGAATACTTGACATGCATAGTAGACCTCAAAATCTCATCTGGGAAAATAGGCACAAAAGCACTTAGAGGGCTTCAAACTGCAAAAATTTAACGAGCTCAAAAACCCATGTTGTATTTTTGAGTACCAACAGTACTATCCAAAAAGGAAGTAGAGCATAATTCCCTAGCCTCTTCACTTCACCAAAACAAAGAAGACAGATTAATCCAACATGCTAAGACTGAAATTACCTCTCCAAGATCTGTGATATCAACAACTTATGCTCTATCAATCTCTCCAGAGAGAGAATGTATCGATCAAAAACTGAAGACTCAAAAACCCAATAGAACGCAAGATAATCCCCGTATCCTCCCTACCCACAAGGGGATCATTTGTCAAGAAGAGCTTCGCATACGTGAACAAGAGAAAGAAGCCCACACTCTCAAGATCATCCACAAATAGTGTTCATAGGGCCTATTTACTATGTGTAACAGATATGCAGAAAGAAAATCTATGTTCATTTTATAGCCCAAAAATTGAAGTCTGTGACATGAAAGAAGAAAAAGTCACACAAGCTTGACACAAGAGTTCATTTTATATGTTCAAATCAAAGTGTTATCAGTTGTAGAAGAATACTTGAATTCCTCGCAACGCGCTTAGTAGATTTTACCTATTTTAACAATTTAGTTGCACTTTTCCAATCAGAATTAGGAAATATCAATCAGAAATAGCATAGTTCAATTGTTATGGTTAGCCATTAGTCCAAATCTGAAAATCAAATCTGACAAACTGCCTAAAAATTTGAAATGACAATTGAATCCTGGTATCAAAACTTGTACGGCAATGGGTTACCTCTCATACGATAATCCAAACCTCATATGACAGTGGGTCACCTCAGGCACAACTTTCTGAAAACTCGTACGACAGTGGGTAACTTCCCATACAACAAAGAAGTTTCCAAATGATAATCTATAGTTGTTGGTACGAGCCTCAAAAATGTCGAATGTCATACGACACCTAGAGGGTCCTAGCACGAGTTTCTGACAAAACTCATACGAAAATTGTACGGATAGAGAATAAAATCATAGAATTGATCAGAAAATGATAGAAAATAGATAGAAATAGAAACCTATTTCAGCGCCCCATGGTGGGCGCCAGAAATGTGTGTGTGAAAATTGTACCTAGCTATGGACACAACACTTCAGTAAAACATTAGAGGTTAGAAAAATTGAAATTTGCAAGTAATTGAAACTAAGCTAACTAGATGATTTACTACCTTCTAGTAGGTGCGAGTATGATGTTCTTAGATTGAAATTGAGATTAGTGACAATGAAACACCTAAATGAAGGATTTGAATGATTGAAAACAATGAAAAACTATATAAATGCAGATTAATCTATTTTTTTGGATTTGGTATGCAATAAGATGAAGAAATTGGATATGAAACTAGTCTAGAATGAATCGAAATGATATGCAGATTTAATCTAAGAAGGATATGAATGAATGAATTCTATGATATGAAAACTATGACCAACAATGAAAAATCTCACAAATCACCTGTTGCAAGTGCTCGATCCTTCAGCTGCAAATTCGCCAGAGTAATTGTGCAAATTCGAGGATGGTTCATTGTGAAGAGCTGAGCCTTGTTTTTATAGAAATCTAGGGCTTGAGGATGCATTGAGAAAAGCCATAAATCACTCTTGATGAACTCAAGTTGATTTTTGAGTTAACAAGAAATTGGAAATAGATCAACTCACAAAATCATGAAAAAATAGCTTTTTAACTCAAATCAGAAGTTTAGATCAATTTTCAACTCAAAATAGATGTTGAGTTTCCAAAAGATAACAACTTGAATTGATTTTCTGATTTAAAGTTTAACTGCTTTTTGAATGTGCATAATACTTATGAATTAATTTAAAAATAAAGTGATTTGTCTTCAACTTGACTGATTTTAAATTTAAAACAACTGATTTATGGGTTAATCAATTATTAAATCAAACTTTTATTCAAAAGCTATATTATTAAATATTGACAACTGACATTAATTAATTAAATAAGAATTTAATCAATTAGTCATAAGATTTTTGATTTATTGTCAAAATTAAATAATACGATTTAGGAATAAATGTAATTAAATCTAATTAAATAATTAAGTGGCAGAATTAAATCTGATTAATTAAATATTCAAAATATTCAATTAATTAAACTTTAGGATAAATAGGATTTATCGCCAAATAATTATTAACTCAAAGATAATTAGGATAAATAAGGAATATTTCAAAGAATATTCTCCGATGCGGAATTAAGATAAAATCAATTAGGTTTTGATGAACTGATGTGAAGATGTGTCTTACGTTAGGACTTTGATGTCGATTTTGATCGAATTGTTGATGTAAGAGGTTAATGAACCTATAGCCCATTTTTGGGGTATTACAACAAGGAGTATGTTTTACCTGGTCTCACCGAGGGGAGTCAATGCACTATGTCCTTTTATGCAGTAGATAGAGAGAAGTTACATAGGCATGATTTCATTCAGATAGAGAAGGTTACACATCATGTCTCTCACAGCTCACAGATATCTTAATCAAATCAACATGTGAGAGTTGTTCACTTTGTGAATAATCTTTTATTTGATGTGGATGTCACTATGTCTTATGATAATTGATTGTTTGAGTTCAACGATGATCCCTTTCAGGTGATGAGTGAGGATGATGATGATGATTGGGATTCTTTCAGTACACTGGGTTATCATACATATTTTACAGGATGCCAGTTAATTTTTACTGAGTAGTTTACAGAGGTGTACTCAGTGAGGAGTTCTTTTAGTTTCACTTTTGATCCTCATGTTCAGGATATTTACTAGTTGCAAAGCTCATCAACACATCTATTTGATGACTGGTATGATTGTTTAGTTGGCACATAGATTGGGGCAAGTCCATTTTGTTGGTTGATTTGCTTCTGTGTAAGTTACTCATGGTTGAGTTAATCCCATGTGATGTTACTGTCTCAGCATCATTAGTTCGGGTGTTGAGTTCAGTTTCTTAGACATTGTAGTTGGTACCGTTGATGTTGGAATTTTTTTTGCTGGAGTGTGGTGATGATAGGGACATTACTCCATTCTATCCTTGGGATCCATGTGGACTTCTGTGTTTTGTTTTTTGAGATTGTTTGGGGACAAGAAATTTTAGGGAGGGAGGACTGTAATGTCCCTATTTTGAGCGAGTATTGGAGTTAGTGGATTCAACATATCATTGGGTCCTTGTAGGCTAATTCTGGTGATTAGAGGACCCTGTTATGGGTTTTGGCCCCGTTTTGCGGGACTTACTATTTATAGTAAGTCATCATAGGGTTCTACTGATCTCAAATGATTTAGAGGAGTTATACGATGCTTTTAGATTTTATTTCTGGCTTCTAGTTTGGACTCCAAGATTCTTGGAGGGAGCATCTATTTTTAGTAAGTCACCCCGTCAAGTCCATTCATCATATTTCATCATCAGGATCACTCTTGTGCTGTCATATTTTGATTCTAATGCTTCCTCAGTCGTTTTCGCAAGATGGATGAATTATGTTTATTATTTAATTAAAACGACTACGGTTTCCATTTTCATTAATAATCTATTTTAGACATCTTAGTGTTATAGCTCATTGGAACCGGGTTGAGAAGTTTTAAATCCTAAGCTCATAAAACAGGGACCCTATGTATCAGAATATGGTTATTTTAATGAAAGGGTCTTTTTTTTCATCATTAAAGTGGAAAGAAATATAAATGTTTATTATATTTCAAATGTGCAACCATAAAGCAAGTGGCTTTTAAGTGAAAAGTGTCATTGAGAAGCTATGGAAAATATTATATATTCAACTTTATGATAATTCAAACCTCATTCTTGACTTATGCAATTTTTATGAAGTTTTTGGTTGTGGAGAAGTTGGCAAGGGTTTGAGGACTAATTCCTCACTTCTGTAGTTTAAATCATCATTAATTGGTGGTGAATTTTGCTACTAAATTCTGGAAATCTAATTCTGATTCAGTGGATGCAAATTTGGTGTTGTTATATACCAAATTTGAGGAGAATTGTTAATTTTCTGTTGTTAATGAGGTATTCATAATTCTTGTTCAATTATCTTCAGAAGATTATATTGATACTAGAAGGTCATTGTATCATCTATTCTGGTTATAAGTTATTAGCAAGGATATGATATTTTCTAGAGGAGCTGCATTTTAAATTAGAGAACCAAATAATTAATTATTGGCTATGAATTTCACTTGGAGGCCATGTTTTGTCTTCTAGCAGTTGTACGTTCAAGTTAAGAGACTGCTTTGCATTGGAGAGAGCTGCATAAGCATTTGGGAGGTCCATGTTTCATCATTGTGGGTCTGCATTCCATATTCTCAAGGTTTCTTTCAACCTTTGGAGTCTTATGTTCCTTTTGGTGGTTGTGTTTTCTCCCAGGTTGGCCATGTTTTGCAATTAAGGTGCCAATTTAAATTTATAATTTGATATGTGGTTTTTTAATTGGAAAATTTGTAAATTTAATCCATTCTGGTGAGCTTGGAAGTTTAGAATTAATTGATATTAAACATTATTCAATTCTGAAAATATTTTTGAAGTAAAATATTATCAATCAAAAAACAAAACATTGCAAGCAAATTCAGAAATAAATATTACCTTCAGCAAAGAGCCAAGTAGGTTCTTTACAAATCATCTCATATGTACACTATCTTTCTTAACAATTTTTCACAGAGATAATCCCTTTGAGTGCACATGTTTTATGCATGCTCATGGTCCTCAAATCGAACTAGTCTTATTAACTTAACCATGAATGTATGCTCTACAATTTTGTCAATCTATTTTAATGGAATGTATTTCAATTCATTAGTTAGCCCGTGGAAGTAGGTTACACTAGCTTCGGTTGTACATTACATGCAAACATGGATGGAAGGTATAGCTTTAAAAGGAAGGTCAAATTAATCCATTACTCTAACACATTTCCTCTTTTTATTATGTTTCCTTGAACCCTATTCTCCTAACACTTATCCTTCTCATGATGAGATCGGGGTAGATTAGTAATAGAAGTGGGCTGATAGCACCTTGTATTTCTTTTAGTTGCATTAGTTTTTGACAATCAACATTGCCACCATAAAGGAGTTGGCATACTCTAACAATTATTGACATGTTTTAGGTAAAATGATGAATACAATGGCTTTAGCACAATCATCTTTGGACTCCTCTTGGTCTAGTCGTCAATGTGCTTAGGATCCTCCAGACTTCCACTCCCACTCAAGGTCATGCCAGTTCGCTTCCACCCTAGAACGTCAAGGTGTGACACTTTGATTGCCAATTATCTATTTGTAGTGATAAATGAACCAACATAGCCCAATTCATATCCCTAGAAAATAATTTTTTTATTTAATTTAAATTATGAGAATGGAGTCCACATGCGAAAAAATGGCCATTAGAACTACAAAAAGACATGAACCAACAATCTCTATAAGAGAAATAGAAAGATAGGGTTAAATATAAAGATTCAAAAAAAGTGCATACAAACTAAAAGAAATGTCGAACAACTACTTCCCTAGCATTCAAGGCTAAAAGGGGCCAATGATGAATTCCCACTAATTTCTTCTAGGGGTTGTTAAGTAAATGTAGCCTAGTAATGAAATCTCATGTAGCATGAGTTGTCCATTGTTTGAAAGCATTAGTTAGTAAGCTTGTGAGATTATCTACTAGTGAGGACTTTTTTTCATGCCTAGGACATCTCTCCAATATATAAAGCCATATATCTTTGATCACCTCTCTATATCGAATCCCTAGAGGGGACTTTTGAATTTCTAAGTAGACTATGGTATCATTCCCAAATCTCAAGTAGAGAGAGCATCTGCAAAAACAAATATTTAATATCAAATTGTAATAACTACAACAAACAAAATTGGAAATTTAATAACTTAAATGCTAAGTTACTGATTCGGGTGCAGATGTGGGTATGAGAATCCAGTACACGGATGCGTGAATTTTTTTGGGGGGGGTTTTGGATGTGTGTATATATATATATATACAAAAAATACAAGAAATATACATAATTAAATCATTGGATAGTATGATACTTCATCATTGATCAAGATAAATATTAAATGCCAAATCTATGTTAGACAACATAAAAATGATCTAAGGAAAATCTATGTTAGACAACATAAGAATGATTTTATAAGGAAAAACTATGTTAGACAGCATAAGAATGATTTGCTAAAAAGGAAGGATTCAAATTAAGGAGATACATGTTGATTTATAAGTATACCAATTTCTTTTATAAACAGTTATAAGAAGTAATAGTTCCAGCGATCAAACAATTCAAGACATACAACAATATTAAAGTCACCAAGCAATGATAGTGAAGGATTTCATTAATATATCATTAATTAATACAACGATAATATAAAAGTACCACTGGAATATAACATGGACAGGGATAATTCCAATATTTGGTGACTCGACAAAATATGACTATTAATATGATACGATTATCTTCGAAGATAAATAGCATTTCCTATGGTCAAAATAAAAGAAGGTCATTTGTGTATTGGCAATAACATAGAATTCAAAGATTAAAAACAGGTCAGCAACGATATTATATGTGATGGTCAATAGAAGACATCAGTATTACGAAGACCAAGTTTGTGTGATTCGGGCTGGAAAGTCTAAGGGAATCTGAGAGGGAGCATTACAGCTCCCTGTGGATGTGCTTGGTTGCGCATACACGTGCATCCATACTCCCCCCGCCTCCAAACGCCTCTGCTTCGCATCCAAGCATTGGGCAAGAGAATCTGGTAACTTAGCTTAAATGAGCTGCAATGCAATTTCCCTATCACTTTTTGATCACCCAGTTCTCGAAATGGGAAGGTGAGAGCACAGGGCTATGCAAGATCTTGAAAGAACCAAACTTGCCAACAATGCCAACCAAAACTTCACTTCTTTAGTGGAGTGTGCTATGCAAGATCTGAAAGAAAAATACTTTCACTCTTATTCAATGGAGTGTACAATTACAATGAGAACAGGCACTTCATGCTTATTCAGTGAAGTACAATTACAATGCACAAGCACTTATTGGTTATTCAGCAGAGTGCAATTACAAACTACAATTACAACGCACACGCACTCCACACTTTCTCAGTGGAGGGTAATCACAAAACACATTGATCACTTCCACTTGTTCAGTGATGAGGGTAACAACAAAATGCAAAGTTGAGAGCAGCATCCAGGTTACTACAATTAGATCAAACGCATTCTGTCGATATGCAACAATAAATTATATTGCAACAATCCCAAAGTGTACCAAATAACATGAATAAATCAGCTTAAGTATGAAACAATGGGAAAATACTTGGCATGAACTATAGAATGCGGTGTAAGTCTGAAAGCACAAACAAATGTTGATTACTAAAATTTGACTAAGATGGAAAAATTATGAGAACCTCTGAAGCCTAGAATTTTCATTTTAAATCCTAAATATTTAAAACCCATCTCAAACATCCTGAAACTATATGCATGAAATATAACTTAAATGCAAATGTACTTATACTTAAATGTTTATTTTGTGCCTCAAAATGCAAGTTGGTAGATTAATAAATTGTATGCAGGTTTGATATTCTTCTCTATCAGTAGGTGCAACACCTAATTAGCTCATAAACTCATAAAAATGCTTCTCCCCTTTAGAAAACCAAAAACCTCAACCTCAAAATTGATGGTTTACATTTTCTAAGGCTAGGTGCCACTAAAGAACCTAAAATAATGATAAAAATTTCAGCATTTCACTTCAACTCCTTCAAATGCCCCTTCCCCACAAGTACAACTAATATTAATGAGATACAAACCTTCAATGATCTCCCTCAATATCTATACAAACAAGAAGCAATAGCATAAAAGGGTGATAAACAAATTCTTTTATTATATCAAATCCACACCAAACAAGAACAGTAGTACATACTAGCATGGCCCCTTCACAGCTCCTTTAAACACTTTCCTAATGTTGAATACACTTTGCAAACTAAACCCATAAAAACATCAAATACTTCCATCTTAAACAACAACTAGAAATAAAGCTTCAATTGTAGGCTAATCCGTGACCATTTATGAAGCCAACCAAAACAGCTAGTAGGATTTTTGTCCCCAAAAATATATTTTCAAAAGGATTTTTGTCCTCAAAATTGGAGATACAACATAGGTTCTTCTGAAGTTGAAAAAAATATCATAACCTGGTTAACCTCAACGATGAGCTCTAAACCTCCATTTATAACATTCTGGAGGGAAAATAATAATCTCCCTTTTTCCTCAACGAATTCTTTTTTCAAATTAAGTAATTCACTAAGTGCAAAAGACCCCTTACACGTAGGCACCCCCGTAAAGGAAAAACATTAAAAACTTTTAAATAAATTGTTATACCTTAGTTGCTTTTTTTTTTATGATTCCTCCTTAGTGCAACTAAAGTTTTGATTATTTAAGGTCTCTTTTTGAAAGAACCTTGAAACTCAACAACATCACTACCTAAATGATCTTGTGCTCTCCAAGAACTTTGAAGTTCTCCTTTGCTCGCCAATTAGTCTATGGGAAAACTCCAAAAATACACTAATTGTTTATAAACTAATTATGCTTGAAAAGGGGACATTACAATCCTCCTCAAAAATTGCTTGTTTGTATATTTGTATTGAGTTTGGTCAGCTTGAGGTGATTTATCATCCTTATTTAAATGACAACCAATTGCCATAGGAGTTCTCACTAGTTTGCAATCCTCCATACTAAACTTCTTCAACACCTCCTTAACATATTTAGCTTGAGAGGTAAAGATACCATCATTCAATTGAGCAATTTGAAGTCCGCAAAAGAATGACAACTCAACCAGCAAAAATATTTCAAATTCTTTCCAAATTTCTTCCACAAACTTCTTACATTGGATCATTCCCACCAAATATAATATCATCAAGATATGCAACAACAACTAGAATCTCTCTCTCTCTCTCTCTCTGTTATTAGGATCCCAATTCAAGCTCCATCCAACTAAAGCTCTTTTGCAAATATCAGGATCCCAACTCAATCTATAAAACACTCCAAATTTTTTTAACACCACTCTAATACAACTGAAAGCTGCAAATCTATATTTCGTTGTTTCATTATGAAGCAATCTACCAAACATGTAAATCTCATAGCACAAACATTTCAAATTCTTTCTACATATCTTCAGCAAACTTCTCACACTAGATCATCTCCACCAAATATAATATCATCAACATATGCAACAATAAATAGAACTCTCTCTCTCTCCCTCTCTCTCTCAATCTAAAAAACACTCCAAGTTTTTTCAACACCACTCTAATACAACTGAAAGCTGAAAATCTATCTTTTGTTGTTTTACTATGAAGCAATCTACCAAACATGTAAATCCCAATATGCCATATTTTTGTATTAACATGCAAAATGAGGGAAAAAGAATGAACATGTCTCATCGAGTAACCATCACAATTTTAATTGATCGATCCCAAAGTCAAAATTTGTTGACAAACATCTAGATTATTTCTCACAAAATTGAATGATGTTCACCAATTGTGTATAACTGATTACACAAACCTTCCCAATTTTTATTTTTTACTGAAGTTATCAATTATCCTCTTCAGCAAGAAACATAAACCAGCTAGAATATATGCTAAGAACAACTAATGATGGTTATGAACAAATTGCATCACCTCCCGCATATCATTAATGTTAGCTGATATAATCATCCCTTTCAACAACTTACCGACATTTTCAAATAAATTTATGACATCAAACTGAAGATAATTACAGCTATTCAAGATTGAAAACCATAACTCACAATCTGATTTTTCTAAAATCAGCAACTGAAAATAGGATAGCAGCTCCAAAAATGAATATTCTCATTTCTATAGATAATGGAAGCAAAAAAACAATGAATATTGCTTTTACTACAACTAAAAACTCACCACTATCGATCGCCATTTAAAATGTACTACTCTCCTCTATAAGTGGCTGCCATAACACTTGTGAGTACTCAAATGTAACTTCTTGGTAGTTGGACTGTATCGAAATAAAAGTATTAAATAATTAATTCAAACTTGTAGTTCACCATCACTGCCAATCTTTAACACCTTCAGCTAATGTTCTCTTGCATGAAAAACTGAATATTAAGGCAACATAATCATGTTTTTGCTTCATCAATCTGTTAATCATGAAGACTTCTTCAAATATAGTTAAAATCTCAACACAAATCCGCAACTCACTATAATGTTGGTGTTTCCCACTTATTAACAAAATCAAATTTGTCAATTTAAACATTATGCAAGGTTGATACAATACAAAACAAACCCCATCATGAAAATATGCCTTGGCTAGTACCAAAACATTGTATAGCTTGATTTCATACCATAAATCAACAAAATGAAATGTTTTCTAGATGATGAAGTCTATATGTATCATAACATCCCGTGAGGCAACTTCTTCTACCTCATCATTTCTTTCTTCTTTATTAGGTGGTCTTTTAGGAGGATTACCAACAAGAATCTTATCGTTCCTGATCACAAGACTCTGCTCAACATCATGATTTAGTCTCTAGTATTTATTAAGTATTTCATGTGACCCAAGGTACCAATCAGAGCAGAATATTTTCTCCATCCACTTAACATTAATAGTCTTTGGTGGTATATCGGGATCCTGCGATGGCGCTCTTGAAGGTGTTGATACACGCATGCTAGGGGAAACCCTAGCCGCATTACTAGTAGTTTTTCACAGAGATATTCAGTGGGCTTCATGAGGTGTTACTTCCATGGTGGCCGAGGGTGACTATTGGCAATGATTAGGCTGCTCTTACTAATTCATAGGTGGTATTTCTATGGTGTGGGGGGTTATTTGCATGGTATTTGGGGCTAGGTGTTTTCCATGTGCAAGAAGGTGGTTTTAGGAGTCGGGTACTCGTTATAGCTGCCTCTATGGGTTGTCTCCTTTTTCTCTTGATCGTATGGTTATCCTCTTGCATTTAAGGGGTTTTTATGTGTGGGGGCCTTGGATGGATATGAGAAGAGGTCCTTCTAGAGGATCAGGCATGTTGTTTAAGGTTGCATTGATCGAGATTAGTTCATCGTCATGCATACATGAGAATCCTATATTCGATGTGATAGGTACTGGCATGGGAGAGAATTTCTCAATTTGGAAATTTTAGGATTATGAAGGTAAATGGGTGTCTGGCTAAGAGTGATAATAGGTTGGTCCTAGTGATTCCTCTAGATCTTGTTGAGGAAGATATTGATTATTATCTAATCATGCTCTGGTTTGCAAGTTCATGGGGATCCAGGTATCATTTCCCTTCTTGGAGTCATGGGTCATAGCACATGGAATCCAGAGGGGGGAATGGAAGCGATGTTGGCTGCCAATGATTATTTCTTGATCATTTTATCGTGCATGTCTAACAGAAATATGGTGTTTGAAGGGGTCCCTACTTTTATAATCAAGTTAGTCTATTCATCAAGCCATGGCATGTTGGTTTCAACCCAATAGTAGAGCTTCCATCACAAATAAAGAAATGCAATTGGCAGATGTAAAACCAAATTCCACAATATTTTCCAACCACCTATTCTCACCAATGAGAAAGATTTGAAATAGAGTATGAGTATCCATATAAGCACAGAGGATAAATAAATCTTGTTAGATGTTATAGCAATTATTGTTCAAGCTGACATCTATGCAAAATGTACAACCATAAATAAATCACATATATTTTTTGTCTTAATTCCTCGAGTAGAAGTCATCACATTGAATGTAATGATTGCAAGATATGTATGAAAGGAATTCATTGGAAGACCTTCAAAAAATTTCAAAAGAGTAAGGCATTGAAAGAACAAAATCAAGATCCAAAAGCTGATATCTCACATGAGGATGTGAGAAAATACTTTGTTGCACAGTCATGGCATATGTTGTTATCATGGATATCTATAAATGAAGATGTTGATGGAAGAGTTATATTTCACACTAAGTGAAAAATAAAAGTTGGACAAAAATCATTGGACATGTTGAAAGAATCAATTTACAGTAGTATAATGATAAAGTGGAATGCTTTGAAGGGGGATTAGTCAAGGGAACATTGATTTCCATATCATGAAAGATATCAAGCCTATTCTGAACATGATATTTCACTCCAATGTTCTAAATGCATGAATGAATTATTGACACCATGACTTAAAACTTCCAAGGATGGAAAAATCCAATTCACAAAATGATTTGTATTAGGTGGAGTATCCTCAGATAAGAATGCTTAGCATATACAGTCACAAAAAAACTCCTTCAATGGAAAACTGATATTGGATGGGTGTCCCTTGTGATAATGATTGAAATGGCTTGATCCTTTTCATCTTTATGGAGAATCTTCAAGTTTTCCATTGCTTTCAAATAGAAAAATTTATGTTTTTTGTCCTCAAAAGGCTTGGTGTAACTTTTCATAATAAATGAATCTTGCAGGAAGAGTGATGAATGTAACGTGGGAAGATGATAAAGAGGTTGAGTGTCATTTCAGTGACTTTGGATGTTTGTGACATACCATACTAACATTAAGACTTGATGTGGGTGCAAGATAATCAAGTCATCTCAAGCTCAAAAATGGATAATGTAGTTATTCTTGATTGTGAATCTCTGATAGAGATTTTCAAATCATACATAGTTTTCAAGGTAAAATCTTCAATTTAACAGAGATAAATTACTGGTCTAGATGTTTCTTAAAGAAATGCAAAGGGAAACATTGCAACATGATTTCAGATGTTTTCATTGCATATTTTCCTTGGTTTTAGCTAGATGGGAAAATTATTGTTTCCTTAGTTTGTTTGTAAATAGTGACTTTTCTCACTTTTGGTCAAGGTTAATCAATTGATTCTTTTTACGGAAATTTTTTTTAGGGTTAATAACTTCATTTAATTTGTGCAAAAATGAGTTGGTTATTAAACCACAAAATGAATCAGTTATCAAAGAGATGCCTATAAATACATGGCCATTTGTAATGTAAGAAAAGACTTTTTGCAAAGGGGAAATTATAGAGAACTTTTTAGAGAGATAATATAAGAACTTTTGGCTTCAAATTTTGTAGCCAAAGCTTTTGAACTTGTATATTTTCAAAATGAAAATAAAGAATGCATTTAGTTCGTATGTCTAGATGTATTATTGAGTTTGTATTTATGAAATTCATTGGTTCTTGATTCAAATGACATATGTAATCGATGAAACATAGTCATACCCTACTACCTTGGTTTGAATGTGATAAGATAACTTGTTTCCTCATATGTTGAGATTTGTTATCCTTCTTTCATTTTTGCATATACAAACATGTTTTGTGCTAAAACCCCTTTGTAATCATTATCGGTTAGAAATCTCAAATGGTATTCGTATGTCTACTGTTGAGTTTTCTGTTATCCATTTCCTTTAGTTGTCTTGTACCTTTTTTTCTAATTTCAGGTGAAAAGTACATGAAAATACAAATACCCCTATCATACGAGGGATTTGCCCCTCTCAAATGTAGAGGAAGATTATGATTTGTGATATGATTGCAATCTCTCCAACTATTGACATAGTTGTCACTTCTCTTTGAGAAAACAAGGTCAATTTTAAAGGTGAATTTAGAGTGACAAATGTCCTTAACAACGTAATGAAATCAAAGAAATCAATATTAATCTTTGTGCAGTCAATACCAAATAGGATAACTACAATGCTAAGAAGTAGAGTGTTGAAGAAAGGAAATCTATTGTTGAGTCTATGCAAAAGACTTTTAACACTATAAATGTTCTCAAGAAGGAATTTGACAATAGGGATTTGAAACTAGAAGATAAAACCAAAAAATATTTTGATGGGAGACTTAAACATTAGGAAGACAAATTTCAAAAGATTAATGATAATCTCATCTCCCTTATCACTTACAGCCACAAAGTGGTTAAGAATTTTGTGGACAGTCTTAATACTATGGTGGACAAGCTTGAAGGCCTTAAGTAGGAGGGGACAATGGTTGATGTTGAAACATTTGAGAAGATGCAAGAGGAGAATACTAGTGATTCTAAAATGACTAGAGCTAACTTCAAAAACAAATTTGACAAACAAGATATTCAAGGCCTGAAAAAGATAGCTCTCAATTTGACTCAATTAGAGGCAAAGGCAACAAAGGCTCTCAAGAATCTTAACTAATTATTTTGTCTTTTGTCTTGTTACCTATTTTTTGCTAGCTTTTTGTCATCTCAAAGGCTGCTAGTTTTATGATGCTTTTCCTTGTAAGCAATATTTTGTAAAAAAGGTTTTGGGTTCCTTCAAAACCTGATTGTTCCTTAATCAAAAACAATAATGTAGAAATACAAAGAGCACTCCTCTTCCCGCTCTACTCTACAACTTTCCCACCAAATCCTCTTTTCAAAATTTGAGCAATAGCTACACATGGTTGCTGATTTTGGGGAGGAATCGGCCTCCCTAGAGCCTAACCCTCCCCCAAATGTGCTTATTGATCAAATTCAAACTGACCCACAAGGGCTACACGAAGATCCTAGAAACATGTCAGGTGCTTCTCTATTAACTGATACCAGCTGCAAGGAGGGTGTTGTGTGTGTGAAAATTGTACCTGATCTATAGACACAACACTTTAGTAAAACATTAGAGGTTAGCTATAATCAAAATCGTGCAAAATTGAAATCTACTCTAACCAAGCGATTTACTACCTTCTAGTAGGTGTGAGATTAATGTTCTCAGATTGTTATCGAGATCAATGACCTAGATGACACCTAAACGAAGGATTTGAATGCAAAACTGATATGAAATATGAATGCAATTAATCTATTTTTTTTGGATTTTAGATGCAATAATATGAAAAATGATATGAAATCTATGATATGTAAAAACTGATATGCTATGATATGCTAAATGATCTAACAATGATGTGAAAAAGAATCTAAATGAATGTAAAAAAAACAAATTGATCTCACAATAGCCTTGATTCGCAATAAGCTTTGATTCTCCAAATTCCAATTCTCCAATGTGATTGTGCAAAAATATGAGATGCTTGGATGCAAATTTGAGAGATGAATTATGAAGAGCTAAGCCATTGATTTTATAGAAATCCAAGGCTTTGGAGGTGCATGAGAAAAAGCCATAAATCACTCAAATAACTCAGGTTGATTTTTGAGTTGTTTTTAAATAACAGATAATTAAGTCACAAAAATCATGCAAAAGCATAGTTTAACTCAAATTAGAAGGTTAGATCAACTTTAAAACTCAAAAAGATGTTGAGTTTCAAAAAGCTAACAACTTGCATTGATTTTCCAATTTGAGTTTAACTGGTCCTTGAATGTGCATGATTTTTGTGACTTAATTATCTGTTATTTAAAAATAACTCAAAAATCAACCTGAGTTATTTGAGTGATTTATGGCTTTTTCTCATGCACCTCCAAAGCCTTGGATTTCTATAAAATCAATGGCTCGGCTCTTCATAATTCATCTCTCAAATTTGCATCCAAGCATCTCATATTTTTGCACAATCACGTTGGAGAATTGGAATTTGGAGAATCAAAGCTTATTGCGAATCAAGGCTATTGTGAGATCAATTTGTTTTTTTTACATTCATTTAGATTCTTTTTCATATCATTGTTAGATCATTTAGCATATCATAGCATATCAATTTTTACATATCATAGATTTCATATCATTTTTCATATTATTGCATCTAAAATCCAAAAAAAATAGATTAATTGCATTCATATTTCATATCAGTTTTGCATTCAAATCCTTCGTTTAGGTGTCGTCTAGGTCACTGATCTTGATAACAATCTGAGAACATTAATCTCGCACCTACTAGAAGGCAGTAAATCACTTGGTTAGAGTAGATTTCAATTTTGCACGATTTTGATTATAGCTAACCTCTAATGTTTTACTGAAGTGTTGTGTCTATAGATTAGGTACAATTTTCACACACACATTTTTGGCGCCCACTGTGGGGTGCCAAAAATGTGTGTGTGAAAATTGTACCTGATCTGTAGACACAACACTTTAGTAAAACATTAGAGGCTAGCCAAAATCAAAATTGTGCAAAATTGAAATCTAATTTAACCAAGCGATTTACTGCCTTCTAGTAGGTGCGAGATTAATGTTCTCAAATTGTTATCGAGATCAGTGACCTAGACGACACCTAAATGAAGGATTTGAATGCAAAACTGATATGAAATATGAATGCAATTAATCTAATTTTTTTTGGATATTTCTATGCAATAATAATGATAAAAACTGACATGAATCTATGCTAATATGAATATTGATCTAACAATGATATGAATCTATGCTAAATGATATGCAATGCTAATCTAGAAATGATATGATATGAGAATGAAGATTCTAACAATAATATGAAAGCTATGAATTTGAAATTGATCTCACAAAGGTGTCGATTCGCAAGAGCTTTGATTTTCCCAATTCCAATTCTCCGGCGTGATTGTGCAAATTTGTGGATTCTATAGATGCAAATTTGAGAGATGAATTATGAAGAACTGAGCCTTGTTTTTATAGAAATCTAGGGTTTTGGAGGTGCATGGAAAAAAACCATAAATCACTCAAATAACTCAGCTTGATTTTTGAGTTATTTTTAAATAACAGATAATTAAGTCACAAAAATCATGCAAAAGCATAGTTCAACTCGAATTAGAAGTTTAGATCAACTTTAAAACTCAAAAAGATGTTGAGTTTCAAAAAGCTAACAACTTGCATTGATTTTCCAATTTGAGTTTAACTGGTCCTTGAATGTGCACATGGATAATTATGATTTAATAAATAAATAAAGTGATTTATGCTCAACTTAACTGATTTTTGAAATAAAATAATTAATTTATGGGTTAATTAACTATTTTAATCAAACTTTTATTAAAAACTATATTATTAAATAATGACAACTTGCTTTAATTAATTAAATAAGAATTTAATCAATTATTCATAGGATATTGGATTTATTGTCAAAATTAAATAATACAATTAATAATAGATAGAATTAACTTCAATTAAATAATTAAGTTGCAGAATTAAATCTAATTAATTAAATATGCAAAATATTGAATTAATCAAATTTTAGGATAAATGTGATTTATTGCCAAATAATCATTAAATTAAAGATAATTATGATGATTAGGAATATTACTAGGAATATTTCCCGATGCAGAATTTAAGATAATCAATTAGGATTCCATGATGTTTAGATGTGCCTTAGATTAGGACTTTGATGTCGATTTCGTTCGAATTGTTGATATAGGGGATTAATGAACTTATAGCCCATTTTTGGGGTATTACAGGTGTTAATGGAGATTCTCTCATTGTGCCAGTTGCTACTCTGTCGGTGGAAACTAGCAGTAAGAATGGTGAGAAGATTGATTGTGTTTCCTCCAAGCCTGATTGGAAAGGGAATTTGGTAGGACTAACCACCAACGACCTAGAGTCCATTCTCCTAAACTTTATCCAAACTGTAGAAGGGACAAAAATCTGCCTTTTGGATACTAGTATGGACTAGATTGTTTCCTCGATGCACCTTCCTCTGGTTGGAATTCTTCTCTTTTCACCCTTCCATTGATATGGTTCAGCGTTGGGCGACATCCCGATGGAATTTGAAAGGAAGTGTAACTATTTCTATAATGTCAAGAGGATAATTCCTATTCAAGTTTACAACAGAGGATGATCTAATTTTTATCCTCTTAGGGTCATGGGCTTATGGGAAGCATTTCCTAATGCTCTAGATAAATGGAAGCTAGGGTTCGATCACTCTACAAGACTTAATCAGATGGCCCCCATATAGGTTAGAATGTCGGGTCTCCTGTTGAATTTTTAGGATGAGAAAATTTTTCGATGGGTGGGCGATTCCTTCGGCCACTATGTCATAGTAGATGTCATTACATTAGCCAAACCCAGGTTATTCTTCGGTCAGTTTTGTGTTAATGTTGTTATTAATAAACCCCTTCCAAATTTTGTTACGCTGAAATCTAAATGGGGTAAATGGACCCAAGCTTTAGTTTATAGGAATGAAAGATTATATTGTCAAATATGTGCTAATCAGGGCCATACTATGGTAGACTGCAAAGATCCACCCTCAAAGGAACCTAAGTTGAAAGAAAAATGCCCCTCTCCTGTGGCTTTTGGGAGAGAAGCTTGAGAAACCCAATTCAAGAGGAGGCAAAGGAGTACCATTTTATGGAGGGACTCCCAGATTTGATGAAATCCCTAAGTGGTCTTGATAGACAACAAAAATCCTATCTTGGGTCGCTTGAGGATGGTGAAATCCCCCCCCTTGGTAACCTATGTTTGTCCCCTAAATTTGGATAACTTGGTCCGAAGGTGGCTGAAGAACAACTGATAAACACCCCAATTGCTGAGAAAGTGAGTAAAAAGATAAATAATTTAAATATAACCCCAAACCATCTACTGATGGGAGATATGTACAAGATAGTGTTGGGAGGGTACAATAGAAGTAGGAAAAGATGACCACTGTCACTAATACATTTGGGGGCATTTTGCGATGGCTATGTGTCGCAATTGCGACAGCTATGTGTCGCAATAGCAACACCCATAGATGTCACTATTTTTTAGTCGCAAATTGCGACGTCTATGGGTAGCCGTCGCAATTGCGACACATATCCCGTCGCAATGTGACTAAGATTTGTTAGCGGCATGGGCGTCGCCCCCCCGTCGCATGGCTTCGGAGGGCCGTCGCAATCGCGACGGGCCTCCCAAGCAATTGCGACGGGCACCTGCATCGCATTACGACGGGTTACCGTCGCAATTGCGACGCCCGTGGGTGGATTAAAAAAAATAAAATTATTTAATACATTGCTAATGAACCACATTAATGCTTTTTTCTTTCAACAAATGAGGACAGCCACTGTAAAGACAACATGATAATGTACACTCACTGTAAGGACAGTCACAAATGAGGACATCTCACAGTGACTGTCCCTAGTGTAATTGCCACTTGAATGTATTGCTATTCAGCCACATTAATGCTTTTCTTCTTCAACAAATGAGGATAGTCACTGTAAAGACAACATGATAATGTACACTCACTGAGTGTACATTATCATGTTGTCTTTACAGTGACTATCCTCATTTGTTGAAGAAGAAAAGCATTAATGTGGCTGAATAGCAATACATTCAAGTGGCAATTACACTAGGGACAGTCACTGTGAGATGTCCTCATTTGTGATTGTCCTTACAGTGAGTGTACATTATCATGTTGTCTTTACAGTGAGTGTACATTATCATGTTGTCTTTACAGTGTCAATATATGCATTATTACTTAAACTGAAGAGTACTCTAAATAATATGTCATTGTGGAGTTCTGATTGCTTCCAATTTGATATACGCTTCTTCTACTTATGTATCCAGCATCATGTAAGAAAAGTTGATGCTTTTAAAATAGATTCATTTAGCCATGAAATGCCTGTGCATGTTACATACAAGATTCCAAGGCCCAAAACTGATTACTCATTATAATTCATGTACAGAATGATAATCAACCACAATGAGGCATACGTAGGCGCTGCTTAGATTTTGAGGCATTAGAAGCTCGTAGAAGAAACTTGACCAATGGCTCATGGAATGCAACAAACTTATTGCCTAAAACAGGAGCATTGGTAACCACAGATGATGGTTTTGAAAAGAACACTTCACCATCAATGTCACGTGAGGGAACTGCAATTTCTAATGGCAAGCAACTTGTAGTATATAAGAGAGATGCAGGTACAGATGCTGGGAATACATTGCTAATGAACCACATTAATGATTTTTTCCTTCAACAAATGAGGACAGTCACTATAAAGACAACATGATAATGTACACTCACTGTAAGGATAGTCACAAATGAGGACATCTCACAGTGACTGTCCCTTGTGTAATTGCCACTTGAATGTATTGCTATTCAGCCACATTAATGCTTTTCTTCTTCAACAAATGAGGATAGTCACTCTAAAGACAACATGATAATGTACACAGGCTGTAAGTGTACATTATCATGTTGTCTTTACAGTGACTGTCCTCCTTCAAGTGGCAATTACACAAGGGACAGTCACTGTAAAGGCAACATGATAATGTAGAGAAACGTTGTCATTTGTATTTTCAACAGTGCCGAGAGAGATTCCCTCCGCGAAATCACAGCTACAATTTCTGAGTACGTTGGGTTTATTTTTCTTTTTTCATTATTATGTAATCTGGTATTCAGCTGTTACAGAGCTAAAATACCCAGAAATGAGGACATATCTATGTTGAATTTATTGTTAGCGGCTTTGGTTATTTAGAAGTTTAATTTTATTTGTTCATCTTTCAAGCACAAACATTTTGTGGACCGTAACATCTTCATTGTTTCAGGTATGCAATGAAACAGCCATAACTTGCAACTACCTTCACGGTACTTGTGTACATTATCATGTTGTCTTTACAGTGACTGTCCTCATTCAAGTGGCAATTACACAAGGGACAGTCACTGTGAGATGTCCTCATTTGTGACAAGGACAGTCACACATGAGGACATCTCACAGTGACTGTCCCTTGTGTAATTGCCACTTGAATGTATTGCTATTCAACCACATTTATGGGCCCGTTTGGACCACAGCACACAGTAGCATCTACAGAGAAGAATATCCCAGGTGTAACAAGTTGTAAGAATATACCAACAGTTCTAAGAAATTCCCTAGCACATAGTAGCATCTACAGAGAAGAATATACAACATGAGGGAAGCCACTGTAAAGACAACATGATAATGTACACTCATTGTATGTGTACATTATCATGTTGTCTTTACAGTGACTGTCCTCATTCAAGTGGAAATTACACAAGGGACAGTCACTGTGAGATGTCCTCATTTGTGACAAGGACAGTCACACATGAGGACATCTCACAGTGACTGTCCCTTGTGTAATTTCCACTTGAATGTATTGCTATTCAACCACATTTATGGGCCCGTTTGGACCACGGCACATAGTAGCATCTACAGAGAAGAATATCCCAGGTGTAACAAGTTGTAAGAATATACCAACAGTTCTAAGAAGTTCCCTAGCACATAGTAGCATCTACAGAGAAGAATATGGGTCAACAAGGTTGACTTCAAAGCCATGCAATCTAATTGTAATAGTAATATCATAATTTGACATACTATCAGAAATACTTCCTAAATAGACTATTCAATCTTATAAGAGATGGATTCATGAGAACTATTATTTATGAAATATGAGTCAATGACTTTAATTAAAAAAATTACACAATCTAATTCTTGTAAAAATATCAAAATTTGACACATTGAAAATACCTTCCAAAAGTATCGTTAATTGATTAATATGAATCACTACTCATGAAATATAATTTTATAAACCTAATCTAAAAACTACACAATAAAAATCTTAATAGCAATATTGTAAGAAACTATTCCCAAAAGCAAGCCTAACAAAATTTGATGAAAATAATTTTTGTTTCACTCAACTTTGACATTCACAACTTCCTCTTTTATTATAATAAGAAAAAAAATGTCTTTTTAGATATACCTCATGAACCATACTCGAATAATCTATCATTTTTCTTCTCAAAAACATATTTGCAGAGCCTGCTTCTTTTACTTATTTGTACTTTTATCTCTCTGATGGAAAGGGTTCCTTCAAGACACATTTTTCCAAGTTCACTGCTTGAGTATCCATCCAACCCATATTTGAGTAGTTCTACAATTGCACAGTCTAAATTAATAATACTGACAATTGAATGACGAATGATGATACATAGAATTGATATAAACTAATCCTAAAAACACTAAAACATTATTAATATATTTATATTTCATAAATAAAATTGATATAAAAGATCTAGAAAGATACATTAAAAAATAGAAAAACAGTAATTTATAATAGAAGGAAACTTAAATTGCTATTTAAAAAAAACACAAGAGTCTTAAATCTTATCATTTTGTTTCATTATCATCCATAAGTACACACCTCTAGCATAATAATTATATTTTACCACCCATAAAATGAAAAAAAGATTTTCACAAGAGAAATTGAAGCTAGATTATAAAAATGAACCATCTTATTGGAAACTGGAACTGTTATCATACCCAAAAGGACTACAAAATTTCACCTTATCATACCCAGATTGTTGCTTTGCCTAGCGGAGGGAAATTTGATCAGTAAAATTGACACAGAGTATGTTGTCTCCATTGTCATGCTGGATAACAAAACACCAACTTTAATGGGCATGTATTGTCCCTTGTGTAATTTCCACTTGAATGCATTGCTATTTGATGCAGGGGCATCCCTAATGCAAGCCAAAGACACCATGATTGAAGGAAGTTGCCATGAAGCCAAGGAGTCAAATCCTATCAATTGGAACATAAGATTTTCACCTTGGAGCTTTGAAGGATTCACTGGTGAAAGGTCCTTTTGATTGACAAATCAGAGTCTTTTTGAATGACAAATCAGAGTCTTTTTGAATGACAATAAATTAGAATAGGAGTTTTAGATGTTTTCTTGGTTTGTAATAAATATTAAGGATTGATTTTATCTCCTTATAAACATCCACTTGTTGGACACAAGACCCCTTGGTGACTTATAAACCTTGGGCATCTTTTGAGTCCTTGGATGAAATGAGCATAGTAAGTGTTTATTAGGTGTCTTTTAGATGTTGTTAAGAAGTTTGAAGGTCCAAAATAACTTTAATAAGGTTCCTAAAGTTTCACAACACATTTTTAACCTTCTCGGCAAAGTTGTTTGCAAAGTTGTAATGCAACTTTAAAAGTTGCTTAGCAAAGTTGACATTTGTTGGATAAACTGTTCTAACCACCTAGATGGTTGAACCAACGTTTGGAGAGCCTATTTTAGGCTTCAAATGGTCGAAGACAGACAGAGAACCAGTATTGTAATCATTTTTCTTTCATAAAAAATAAAAATAACCCTGTTTTAGTGCATTTCTGGTGAAAAATGAACTCTGTACGGCTGTACGGATGGTGGTTGGATGATAAAATTTGCCTGGAAGTTGTAATAGTGACATCTGATGCTTTGGAAGTTGGTTTGATTGATTCTCTTTGTTTTATATCTAAGTTATTTCAAATTTTCTATGCATTGTTTACAAACCCTCATTTTCAGGGTTTGACTGATGTAAAGACCTTAACTCACGTTTCAACCATTGGAATTCCTTCTTCCTTGGTGGAATGAGAGTTAAGGATGTATATTTGTATATTCTAAAAGCCCTGACTACTCTGCATCACTATTGAACCACATTAATGCTTTTTTCCTTCAACAAATGAGGACAGTCACTATAAAGACAACATGATAATGTACACTCACTGTAAGGATAGTCACAAATGAGGAAATCTCAGAGTGATTATCCCTTGTGTAATTGCCGCTTGAATACATTTCTATTGAACCACATTAATGCTTTTTTCCTTCAAGTGGCAATTACACAAGGGACAGTCACTGTGAGATGTCCTCATTTGTGACAAGGACAATCACACATGAGGACATCTCACAGTGACTGTCCCTTTTGTAATTGCCACTTGAATGTATTGCTATTCAACCACATTTATGGGCCTTTTTGGACCACGGCACACAATAGCATCTACAAAGAAGAATATCCCAGGTGTAACAAGTTGTAAGAATATACCAACAGTTCTAAGAAGTTCCCTAGCACATAGTAGCATCTACAGAGAAGAATATACAACATGAGGGCAGCCACTGTAAAGACAACATGATAATGTACACTCATTGTATGTGTACATTATCATGTTGTCTTTACAGTGACTGTCCTCATTCAAGTGGCAATTACAGAAGGGACAGTCATTGTGAGATGTCCTCATTTGTGACAAGGACAGTCACACATGAGGACATCTCACAGTGATCGATTGTCCCTTGTGTAATTACCACTTGAATGTATTGCTATTGAACCACATTAATGCTTTTCTTCTTCAACAAATGAGGACAGTCACTCTAAAGACAACATGATAATGTACACTCATTGTAAGGACAGTCACAAATGAGGACATCTCACAGTGACTGTCCCTTGTGTAATTGCCACTTGAATTACACAAGGGACAGTCATTGTGAGATGTCCTCATTTGTGACAAGGATAGTCACACATGAGGACATCTCACAGTGATCGATTGTCCCTTGTGTAATTGCCACTTGAATGTATTGCTATTGAACCACATTAATGTTTTTCTTCTTCAACAAATGAGGACAGTCACTCTAAAGACAACATGATAATGTACACTCACTGTAAGGACAGTCACAAATGAGGACATCTCACAGTGACTTTCCCTTGTGTGATTGCCACTTGAATGTATTGCTATTCAGCCACATTAATGCTTTTCTTCTTCAACAAATGAGGATAGTCACTCTAAAGACAACATGATAATGTACACTCACTGTAAGTGTACATTATCATGTTGTCTTTACAGTGACTTTCCTCCTTCAAGTGGCAATTACACAAGGGATTTGTGTTTTCATTTGTGTTTTCAACAGCGCCGTAACCCTCCGCGAAATCACATCGGGATATAAGGGCAAAACAAACAAGAACGTTGTCATTTGTATTTTCAACAGCGCCGAGAGAGATAAACAAACTTAAAACTCAGACTTAAGAAAGATGAAGGCAATGCTTCAAAAGGCCGATGCCCTAAATACAGGAAAACACAATACCACCATTAAACGATGCCCTAGTCACCGTATCAATGCTGCCAGCTCCGTACCAGTATGCTGACTGCTCACTTTCATCCTGTGATAAAGGTAACTTCATTAATCATACTTGAAATGGCAGCATACGAACTAAAGCTGATGAACATTTATAAACTAAAAGTTTAAAACTACAGATTACAAATGTAGTAGTTTCATACGAAAAGAACTTGATGTCTGAAATTTACCATTAGAAGTATCGAAAGGAATACCACAGTACTGTTGAACTTGGAGAATCGGAGATGATCTACACAGCAAGGTTCAACAGCTGTAAGGACTGTTACACCATCTTTAGTGTTTGAATACATTTTCTCCTTGGCTTCTGGTGGATCCTCAAAGACCCCCAATGACGTTTTCCCTACAATTATCAATTGTTTGTCAGTATGAGATATTAATAAATAAACATTAATCACAATATTAGGCAAACAATGTTCTTGATGTCTGAATCTAAATCACAGAAAGCTCTAATAAAGCAGTTCTCAGTTTCACATTAAACTAAGTTTCAATTTCAAATGGTTATAATAATTTTTGCAAGTTATAAGTAGCTGGTTACAGTATATGACATAAAAAGAAAAAAAATCATTTCTATTCTTTTCTTCTTTTTCTCTTTCAACGAAGCTTTTGCACCACACAAATGCATACCAAGAATTTCTCAGGAGGTTTCAAGACCATTGCATACCAAACTTCTTCTCTGTAGATGCTACTGTGTGTCATGGTCCAAATGGGTCCAAATAGACCTAGTGACTCTAGTAGGTCTCCAAAACCTATTCTGCAGCAATAACTCTTCAATTTGACAAAGGACCTTATGAACTTATATGTTTTTTGAGTACCCTTTTTGATGTTCTAACAATCCTCCAACTCCCAGACCCTGACTCCACTCCAGCATATCAATGTCCTTATTGAGTCCGCAGACCTAATGCATGCCTTTGGGTGTGGGTTCCAAAACAAGGCATTGAAAATGGGTGCATGAAACCAAGATCAGAGTTTGAAGATGTCCACCATGCTCTAAAGATCTAGATTCAACAAGGTTTGAGGTCCTTTACTTGCCGCTACCCTCTAATCTTGCATAATCCATCAACTCCTAGTCAAGAACATTGAGATTCTTGACCTAGGGCTTGCTCTTGAAATTCTCTGGCTTAGTATCCTGTTCCAAAGCTTTTAAAATATGAAAATAAACCCCCTTAACTTGCATTTTACAAAGAACAGAGGATATCCTATGGTTTATTTGCAAGTTAAGGCCATTTGAATGCAATAACCCAAAAAATGAGGGTTTGACAGAACAACAGATAAGAAAAAGGAATAACTTTGATATAAGGTGTCTTGAATCTACCAAATAAACTCTCAAAGCATAAGATATAAATACTCTAACTTCCACACTGGTCTACCCTCCCTTTCACATCCGTACACTGTACAGTGCTTGAAGGAAATGCACAGAAAAGGCTCTGAAATAGTGGCTCTATCTGACAGAGAGTCCATGCTAGGCTTCATGACTAACCTAGAGCACATTCCTTGTTATGGAGGAAGTTTGAATGGTGAAGAACTTATGGAATGGATAGAGGACCTAGATAACCATTTTGACTACAAGTATCTTATGGATAGAGGACCTTGATAACCATTTTGACTCATTTAGTATCTTATTGAGCTTCACTTTGTTTTGAGAATATAGTTTAATATTCTCTACTAAACAGGGCCAACCACGTGAAGGTGGAAGCTCATTTGGCCCCACCCCCCTCCCCCTAACATCACTCTACATTCCCCGTTAACATCTAACATTCATTCATTCTTTCAATTATTAATAAAATGTAACATTCAATCAATATCACATGATAACATTCATTAACACATTAGATTCGTTAACACGCAACATTCATCAATATGAAAATAAACACATAATTCATGAACATTCATTAGCACATAATTAAATTCATTGAGACATAAAATTCAGTCATTATCAATTAAGGTATTTAGATGACAATCATTTCTTTTTTCTCTTTCTAATTTTTTTTTCTATGTAAGCTCTAAGAGGAGCATCAGTGTTATCATCAATACCCCCCTCATCAGTTGTTTTGTTCTCTGTTCTTGATGATCTCAAATTCCTATGCTGCTACAAAGGGGGGTCCTCTACAATAACAAATAAAAGAGTTAAATTTAAAATATTTAATTATAATTGTTACAAGTATTTAATTATTTTAAAGAACATAACTGTGGCGCTCTTTAATTACCTGATCTGGCCACATCATTTTGTCTAGACTCAACCTCAACATGCTCATGAGCACCGAATCCTCGATCCTCTACAGTTGCTATAAAAAATGTTAAATTAATCCAAACACCAATTGTAATTACATATAAAAATTTTAATAGCAAATGTATACCTCCACCACTAGGATGCACATCATGCAAACCTTCATTATGCATAGATTGTGTAGAAGGATTGTCAGGCTGCATTCCAATATCCTACACATTGTTATCATTGCTTTCTTAAAACAGATATACTCACTTTATATTAGAACTTAACATCAAATAGACTAATTGGTAAAGTATTCAATTTGAAATAAATTTCATTTAGCTTATTTACCTGTGGCTCAGATGCATCATTATTTGAACCTTGCACACTGATTTCAGCTCGTAGCCGTTCAGCCACAGCTCTATAGCCTTGTTGGAAGCCAATTCTCTTGTCCTCTTCTGTGAGGCATCTATTGAACTCTGACCCCTACATTTTTTCTTGGTATGGTGAATTTTACTTGCATTGTTTGATCAAAAAAAATTTCCTTGCAATATATAAAAAAATTGATACAAGTTTTCATTTACTAATACTTACAACTCGTGCTTGAAGTTTGGAAAAACCACCAGAGCCGAGCTTGTGTGTCCCGTGCTTTTCTAATCTTGCCTTTGTTGCCTTTGATGTGTCAGGCAATCTATGAAAAGTTTGAAATATGTTAGAGACCAGTACAGGAAAAATTTAGAGGTTAATTAGTACATAATTACATTCTCAAAAGTATCACATACCTTGCTCTACTCTCTACTGGCGTAATTCCTTTTTTCATGTCGGCTTTATACTTTCCATCCAAAATCAAACCCTGCCACTCAGCCTCAAGAACACAGGGCGGACGCTCATGCCTTGGGTTAACCTCTAAATATTTCCTGTACTGGTCCCTAATATACTTCAAACATAAACTAGCTCTTTCAAGGAGCTTGTTTCTCTCGAATGCACGAGGTCCAAAAAGCTGGGTCATACTATGTACAAGATCATCCTTCAACTTTTTATCTTGGTTATTCCACCTTTTAAGTAAAAAAAAACATGTTAGACTCATAAATGAAGAGAAGCTACCTTTAATATAGTTCAAGAAATTGATGAAAAGGAAAACTATTCTAGCAATGATATGAAATCAAAATAGTGGTTTGGGGTTTTAGTTAGGATATGATGTTCCACCATGTACGTATGGTGGGCCTGAATATCCGTAAACACTCGTCACCAAGTTTTCTCCAAAAAATATCATTCCCTACAAAATAATCATGGGATCATTAGTCGATGAAGAGTGATCAAAAACTAAATTACTATTATATCACTATAGAATAATAATAACTTTAAAGTACCTGGAAGTTTGGATACTTTTAAGGGAATGCCTTCATCATCGCTGATGATCAATATGCAATCCTTCACCGTTCCCGTACTAGGAACACGGGAACATCCAGGAAATGATGTTGCATCGGGACTTGTTGCATCTCCTATTGCAAAAAATGAAAACCATTATCAAATGCCTCCAAGAAATAATACTTCAAGGGAAATAAATTGGTGCAGAGCACCCATGGCACAAACACAATCAAGGGATCTACATCGTAAACACATAACACTTAAACACATAACAAAAGAGAGAAAAAGAGGGATTTGTGTACCAGTAGATGGTGCAACAGTTGGTGCATTTAGGCTGTGTGTTGTTGACATGGCAGTCGGCAAGACATTTGTGGCTGTCCTGGATGGAGGCGGCGTTGTCATATCATCATGGAATGGAGCTGAAGAATAAAATTTTTAGAGCATGCATAAATATAGAACGCGTGGACTAGCATGGACAAGATTGTTAGAGCATTAAAAAAAAAGATTGTTCGAGCATGTATTGTCAATGATTATGATCATTCCTATATATATTCAGTGGAAAACACAAGTGGGGAATGGAACATGTGATCTACCTGAACCACTTGCAATACCGGCCTCATCATGGGAATGGGGTTCAAAATTACGCAAATAACTCTGTAAAGACAATGCATCCATATTTTAATTAATGTCATAAAAGAGCATAACATAAAAACCATTATTGAACTCTTGTAATAATTAAAAATTTCATTAATACTTACTTTAAAGTTTTCAGAAGTGCGCAACAACTCAGCTGCCCTGTCTTTTATTTCCTGAGTCTGAGGATGTATGGATACGAAACGTAGAAGTTCTTTCCCAATTTTCTTTAGCAGCTTTTTAATGGAACCGATCGAGTCATCGGTCTCTGCTAAATCAATAAAAAAAGGGTCCACAAGGGGGGACTCCTGAGGGACTGCAGGTTGCTTTCCCTCTCTCCGACCACTGGCCCTCTGTGACAACAATAGTATTAGTATTATCAAAATTACTCCAAAACAATGAAGAAAATAACATTAAAAAAAATAACATTTTTCTTCTATCTAGTTTGCACAATTACAATGATTTTTACCTGCTCATGTGTAGATGAGCTAGGAATATCGTCACCATCACCTTCGGGCGGTTGCTCCATATTGTGCCCCTGTGTCAAAGATCAAGTATAAAAATGTTAGCCAAAAATTTAATAACTAAATGGTATGTTGGAGTCATTGATTAGAAGTTGGTTTAATAGTATGTACCACCCCCATGATAGTAGCCTCGTTTGTATCTATGCGGTTCAAATTGTAATCAATAAGTAGCTCTTCCCCTATACGTATTGATTTTATCGCACAGATGAATACACGATTTCCCTCGCGCGCCTCAAATATGCAATTGGGTTGCTTTATAGTTGACCCAGGTCGTGTACTATTTATAAAACCCGCAATATTCCCTGTTGCTTTTGGCCTTCCATCAATGTATATAGCCACACTTTTACTTTGATTATTGTCTTGCTGTTGTATATAATTTTCCGAGAGTGCATACCTACGCATACTTTTTTTATATTGAACAATATGCATCCAACTTTTGTAATCGTAACATGGTCCAACATAATCCATCAATTCAGAAACTTTGTTGTAAGACACCTTTATGCCATCCATAGAAAATAGGCCCAAACCATGTAATGATGATGGTGCTATGCGATATATCCTCTCATTAACACAAAAATCAGTGTTTATTGGAGGAAGTTCCTTAGGTACCCAATGTTTTTGTAGATGTTGGTACCTCAAGGGCACCTCGATGTCGCCTTTCGTCTCATCATCATAAGAACATGACCCCCCTTGAGCAAGGAAAAATTTCATGTGTTTATTGAATTTCCTTCTAGTCCTTTGACCTCTAGTTAATCTCCCTATTCTAGATAAACTGCATGTCTCACTTTCCTCTTCTATTCCTATATTTCCCTCACTCGAGGAAGACAGTTCTGACAAATACCTATTTGCTGGTACCTGCAAATGGGAGAGATCTTAGAAGACATCAATCTTACTATTGATAAGTGTATTAAATAGACTTTCTATAAGGTGTATTGACTTATACCTGTCGATCCATGAGACTGTGCGGGATGCTCTTGAAAGGGGTTCAATTTCCTGCAAATGTAATTCAATTATCATGAGCATAATCACATCATAATCATAATCACATCCATCATAAGCATCACATAAAAATTAAAAACATTAAAACGTACACATTATAACACTTAAATCAGGCTCACATTAATATGTGTTTTAAATAGTTTTATTTAATTAATTTAGATTAATAGTTAATTTAGATTAGCAGTATTCTATTTGTAGTTGAAACTTGTAGCTTTTAAATAGATAATGAATAAACTATGTAACCATTTAAGACAAATATATTTCTATCAAGAAATGAATATTAAATACATTAAGGATTGATGACATACCTTTAAATTTCATCATCATCATCCTCATCATCATCATCATCATCATCATCATCATCATCCTCATCATCGTCGTCATCATCGTCGTCGTCATCGTCGTCGTTGTCGTCGTTGTCATCATCATCAACATCATCATCATCAACATCAACATCATCTTCATCATCATCATCAGTAGCAGCATCATTGTCATCATCTTCTTCTTCTTCTTCATGAAAATTTGTCTCAGGAACATCATCCAATAATTGTCGATCGTGATCATCATCTACATCATCTTCTACTTCTTCGGTATCTTCTTCTTCCATCGCATTATACTTTATCGGCCTTCCTCTCGGTTCATGTCTAACAACAAATGACCAACCTGGTTTATGTGAAACCTCTGAGTAAAATACCTGCTCACATTGGCTTGGAAGAACATAGGGCTCATCCCCAACTGGCTCAAACGACCTTGTATTAATCATTGTAAATCCATTATCATGTTCAATAACAGTTCTATTAGGATCATTTGGATTAAGTCGTAGCCTGTACCATTTGACAACGAAGAGTACTAATTTGAAGGAACTAAAGTCGCACTCAAGTATATCATCCAAAATGCCATAGTATTGATTTTTAGACTCTTGAGGATCTAAGTCATTTCTAGATGAAATATTAGTCACTTGAAAGACTGCAGTTATTCCAGAATCACAAGTTTTCTTCGTGTCATCCAACACTTTGACGCGAAATTTTTGACCATTACAGAACATACCCTTGTGTTGTTTAACCTGCAATAATATGTGAAACATGTCAAAATTATTATATCGTGAGTTGATAAACATACGGGTGATTAATAATTTTGTACGTACCTGGAAATCTCTTAAACCATATGCTAAATCTATTTCCCTTTGCGTAACATTAGAATCTCCATTACGATGAGCTTCTTTAACCAATGAAGATACACCTTCCCATGTTAATGTGTGACCAGAATGTTGACATCGTTCAATCCATACCATCATCCAATCAAGATTGTTTGCAATATACAAATGTAGTGCATCCCACTCTCGAGCAACTATACAAAAAAAAATAGATGACTTACAACCGATTTATTTTGAAGATTAAGAAATAATTTATTACAATAACATCTTATAATTTATTACCTGTCACTTTCCTCAATCTACCTTTCCCCATCAAGTACTCCCCTTTGAATTTTTTAAAAGGGTCGAGATCCCAAATGCGATCTACATGGATATTTGAAGCAAACTTAGGAAGATATTCAGTAATGTACACCATAGTCTGGTATACCATGTATCCCTCTACCATAGAACCCTCAGGATGTGCTCTTTGTCGAACCAAAGCCTTCAAAGATTTCAAGTGCCTCTCAACCATCCACATTGACCTAGTGTGTGCAGGTCCACACAATTCAATCTCCTCAACTTGGTGTATGAGGTAGTGTTCTTGTGCATTGAAAAAAGTTGGAGGTAGACACTTTTGTATTTCACATAATAAATGAGGAATTCTTCTCTTCCAATAGTTTATATCTTCTTTATGGATTTCTTTAGATGAAAACCACCTACATTAAGAGATTCAAGTCACAAAAAATATATAAATACGAGACTTTACAAAATAATATACAATAGATTACATAGCAAGAAAAACAAATCGCGAATATAATAAATATATACAACAAATTGAACAGATATTACTGCTTACCTCATGTATTTTCCAAGATCATATATCACTTGTTTGATGTTATTGTTGAAGTTCTCTGGGAGAGATAGAGGTAGCACGTACTGCAGTAATTATAAACCAATCATTTCATTATTTTCTAACATAACATAATGAATAGTACACATAGTTTATGAATATATTGTAAATACAGAAGAACATAACTTACCTTGATGAAAGTATGCCAATCATGCGTTTTGAGCCCTGGCCCAAATTCACTTTTCTTTGATATGAGATTGCTTATGTTCCCAGCAAATCCTGTGGGAAATCGAATTTTTCGTATGACTTCTTTTATGGCATCACTTTGCTGCTCCGTTAATAACCAAGGAAGGGCACTTATATTAATCTGATCTCTATTGCTATTTGAGTGAATGAAATTCTTCAGTGCATGATTGGATTCATGAATGTCATTACAAATTTTGACAATTTTTTCTTTGTCACGCCTTCCATCCAGTATTTTCCACAATGTCTCTGTTATATTCTTTCCAACATGCATAAGATCAAACAAATGCACAATTTGTAGGTCCTCGTAGTAGGGCAACCTACTAAATTGTCTGGGATAGCTTTTTAGTCCCTTTGGAAGGTTGTCAGTAGTGCCTTGACGACCTTCACGATCATCAATTACATAATTAGTAAACAAAAATCACAATAGAAATATATAAATTACAAACATAAACCATTAAGTGACATTACCTCGATGATTAATTCTATTATATTCCAACTTCCATAGGCGAGGTGTCATTCTTCGTGGCTTTGATGTAGTCTCTTCTTTCCCATTGAAAAGATGTTTTTCCATACTTCGATACTTATGATTCCTGTGGAGGAAGTGTCTGTACTCATCAAACACATGCTTTCCTAAACTTTTTGAATGACGAGATTTCATCTTTGGACCACAAACTAGACATGCAAATTTTCCCTTTGTTTGAAGACCTACAAGATAATGATATAATTAGATTATTAAATATGTTGATTTTTATAATTAGAATTATCATGCGCAACTTGAATTCACTATAACATACCACAAAAATGTGTTAGCCCTGGGGCATCATGTATTGTCCATACAAGTATTGCATGGAATTGAAATTGTCTTTGTCCTATTGGTCTAGACACGTCATACATAGTGACACTGTTCCATAACTCCACCAACTCGTCAATAAGAGGCTCAATATATACATTCATATCTTTAACTTGATATTTACCTACTTGAATGAACAGTAACATTACATAATTATTGTGACCATTTTACTGTAAGATTTGTAAGTACATGTAAATTAATAACTATCAAATGATAAAATACCTGGAACAATCATTGCCAACATAATGTGCTCCCTCTTTATTGACATCCACGGAGGAATGTTATTGTTGATAACAAAAACAGGCCACATCGAGCAAACAGATCTCATCTCTCCAAATGGATTGACACCATCCGCTGCCAATGAAAGCCTGAGATTACGAGGTTCTTCTTTGAAGTGTTGCCACTTTTCCTCTATGTGCATAAATGCCGAACCATCTGCAGGGATTCGAATAATGTCATCTTGACTTCTATTGCGTGCATGGTAATCCATAAATTGTGCCAAGCTAGTACACCTGAATAATTGTTGCATCCGTGGAATAATGGGGATGTAACGAAGAACCTTGTGAGGAACCTTTTTTGTTATTTGATCTGTTCGATATCTACTCGTATGACATACAGGGCATTGTGTTGCAAATTCATGTTCTTTATAATATATAATATGATCATTGGGACAAGCATGTATTGCTTGATACTCCATTCCAATATCTTTCATAATAGAAGATAATTCTCGATATGAGCGAGGTAGAATATTTGATGGTGGTAACAAAAACTCGCCTATCAATCTACAGCAAAAAATATAAGTTGTTAATATAAACAATATTAGTGGTACATTATTCACCCTTTGTTAACTATAAAGACATATATGACATACCTTAACATACGTGACATTGTTATGTTGGATAAACCATTCATAACCTTCAAGTTCAACAACAACAATACAGCAGAGAGAAGAGTTGTTTGGGAGTCTTTGTATAGGGGCTCGTATGCCTTCTCAAGTAGAGGTACATCAAGGCTATCATCATCATCATGATCAGATCCGCTTGGACTAAATGTGTCATGGATCAATGTATTTATACCATCATCTTCAATTGTGTTTTCTGGCGCATGATCGTCATCTTCCATGGGATCATTATCTTCACCTTGGATATTCGCACCCCCATGTTCCTCCATATCATGTACTTCCCTTGGGAGATCAACCTATATAAAATTGATTAACATAAATAAACCATGATCTTCAACTCATCATCAAGTGATTTCATATGTATATAAATTGTTAAAATGATATAATGAACAACTTACCAGTGGATGATAGTCATGCCCCCCTTCAATGTGACCATTCTCCCTACAATGTCTCTTAACTGTTTTGATTAGCAATCTTCTATGGTTTAAGCCCTTACAAATTTTGCAGGGACAATAACATTTTCCATCACCTTTTCTTTTCAAGTTAGACCACAATCTAGCGATTGTCTCCCTATTTTGTTCTTCACTTATATTATCTGACATGATCGTTCTTCGCAGGAAGCAAAAATTGGGCTATGAAAACTTCGGTCTACAACTTTCAGTGACTAAGCAAAATTGTCAAAAGTACACAAATCTTCTTAGACCTAGTTAAATCCTTTAATATTTTAAAAGTCTAGTTAAAATATACATTAGATTGAAAAATATACAATTTTCATGCCTGAGCACGCGGCTACGACTAGTGCAATGGTCTTCTTTCTTAGCTCTAGAAGCTCTCTAGCAATCAAAACATATAAGCTACAAGGCCTAACAGCAATTTCAAAACATATAAGCTACAAGGCAAGACATATTACATGACATGGCAAAAGGATTAAAATATACATTAGATTAAAATATATACAATTTTCAAACCTGAGCGCGCGGCTATAACTCGTGCAATGGTCTTCTTGCTTAGCTCTAGAAGCTCTCCAGCAATCAAAACATATAAGCTATTAGAATTCATTAACTTTCTGTAATTGGAAAACTCTATTTGATATTAGACCATAAACTACTACTATTCTCTCCATAAGAACTAAGTACAAAATTCTTTCAAGTTCACATCCATGATTCCCTTTAGATTAAAATATACAGCAAAAATAAGCTAAAAGTCTAGTTAAAATATACATTAGATTAAAAAATATACAATTTTCAAACCTGAGCACGCGGCTATAACTCATGCAATGGTCTTCTTGCTTAGCTTTAGAAGCTCTCCAGCAATCAAAACATATAAGCTACAAGGCCTAATAGCAATTTCAAAACAAGGGTCATCAAAAGAACCAAAAACAATGTGTGCAAAAAATACCTTGTGAAGTGGTATAGACAATTAGAAGATGCTACTATGTGCTAGGGAACTTCTTAGAACTATTGGTATATTCTTACAACTTGTTACACCTGGGATATTCTTCTCTGTAGATGCTACTGTGTGCCATGGTCCAAACGGGCCCATAAATGTGGTTGAATAGCAATACATTCAAGTGGCTTACACAAGGGACAGTCACTGTGAGATATCCTCATGTGTGACTGTCCTTGTCACAAATGAGGACATCTCACAGTGACTATCCCTTGTGTAATTTCCACTTGAATGAGGTCAGTCATTGTAAAGACAACATGATAATGTACACATACAATGAGTGTACATTATCATGTTGTCTTTACAGTGGCTGCCCTCATGTTGTATATTCTTCTCTGTAGATGCTACTACGTGCTAGGGAACTTCTTAGAACTGTTGGTATATTCTTACAACTTGTTACACCTGGGATATTCTTCTCTGTAGATGCTGCTGTGTGTCATGGTCCAAACGGGCCCATAAATGTGGTTGAATAGCAATACATTCAAGTGGCAATTACACAAGGGACAGTCACTGTGAGATGTCCTCATGTGTGACTGTCCTTGTCACAAATGAGGACATCTCACAGTGACTGTCCCTTGTGTAATTAAGTATTGTGGGGAAGCATTCTAAATAACCAAAGCCGCTAACAATAAATTCAACACAGATATGTCCTCATTTCTGGGTATTTTAGCTCTCTAACAGCTGAATACCAGATTAAATAATAATGACAAAAGAAAAATAAACCCAACGTACTCAGAAATTGTAGCTGTGATTTTGCGGAGGGAATCTCTCTCGGCGCTGTTGAAAACACAAATGACAACCCGCTTGATTTCACGGAGGGAATCTCTCTCGGTGCTGTTCAAAACAAAAATGACAACCCGCTTTGTTCAAAACACAAATGATAACCCGCTTGATTTTGCGGAGGGAATCTCTCTCGGTGCTGTTGAAAACACAAATGACAACGTTCCTTTTTTTTTTTGCACTTATATCCCAACCAACATAAGGTCCATTTGTAATACAACATGATAATGTACACTTACAGTGAGTGTACATTATCATGTTGTCCTTAGAGTGACTATCCTCATTTGTTGAAGAAGAAAAGCATTAATGTGGTTGAATAGCAATACATTCAAGTGGCAATTACACAAGGGACAGTCACTATGAGATGTCCTCATTTGTGATTGTCCTTACAGTGAGTGTACATTATCATGGTGTCTTTAGAGTGACTGTCCTCATTTGTTGAAGAAGAAAAGCATTAATGTGGTTCAATAGCAATACATTCAAGTGGCAATTACACAAGGGACAATCACTGTGAGATGTCCTCATGTGTGACTGTCCTTGTCACAAATGAGGACATCTCACAATGACTGTCCCTTGTGTAATTCAAGTGGCAATTACACAAGGGACAGTCACTATGAGATGTCCTCATTTGTGACTGTCCTTACAATGAGTGTACATTATCATGTTGTCTTTAGAGTGACTGTCCTCATTTGTTGAAGAAGAAAAGCATTAATGTGGTTCAATAGCAATACATTCAAGTGGCAATTACACAAGGGACAATGTCATGAGCCGTGACATATTGAACTTAGTATAATAATAAAATGATTAGATGATATATAATAATCTATTATTAATGGTATATAACAATAATATATAATTATTATCAAAAGATAATAATAATATATAGTTAGCATAATAAGTAATATGTTAATTAAATAATATTAAAATATTAATAAATAATATAATTATGATTATAATTATAATATAAATTAATAATAAATAATTATTAATAAATTATATATATTATATTATAATAATATATTAAGTAATAATATTAAATCAATTATTGATATAATAATTTTAATATATAAATAATATTAATAAACCTCTCAATATAAAACAATATGTTATCACTATAATAATATTTATTATAATATTATTAATATTACTAACATCATTAATTATAATATTTAATAATAACAATAACATTAATAATAATAACGTTTAAAGCAATATCGAATATCTGTAATCGATATACATCTACATTAAACATCTGCATTATCTATCACGATGAGGAATGAAGAAGTGATACAACAATCACTAGTCATTACACATCGATACCATGAGAGGATGATTAATGAACCAAATACTATGAAGTCAAGATCAACATGATATGAATAAGGGATAGGTCGCTATGTGTTTCAGAAGATGTATTGATAAGCAAGAAGGATAACCATTCATATATTATAAATAATCATTAATTGCACAAGTTTAGACAATGACATATCCGATAAAGCAATATCAAACATGAAGACCCACTAGAAAATATGCACCATCACTTCCTATGTTATCATGACAATAACATAAACTAGATTGAATTCTACTATCTATATCAATAGACACCACATAGGAGGATATCGACTAAAGGATTGAAAGATTATCGATTGTCTGAGATAAACCACATCTTGTAGAAACACAAAAGCATCAGTGATTATATCACAAGCTATTGATGAATGAGGCATCAGTCATGGATAATAAGTACAATGTATCCTTAAGTATTAACAGGAATGGAAGTCAATTTGAAGATCAAACTCCATTACCAGCAATCAACCAATAAATGGACAATTATCAGAAAATGATATCGACTTATATCAGAGTAGAAAGATTGGATATCATCATAACAATATGGGATAAGGCAAGAGTTAATATCGATTGACTAAATACTAATGATAGTTAGACCAAACTAATACAAACACAATGGATGTTAACTACTGGTTGCACTACCAATTAGGGAAGATTACCTTCATAAAAAGATTTGATATTGAGTCAATCTGGGAGTTATCTATGATCAGAAAATAATGAAATAATATTATGTGAACTGTCGGATTATGGAAAGGTGTGATTAACAAAGGGACATGGAGGAAGAAACAAGACACGTCTCATTCATAGCATCTCTTCATTTGTTAAAGACAATATAAGAATGCATTCTCGTTAGTCACTCAAGGCATCATTAGAACTTTATTTACTTATCCATATTTGGATATACTCAATAGAGCATCTGCCTTTGGCAGTTTGGTTTCAAGTTTATCATTGCAGATCAGAGACAACACCATGATTGCACAGATAGAAAGGATAGTCAGAAACAGCATCAATATTTGAAGTTGCAAGCATATAATTCAGAATCTGAAATAGCAACATATCACTCATAGCGATATTACACATTTGCATAATTACATCATCATATCAGACACAGCAAATACATTGTTGTAAGCAATACTTATTGATTGTATATCGATATTGTTTATATCAGACATACCATCATTATACTATCACTATAAGTGATAGGAAACATCATATTCATAGCATATTTCATATCATTATATCCGACAGTGCTATTAAACATATTGGTATCAATATCATCTTGCACACATATTGTGATTGAATCTGAAATAGCGGTTGATATCTTAAGTAATCTCCATTACTTAGTTTAATTGTAAGTATCTGATAGAGTAAGTCTGAGAAGTGGAGTAATTGTTCCTGTTTTCCAAGTTAGCCAAAAAGGGGACATTACAGACAATCACTGTGAGATGTCCTCATGTGTGACTGTCATTGTCACAAATGAGGACATCTCACAATGACTGTCCCTTGTGTAATTCAAGCGGCAATTACACAAGGGACAGTCACTGTGAGATGTCCTCATTTGTGACTGTCCTTACAGTGAGTGTACATTATCATGTTGTCTTTAGAGTGACTATCCTCATTTGTTGAAGAAGAAAAGCATTAATGTGGTTCAATAGCAATACATTCAAGTGACAATTACACAAGGGACAATCACTGTGAGATGTCCTCATGTGTGACTATCCTTGTCACAAATGAGGACATCTCACAATGACTGTCCCTTATGTAATTCAAGTGGAAATTACACAAGGGACAGTCACTGTGAGATGTCCTCATTTGTGACTGTCCTTACAGTGAGTGTACATTATCATGTTGTCTTTAGAGTGACTGTCCTCATTTGTTGAAGAAGAAAAGCATTAATGTGGTTCAATAGCAATACATTCAAGTGGCAATTACACAAGGGACAATCACTGTGAGATGTCCTCATGTGTGACTGTCCTTGTCACAAATGAGGACATCTCACAATGACTGTCCCTTGTGTAATTCAAGCAGCAATTACACAAGGGACAGTCACTGTGAGATGTCCTCATTTGTGACTATCCTTACAGTGAGTGTACATTATCATGTTGTCTTTAGAGTGACTGTCCTCATTTGTTGAAGAAGAAAAGCATTAATGTGGTTCAATAGCAATACATTCAAGCGGAAATTACACAAGGGACAGTCACTGTGAGATGTCCTCATTTGTGACTGTCCTTACAGTGAGTGTACATTATCATGTTGTCTTTAGAGTGACTGTCCTCATTTGTTGAAGAAGAAAAGCATTAATGTGGTTCAATAGCAATACATTCAAGTGGCAATTACACAAGGGAAAATCGATCACTGTGAGATGTCCTCATGTGTGACCTTTGTGAAGGCAAGTGCCAATTTGTACCCAAGTTACCAATATTGTGGCAAAAGTGGGAATGAAGCATTTAGGGGTCAAATTGGGCAAAGAGGTGTAGAAGTGGCCTATGTGAGGTCTAAATAGCCTAACTAAGTCATGGTTAGGGTCTTATGGTGTTTGAACAATAAGTTTTGAACCAAAATCCCAAAGGTTGTAACAAGTTGTCAATGTTGTCATTCACAACATTGACAACATTTGTGCAAGGGAGCATTTTTGAGTAAGATGGTTATGTAACTATATGAAACCATTGAATTAGGCATCAGATCAACTATAAGAGGCCTCCATCAATCTGTGCAAAAGGTTGGGGGGAAAAACATTTGGAATTAAGAAGATTTGTAGAGTAACACGGTTTTAGTGAATTCTTGAGTTTTTTTGTTTCTTTGTTTTCAGTTGATTAATGGATTAGATAGCTCGCAGTGTCTATTGGAAAAGTTAGTACAAGTTGTTTTTTTATTCTGTGTTGTGTTTTTTTTTTGTTTTGAAGCATTCCAACTAGTTTGTTAATTCTTTTGTTAAGTACCCTATCATTGGTTTGAACCAGGCAGGTTGAACAAATGGAGTCTTAGCTCATCATTCCATTGTCAATTTTGTACGGGCTCTTGGAATGGGTGAGGAGACTCCATGTACTATATGTTTGGAAGGAGGGGCCCTGGGAAGCTCATTTTCTATGTTTGCAATGATGTCCTAGGTGAGTCAATTGAGCACAGTTAGGGATGACAAATCATTACAAGAAGATTACAACAAGTTGAATGCATTGGTTGCTTCAACTAAAATCTCATGGAGAGGTAGACACACATCTAAAGAAGCCCCAAGTCAAATTAGAAGATTGGGTGAGTTTCTTTGGCTGCTAAGAAAACAAACTCTTAGTCAGACTGTCCAAGTTGTGTCAAAATACTTGTTTTCAGGCATGGCTGTAGCAGTTGGTGTACAAAAAATCTAGGAGGAGAAGACCTTAGATATCTTGGAGTTCTCAATAAAGGGCATCTGAATCCTAAGCCCTTTAGGTGGCTTAATATAAACAAAAAGGCTTGACAAAGGCCTAATTGCTAGCAGCCTATTTTTGGGTGCAATTGGCATGGTTTGATGAACCGGATTGAAGTACTGATGAAAAGTATAGGTGAAGGAGTAATATTGAAACCAATAGAGGTCCTAGTGGCCAGCCTCTCCATTGAGTAAAGTTCTAGTTGAATGTGTTTCAATTTGTGAAGACAAGACTAGGAGTGTCCTAGTAGCTAGATTGGTATTGAGCAGAGTTCGTTGTATTTCTTGTTGGTGTGCACTAGTTGAAGGAGTGGGATCTTGGGTAGAGTGTAGGGATAGTTAAGTACCCTATCAAGTCAAAACATTGGCCTAAAGAGACCCTAGTGAAGGATAGGGAGTGAGCAAGACAAAGTGTTACATCAATTAACAAGATCATTTTTTGGTAATTGTGTACATTATCATGTTGTCTTTACAGTGACTGTCCTCATTTGTTGAAGAAGAAAAGCATTAATGTGGTTCAATAGCAATACATTCAAGTGGAAATTACACAAGGGAATATCACTATGAGATGTCCTAAGTGTGACTGTCCTTGTCACGAATGAGGACATCTCACAGTGACTGTCCCTTGTGTAATTGCCACTTGAATGAGGACAGTCACTGTAAAGACAACATGATAATGTACACAAGTACCGTGAAGGTAGTCACAAGTTAGGGCTGTTTCATTGCATACCCGAAACAATGAAGACATTATAGTCCACAAAATGTTTGTGCTTGAAAGATGAACAAATAAAATTAAACTTCTAAATAACCAAAGCTGCTAACAATAAATTCAACACAGATATGTCCTCATTTCTGGGTATTTTAGCTCTCTAACAGCTGAATACCAGATTACATAATAATGACAAAAGAAAAATAAACCCAACGTACTCAGAAATTGTAGCTGTGATTTCATGGAGGGAATCTCTCTCGGCACTGTTGAAAACACAAATGACAACGTTCTTGTTTTTTTTGCCCTTATATCCCGATGTGATTTCACGGAGGGTTACGGTGCTATTGAAAACACAAATGACAACGTTCCTTTTTTTTTTTGCCCTTATATCCCGACAACATCGCAATTGCAAGTTAGGGCTGTTTCACTGCATACCCGAAACAATGAAGACGTTACGGTCCACAAAACGTTTGTGCTTGAAAGATGAACAAATAAAATTAAACTTCTAAATAACCAAAGCCGCTAACAATAAATTCAACATAGATATGTCCTCATTTCTGGGTATTTTAGCTCTCTAACAGCTGAATACCAGATTACATAATAATGACAAAAGAAAAATAAACCCAACGTACTCAGAAATTGTAGCTGTGATTTCACGGAGGGTTACGGCACTGTTGAAAACACAAATGACAACGTTCTTGTTTTTTTTGCCCTTATATCCCGATGTGATTTCGCGGAGGGTTACGGCGCTGTTGAAAACACAAATGACAACGTTCTTATTTTTTTTGCCCTTATATCCTGATGTGATTTCACGGAGGGTTACGGCACTGTTGAAAACACAAATGACAACGTTCTTATTTTTTTTGCCCTTATATCCTGATGTGATTTCGCGGAGGGTTACGGTGCTGTTGAAAACACACATGACAACGTTCCTTTTTAATTTTGCGCTTATATCCCGACAACGTCGCAATTGCGACAGTGCCAAATGTATTGTCATCACAAATTGCGATGGTGTCGGGCTATATTTGAAAAAAAAAAGGCCAAAACCGCATGACATTTGCCTGCTGTCGCAAATTGCCGTCGCAATTTCACCCCAAATGTATTAGTGTGTAGTCAAAGATAAGCAGTTCAATATGGCTTCAACCAAGAGTCCCTCCTTATCCCCTCATAATAAGGTGGTTATTGAGGAAGTGACTATGTTAGTGATTCTTATCCCTTATAGTAAACCAACCTCTTCTAGGAAATTCTTAGATGGTGTTAAGGAATGACAGACCTAGAAAAAGAAGACCAGAAATAAGAAACCTGATGTAGGAATGAAGAACAAGCTAGGAAGACCATTTGAGAGAGTGCTCAAGAAAAAGGCTATGGCGAGGGAAATTTCTAGTGGTCGGTAGTTGACCCTTGATGGTAATTCTTGAAATAAGAAATGAAGTTCCTCTCATGGAATATTCAAGCACTAAATAGTCCCCAAAAACAATTTACAATCAAACAGTACATTTTGGATCTAGAAATTGATATTTTGCTTTTACAAGAAGTTAAGATGTCATTTCATACTTTTCCTATGATTGTTGGTAGATTATGGCTAGGTGATTCATTTTACTATTCTGAAGCAATTGGAGCTTTTGGGAGGGTAGCAACTATGTAGAACTCGAATAAGGTGGATGTCGAAGTGTATGTTTTTTTCTCAGAACTACCTTGTAGTCACATTTCAACTGTATAATTGCAATTGGCATCTCTTTAATATTTATGCCCCCAATACTAGAGCTAGTAGAAGGTCGATGCGGGATGAGATTGCAACTTGTATCTTGGAGGACTAGAATTCTCTCTACATGATTGTCGATGACTTCAACTCCCCTTTATTTCCCTCTGAGAAACTAGGTGACTTATTGGATTTCACTGACAACATGGGTGATTTGGAAAACTTTATCGGTGTGACGGGCTTATTCAACCTTCAGCTACAAGGTAATCCCTTCACCTAGTATAACAATATAAAAGGGTCTCATCTTATGCAGGTTAGGCTTGATAGATTAGTAGTTTCTCCCAAATGGGATATTGGGTTTAATGCCTCGCTAAAAGCTCTACCTAAGCCTGCTTTTGATAAAAAACATGTACTTCTTCAATGGGTTGATAAGTTGAATTTTGGGCCACTTCCATTCAGATATGAGATAATGTGGACATCTCATCCTGATTTCAGATATCATGTCCAAAGGTGGTGGGCCACCCCAATCTAGGGATCAGCTATTTTCAGGATTTCCAAAAAACTAGACTTAATCAAAAGGGAAGTGCAAGGGTGGCACAAATCTACGTTTGGAGATATCTTCATGAAGAAAAAAGAAATCTTCTCCAAATTGGATAAAATCTAGAACCTAATTGCCTTTGGAAATTTATCCCAATCCCTTCATATGGAGAAGGAAGAATGTAGGAAAAAGTGGAAGGATAACCTCACGAAGGAGGAATTTTTTTGGAAACAAAGGTCAAGAAAAAAATGGTTGAAGGAAGGTGATAGGAACTCGGCCTTCTTTCACATGACTACCAACAAGCCAAAAAAAAATTATACCATTAAATGCCTACTGAATGAGCAAGGTCGAGAGGTTATGGATGATGCTCAAATTGGTCAAATTGCTTCCAAATTTTTCATTCAAATGTATGTTGATATTGATGATGGTAATTGTGATGAGCTATAGGACAAAGTCTTAAGTCACCTCCCAATAGCCATTGGGGATGAGGACAATAGGAAACTTTTGACCCCCATCTCTGAAGATGAGGTCTGAACTATTGTGTTTGTCATGAGTGCCACAAGAGATTTCTTCAGGACTAGCAAACTATTGAGGAAGCTAAATAATGCCTACATTGTTCTTGTCCCCAAGTCTCAAGACCCTAAAAGCATGACTAATTTTAGGCCAATCAGCTTATGTATCACTATTTATAAGATTTCTTCAAAGGTACTCGTGAACAAGATTAAGCCCTTATTGGATAAATTTATCAACCCCAATCAAAAAGGGTTTGTACTAGGGTGATAAACCCTCGATGTTGTAATTGCCACCCACGAGATCATTCATTCGATGGACAAATGAAAAACCCTAGGTATGGCCTTTAAGTTTGATATTTCTAAAGCTTATGATAAAGTTAATTGGTGTTTCTAGTACAAGACACTTCAGAAACTTGGCTTCAGTAATAGAATTATTGATATAATTCAAGAATGTGTTGAAATAGTTTGCTTCTTTGTCCTAGTCCCATGGGGTTCTCTTAAGACTAAAAAAGGCATCAAGGAGGGTGATCCCCTTTCCCCGTACCTGTTCATTATGGTTGTTGAGGTCTTAGGCTGGAACTTCATGAATTTGGCTAGATCAAGAAGAATTCAGGGAATAAAATCTACCTCCATGCTTCCCCCCTCTATGTTATAGTAATTAGTAGATGACACTTTCCTTTTTGGAAAAGCCTACTAAGGGACTATGCCAGAGCTTCTGGGCAATGTAACAATTATAGGAAAATAAATCTCTATTTTTTCAATACTAGTGCTAATGTACAGTCTAAAATCGTTAATATCCTTGGTTTTCAATCTATTAGTCTCCCAAGTACATATTTAGGACTCCCTCTGATGCAGGGGCATCCAAGGTTAAGGTGGGGGCATTCTATGTCCTTGGTAAACTACATGGAGTGTTTGTGTTTTGGCTAGTTTTACTCGATTGCAGCCTTGACCGACGGTCTCGGTCATTGAAGGAAGCTCAGTCACTAAAGGAACTCGGTAGTCTCTGGCACTTGGTGAAAGTGTTACTCGGTCATGCCTATAGTGCTCGGTCGACACTGGTGCTCGGTGATGCCTAGTTTGCTCAGTAATTTTACTGTCGCTCGGTAGTTCTGACTTACCGACTAGAGTTCTGTGTGATTTGTTAAGCCAACTTGGTGAATTAATTATTGGTAGCCATTGTCTTGGGCTGACATGTTGAATTAAATGTTTGTATACATTTGTAAGCTGACTTTTATGGCATTTAATTATTATTTTGGGGAGTTAAGGGTTTCATCTAGCTGACTTGTGGCTGATGATTAGTATTTAATGAGGGCTTGGGTAGATGTTTTGAGAGAGAACAGAGGAAATCAGGACGAGATCAGAGAAGTTCATGACTAAGAAGACTTGGTGAGTCAGATCTGAGGTTTTAAAAACTGAAGTTGATGAAGTTGTGGAAAAGTTCTTGATGTTCTTGCAGATCATATTGTAACTTGATAGTCCTTTGTAGTAGAGATAGGAGGTTTGCATACTTGGGAACAAGGAGATTTCTTGGAGGCTTGCGAGCTCAAGTTTAGATCTTCCTTAGGGTTTCCATCAGCTCTTGATTGTCTTTAGGACTGAACTAGCTGAGATTATATTGGATCTAGTTGTGGATCTTGCAGAATTGTTTCATTTTGTAATTGGCCCTAACCCAGAAGGCCTTATAGCTGGGCCTGTTAATGAAAATTACTTGAAACATTTATGGTGTTGTCTATTGTGTTGATTATTCCACTGGGTAATTCTATTGGCTACAAGGTTTGGACTGTCCTTCATTGGATCCACCATCCTTGACTGCATCAGGAGGTATCAGAGCAAAGGTTTGTTCCTATTGGAGCGAAAGTTTGATCTTGTTGAAGCCAAAGCTTGGCCTAGCAAGACTGATCTTGCGAAGTTGATCTTGTTGGAGCAAAGATTATGTACAATCTGGATTGCAAATCTGAAGCACTGAACTTGTGAAATTGTGCCCTGGTTGTTTGCAAGGTTGTAGGTTGAGATTTGACTTGTTGCAACTTGGAAATTATCACAAGGTGGTCGGTGAGGGTTTGTTGCAGAGGGTTTCTCTTATCTTTAAGGATTCCTCTTAGAAGATTGGACCCTAGAGTTATCTCATATCTTTGTGATAATGTTGAATCCTAGATCATAGAGAAGGCGAAATCAGATTTCAGATCTGAGATGGAATTGATGAAGAATGATATGGTCGCGGAGATCATGAGAACTGTTGCTGGTATACCTTAGAATGTTGTTACTGAGGATGGCTATGAAGAAGCTACTAAAGAATTTGAGACTACTAGATCTAGTGGTGATGATTGGAGGAACAGATCTGGTGAAGACAGAACTACTCAGTTGCCTAGACCTGCTACTCAATTTAGTAATTACCGAATGGAAGTTTCTACTTTCTCTAGTACTTTGAAGCCTGACAATCTGATTGATTGGATTGGTGAACTTGAAGATTTCTTTGAGCTGGAAGAAATTGAAGATCCTCTTTGGGTAAGATTAGAACAAACAAATTTGAAAGGACATGCTGCTCTTTGGTGGAAGGAACTACAGAGAGACCGAGAAGATGAAGGTGAAATAAAGATCAATCAGTGGAGATTGATGGTGACTAAGTTGAAAGCTAAGTTCATACCAGCTAACTACGAGCTTGACTTGTTTAAGAAGTTGTAGAATCTAAAGTAGAAGGATTTTTCTATTGAAGATTATACCGAGGAGTTTTACAAGCTTACTATTCGGTCTGGACACCGAGAGCTCGGTAAGGAAAAGGTAGCTCGGTATGTGAATAGTCTGAGATTCAATATTCAGGATGAGCTTGGTATGCTGAAGATTGATTCTGTTGAAGATGCTTATCAGTATGTTGTGAAGGTAGAGGATAAGTTGAAGAGGAAACAACCTAGTAACTCCTGAGGGAAAAAAAAGATTGATCACTCGGTGAAGGATACGCCGACTGATACAGAAGATGAACAGAAACCTTTGGAGCCAAAGAAGAAGATAGGTAGAGTTATCTTTAAGAGTACTTGCTATAACTGTGGAGAGGAAGGACACCATTCTTTTGAGTGTACACAAAAGAAGGTTGACTGACGAAATACTGTGATGAATGAGAACATTCAGAATGAACCTGAATCAGAGAACTTGCTACTTCGGTGAACATAGATCAGTACAAAGGATGAACCTTGTCAGAGGAGTAACTTATTTAGGACCCGATGCAAGACTAAATGTAAACTCTGTGATGTTATTGTTGATAGTGGTAGCACTGATAACCTTGTTGTTGAGGACCTGGTTTAGAAACTTGGTTTGAGTAGAATGAAACATCCTTGTCCTTATAGGCTTGGCTGGTTACAAGATGTTCATGCTTTGGAAGTTAGGGAACAATGTTTCATTGATGTTCAGATTGGCCAGTAAAGGATCTTATGCTTTGTGACATTGTGAAGATGAATAGTTGTGATATATTTCTCAATAGACCTTGGCAATATGATTTTAGGGCTATTTATGACTGTGTAAGAAATGTGTTTACTGTTGAGAATAATGACAAGAAGTTTTCACTGATGCCTTTGATGGATACAACACTCGGTAGGAGGAGCCTGAGTATTGGTAGCCGAGTTGAGGTTGAGGATCTAGAGAAAATGAATGATCAGTATGGAGAACTAACCTGTACATTGTTAAGAAAATACTTGAAGAGACAGAGGAAACTGAAGTGGAAGACTTTGCAAGCAGAAAAGGTGGAGGACTTGTATGTGAAGAACTAGTTTGGGATTTATGTGTTGAATCTTGAAAGATGTTCTCTTCACATATGAACATCTTTTGGAACCTGGGGTGTCTGATGCAGGGGCATCCAAGGTTAAGGCAAGGGCATTCTGTGTCCTTGGTAAATTGCATGGAGTGTTTATGTTTTGGCTAGTTTTACTCGGTTGCAGCCTTGACTGACAATCTCGGTCATTGAAGGAAGCTCAGTCACTGAAGGAACTCGATAGTCTTTGGCGCTCGGTGAAAGTGTTACTCGGTCATGCCTACAATGCTCAGTTGACACTAGTGCTTGATGATGCTTGGCTTGCTCAGTAATTTTACTGTCACTCGATAGTTTTGACTTACCGACTGGAGTTCTGTGTGATTTGTTGAGCCGACTTGGTGAAATAATTTTTGGTAGCCATTGTCTTGGGCCAACATGTTGAATTAAATGTTTGTATACATTTGTAAGCTGACTTGTATGGCATTTAATTATTGTTTTGGGGAGTTAAGGGTTTCATCTAGCTGACTTGTGGCTAATGATTAGTATTTAATGAGGGCTTGGGTAGATGTTTTGAGAGAGAACAGAGGAGATCAGAGAAGTTCATGAATGAGAAGACTTGGTGAGTCAGATCTGAGGTTCTGAAAACTAAAGTTGACAAAATTGTGGAAAATTTCTTGATGTTCTTGCAAATCAAATTGTAATCTAATAGTCCTTTATAGTAGAGCTAGGAGGTTTGCATACTTGGGAACAAGGATATTTCTTGGAGGCTTGTGAGCTCAAGTTTAGATCTGCATTAGGGTTTCCATCAGCTCCTGATTGTCTTTAGGACTAAACTAGTTGAGATTGCATTGGATCTGGTTGTGGATCTTGTAGAATTATTTCATTTTGTAATTGGCCCTAACTCGAAAGGCCTTACAGTTGGGCATGTTAATGAAAATTACTTGAAACATTTATGGTGTTGTCTGTTGTGTTGAGTATTCCGCAGGGTAATTATGTTGGCTGCAAGGTTTGGACTACCCTTCATTGGATCCACCATCCTTGACTTCATCACCCTCTCACTGTCAAAGAACCTCGATCTTTTGGAACATAATCCTGGAAAGGATTAAGAGAAAGATGGTTGGGTGGAAAGGAATTTTTTTTAGTAGTGCAAGTAAACTTCCGCTTCTTTCTACCTCCCTTTAAGGTGTGTCACTTCACTTCCTCTCCCTATTCAAAATATTTGGCACCATGGCTGACAAATTGGAGAAAATCCAAAGGACTTTCCTTTGGAATGGGGTTGAGGAAAAAAAGAGAATGTCCCTTGTTAGTTGGGACACAGTCTGCTTACCTAAATCTCCAGGTGGACTGGGAATAAAGAAATTGACTAATCTAAATAAAGCCTTGATAGATAAGATCGGGTGGAACCTTGTTGTTGGCCTTGTAGATTGGTGTAAAATTATGGAGGCAAATATCTAAATAGAAGGAACTTCTACAGAAACGTGGACTCAAATGGATTGCCCACGGGATCCAAAATATGGAATAACATCATCAAATTTAGGACTCTCTTAAGAGATGGTATAAAATGGCAGATTGGTAATGGTGGGAGAATTAGATTTTGGGAAGACAGCTGGCTTGGAGATAAACCCCTTATGGGTGGTCGTTTTAGTCATTTAAAGGGTAGACATAAGGAATTCTTTGGAGACTACATATTTGGCTACCTTGATCTAGGAAGGAAGTGGAATTATCTTGCTCATTGCTTTAGATATTGTCCCGATCTCATGCCTAAAGCTTTTGGATTGTAAACCCTCTTTAGTTATATAAGAGTTCCACTATTCACTAAGGAAGACAACTTCATTTGGACAAAGACCTAATCATGGTTCTTCAAAGTCAATTCTGCTTACAATCTATTGATAAAATATCATGGGGATCCTGATTGTTGGAAGAAAATTTGGAATTCACAACTTATTCCTAAAATCAACTTTTTATGGTGTGTCATGATGCATGGAAAAGTATTGGCACAAGACAACTTAATTAAAAGGGGCTTCTCCTTACCTAATAGATGTATACTATGCAAAAGCGAGGAAGAGACCATCCATCATCTATTCATCCACTACCAGTTCGCCTCATAGATATGGAGAATGGTCTTGCAAAAGTTCAACCTCTAGTGGGTCTTTGGTAGAAGCATTCAACAATTTGTGATTGATTGGACGTCCCCATCAAATCACCCACTTATTAAATAGATTTGGAGGAAAATTCCTCCTCATGTTTGTTGGAGCATATGGAAAGAAAGGAATCATAGGATTTTCAGGGATACAAAAAACTCTGCTGACAGTGTGTTTATTATCTTCTACAAGCTATTGCATGAAAGCCTCTCCATCTGAAAGTGGAAAATCCCTACCTCTCCACCCTTATATGAAGACCGATTGATTTTTTAATGCTGGAAACTCCCTTTGAATTTCAATAATTTTGACAACTCCAAAAATGTTTCCATGCAGAACACTAATTGGAAGGAACCAAGCTTGTCATGGCACAAATTAAATTTTGATGCAGATGCCAAACTTGATAGGGAGGCGGGTGGAGGTGTTATTAGAGACCATAATGGATAGTTAAGTGTTGCTTACTCTGGTAGATTGAAGGATCACACTATTGACCAAGTTGAGGAGATGACATTTCTATGGGGCCTTAAAATTTCCCTCTCAATTGGCATCAAAAAATTTGATATTGAGGGTGATTCCAGACTAATCATTAAAGCGATTCAAGGGACAATTTCATCAGGTTGAAAGGTGGAGGTTATCTTGAGAGGCATTAGAAATATTTTGGCTAGCCTGGATAATTTTACTTTGAGACATACTTTCAGGGAGGAGAACGTAGTTGCTGATTCTATGGTCATGTTTGGGCTGTTGCAAGATGGCTTATGATGCTAGAGGAATGACCATATGTTGCCTGAGTCTACTAAGGCCATTCTAAGGTAGGAAAAATCCACTGCCTTGGTTAATGATGATTATTAAGCTCCTTATAATTATTGTTTTAGTTGGAGGGATGAAGGCTATATTTGGCCTTTTAAGAGATAATCAAAATTCATATTTGAATTGGAAGTTGTTGTACCGTACACATGTGAGAAAACTGGGGTGTTCACATGGATGGTTCTCCTCTCCATGCCATCCCACCGTTTCCTAGACCATATGTGGTGGATGATGTATGATTTAAATTTTTGGCAAAGTACTCTAGTCGGGATGTAATAATTATTTATTTAAGTGGCTAGATTTTTTTGACATTGATGACTGGTTCAAAGGCATTTCCAACCACATTGCCATACCGATGATGGATGTTTCACATGAGTGGGATGCCTCTTCAAATGAGATTGTGGAGGGTGGCATTACTTGCAATAAAAGTGATGATTATTGTCTTCTTTCATTATGGGGTAGTGTGCCAGTTTATCTAGATGTTTCTTTCTTGGGAGGTTTTTTGCTCTCCATTTTCACTACTCAAGGCTACCAATTTTTTTCTATCACTGCAATTCTTACTTTGGACACCATGGGAGGAGATCGGGTTCACATTGAGCCTGACAAGCATGATGACTATAAGAATAAACTTGCAATCTGGTTTGTGTGCACGGAAGGGGGAATCGACCAATTCATTGAAAGTATGACTAGTTTCGATGAGAGCCTATCTCGGCAATTTGTTTCCTCTTGATCTGAAAGAAGGGTTATTTTTCATGGCAATAGTTTTAAAGTAAATGAAGATGTAATTGCACAAGCAACCAAGCTCTCAACTGAAGGAAGGAAGTGGAAAAAGATGAGTAGGACCCTAGATGTTGCTAGCCTAAACCAGTTTTTTCATGGGAAAGAGCAACCAGTCAAGCGGAGAGGTGGCTTTGACCATGAGAAACTCCCGCCACCATGGGAGCAAGTGTGTGTAGTAATAATGAAGTATTTTAGATTTACCTTACTTTATAAATTAAGAAAAAAGGATTTCTAAATTACTTTGACTCTAATATACATTTTCGTAAAAGAACGAGATGGGGAGGTTCAAAATAATTGCTGAATATGTTTAGCTTAAAAAAAATCATGAAAATAGAAGAGAAAAAAAACATCACACTCAATTATTTCAAAGCATGTAGAACTTTCTTAATGAAAAGTTTTCATTAGGATCACCATAGTCTAAAGAGAAGAAATTGGATCGTCCCAAACAAATTTTAATATACACAGCCAGAAAAGAAAATATTCTAAAGCATGAAGAACACCCTTGATTAGAATTTGTCACCGGGATCAATTAAGGTTTTAAGAGAGATTAGATCATAATAAATCCCCAATCTCCAAAGAAATGAAATTTCTTAGCATGGACAAAAGAAATGTTTGTTCAATTCAATTTGCAGGTAAACGGAGTTTTGTTTACGATGTAGGAAAAAAAGCTAGATTTCTTAGCTCAATTTGAAGGTTATGTATTTTGGGTAGCCTAGTGTAATGTGACACCATATAATCAATCCATTGCGTCTATAATTAAGTTAATAAAGTAGTCTCTAAAAGTTGTCGTGAACTTCAACATCGTCCATAAATAGTATTGAGTAAAGTTCAATTTTGAAGCATCTATATTTAAATGTTAAAACAAAAAATGTTTTTCTTAGTAAATAAACTAAAAATGCATTGCATCTAGTTCCTCTCAATTAACAAAATCTATTACATATTATTTGGTTAAATAACATTCTAACAATAATGATTTATACATGTAAAAAAAAGATATATATAGTAGTGGTTTTGCAAATCATTTGAAATTAGAATTAAAGCCCCACATACAATAATGTTTGATCAATATATTAAAAGTGATTATATCTTATAATAAAAACTACATGATTAGAATAGCTATGAAAATATTATTGTTAACATATTAAATTAAATATAATAATAATTATATATCTAGTATCATAATTATACATGTAATAATAATAATAATAATAATAATAATAATAATAAGAACTTATTATAACATGAATTATTAATAACATCTATTAGTATTTTAATTATCATAAACAAGCTTTTGGAGAATGATGAGTAGTTCAAAAGGTTTTAGAATGGCTATGACAGGCTAACACTCCCCCCTCCTTATGCTCTAGTTAGCCTCCATATAATGTAGTACTTTATCTTGGAGTGTAGGTATATGGTTGTGCATGGCTATCATTTTCCTCTTGTCAACCATGTTAGACATAGAGAAAAAATGAATATTCCTTTTTTTCTTGTTTTCTTCGCTGCAACAAAGTATAGAAAGTGGAGCTCCCTTGCTTCACCAAGGTTGATTATGACCCTTTATAGGTATGCCCTAGATATGGATCCCCACAGTAACCCTATGTCCTTAAAGCATCGTACTTGAACTCCCTCACCTCCTCAAGCTTGTGCCCCTTCCCCTCCCCTACAAACTCAAAATCTCTCCTCGAGAAGGTTTGCTTTAAGAAATTCACCTATTGTTACCCATGTTTCCTCTAAAAGGAATCATAAGGTTGATTATGCTCACCCAACCCAAATCAATGAGATTCTAATGATTACCCTTGAGAAGAGGAAATCCCCTCTAGATCTCTCAGGATCCTCCAAGAAAAAGTAAAACAAATGACCAAAAGGTGTTACAGTAACTATTTTGGGGGATGTAGAGGAGAATAAGAAGCAAAAATCCAAGAGCATTAGGATTGAAGAGAAGTGCTCAGGATTTGGTAGTCGAAGGTCTACAAGATTGGCTAAAGCCCTTAAGGACCCTCCCTCTAAAGGTAAAAATATTGTAATGGAGGAGGAAGAAATCCTCTCCTCCCAAGATAACTCTGAGGAAGAAGAAGACAATAATAATGAGTGTTATGAGGGTGAGAAGGTGCAAGAGGACAAGGATTCTACCTCTGCTAAAGATGAGAGAAACATGGACAAGGAAACTGAGATGGGGGAATGGGCTGGGATTTCCATCAAAGAATAAGGTGTTATGGAGAATCATATAATTTTGAAGCGAGAAAATATAAAAGAAGACAACCCCTTGCAAGCTATTGTGTAAAGAATGAACAATCTAGAGAAGATGGTTAATGAAAAATGTGTTTTCATTAACAAGGCATTGTCCTCCTTGGTTCACATTACAAATGGCATAATGAATAGGGTAGTTATGGGTATTACCACAAGAAAATCTAAAATTAAAAAGTAGCTCAAGAGGATAGGTGGTGGGATGGATATTAAGGAAAAGAGCACTCAAAAAAGCAAGTTGGACATGGTGGCACTACAAAAGATGGAGAAGGATTGGTGCCTCACTAAGGGTTTATATAGTGAAATTTGAGTTTTTTTTTCCTTTATGTTTTGTTTGGTGCTCTAGGATGGAGCTTTTAAGATTTTTAATAACTACATTATGTTGGTTAGATTAGTTAAGATAATTCATAGGATTATGAGAACTTTTACTATTATGGACTATTTATAGACTATGATGGTTACATTTTGGTTATTATGGATGATGGTTATTATCATGGTAGTTATGGTCTATGATTGTGGGGTTCAACTTTTTTCTAGTCAGAAAGGGTTAATGTTTTGTCTGTGTTGGTTGGTTGCAGTATTGGTGGTCCCTTCACTATTTTGTGTTAGAGTAATAAAGTGTTTACTAATTCATTAACATGTTTGATTTAATTACTAGGTCACTTATTACCTCTTTCTACTTAAGCTAAACTTTAGGCATATAATAATTAATTATTTTATTAATTATTATTGTGCAACCTAAGTTTTACCTTTTTAGGGTTTTAGATCTCCTTTTATAAGGATTGATCTCCTCTTGTTTTGATAATAGATTGTAATAGTTTACTCATTATTGAATTGCAACTTTTATTTTTGCACATCAATTATTTCTCCTCTCTCGTGGATCCATGCGTTCAGGCCTCTCTAGCTTCTTGCTTCTCTCTTTTTTCTATGACAAGTGTTTGCATGCAAGTGTTCTTGGGAGCTATAGGTTGTTTACTCATCAACTTCAATATCGTATCAAAGCTTCAGACCTGTTTTCCCCTATCCTCTTCCTGAGAGATTCGGCCTTGTTCATCAGATCTACAATATTTAGAGGATTTTCTTTTGGATTTGGGGGGACCTCTTATTTGGTCATCTTGGCTTCAAACGGACCTCACAATTGCATTCAGAGCACCCAAGAACCCTTAGATCCATATAAAATTTATCTAATTTGGACAAAGTTAGAATCTGTGGCAAAAAAAAATTTGCAACTGGCCCTAGCACGAATCCTAAGGTGGTCACTAGTTTCTTGGAGCATTTTTTCTCAAACGGACCTCACCGTTGAGCTCGCAATGACCAAGAACCCCTATTTCCATATAAAGCACATCTGATTTGGATGACATTGCAGATCATAGGAAAAAAAATTGCATACCAGGGTTGTACGGCCCTAACATGCAAATTGAGACAATAGTTATTAAAAAAAAAATTGTTTGCCCTGAAGGGTGCACCACCCTGTGGCCACCTAGGTGCCACCATTGACGGCCACCGCTGGCACCCACGATCACCACCATGTAGCCTACGGTCATCGCATGGTGATTGCAGTGTAAACAACTATAGTCACCATTGGTGAACCGCCGTGGTGACTAGTGGTTCCGCTGGCAGTCACCGCTAATGATAGATGGTTAGACTGCAGACCTAGCCCAACCACATTAGCCCAAGATCATATGGACCCAAGTCACAACCAGAAGCCCCAAGCTGCAACCCCCTAGTCACCCACGTGACCAGGGCCCCAATTGTTTGGCCTCGGGGGCTTTTTTTGTTATGACATCCATTTGGACATCAAATTTAACCCCGTGAAGCGCTAACATCAACATATGCCAGCACTCTAGGACACTATTTTTGGGCCCATCAGCATACCTATGGTTTTTTACTCGTAAGTTGAGCATACAGTGTCAAAATCAGGCAAACGAGATATCATTGAAAAGATGGTTTTGAGCTTTATCCAAATCTGGAGGTTTGAATTTCTAATTTATTTTTTTTATGGTGTTTTTTTACTGTCAAATCCAAATGTTCATTTTTGCACTCTGGGAGCTCTATCTTGCGCATCCAGACTCTATTTTGGACAAATGATATATCGTTGGAAAGATTGTTCAAAGATATTTCTAGTGTTGTAAGTTATTTTTCCATACTTTTTTCTAGCTATATTTTATTCAGTTTCTTGCATTTTTTCAATCTGGTGGATATCTTGGATGTTACAGGTCCTGGGATCTCTTCCCTTTGAGGGATGGATCATCTTTAGTTGTTCTCTTGTTTCAACAGCCTTCGTTCTTCTTTGAGCAATATATACTTCACTTTTATAGCATTATTTTATGCACACACACTGAGATAAGGTGTCATTCTATTGCATGTATGGTATCTTGCACATGTTTGTGCTCTTTGTACTCACACTCCATTATAAAGTGCCAAGGGGTTTGATGTTTTCCTTTGTTTTCCATCTAATTTTTTTATTTCAACATTCATCCAATGACATTAGCCTCAAGTATCTTTATTTGTGTGTGTACTCTCTCTGCACCTTCAATGTTCTTGGTATCATGCAGTTCATATTGGATGATCTTTTCAGTGTATCTGTCATTACTCCCTTATCAACAGTATGGGGAGTTTCTACTATTGGTTCTACTGCTTCCTTGGCTTGATAGTGTGAGCTATGTATTCAGTATTTGATTCTATGTACTAGGTGGATGTAGTGGTTGGGTACTTATGCATTCTGGTGAGATGGATCATTTACCATATGGACACTATTCTCTTTCCTATTTTTGGATGCACTCTTCTAGCTTTGATTGATCAGCTCTTTAGACTTTGGTGTTTTTATGCCATCTGTATCTTCAATTTCAGGTCTTTGCCTTTGTTTGACTCCTGATTCGAGTAGTGTCATTTGAGGGCAGTCGTGCAGATTACAATATTTTGTATCTTTGACTTCAGTTGTTTGCCTTTGTTTGCCTCCTTATTTGAGTAGTGTCATTTGAGGGAACTCATGCAGATTATAGTCTTCTCTACCTGATCATATTTCAGTGGAGTATCTTTAGATCATCAGTTACTTCTTGATAGAGTTTTTAACTTCTTTCTTTAGTGATGTTGTACATGTTCATCCTTATTCCTATTTTCTGGAACATTCCTAGTTTTGGAGGCTTCTTCAGTCCTTCAGACTAGTCTTTGTCTCTTTTTGGAGTAGACTTTTTCCCATGTGGTTTTCTCTATTTCTCCATTTTCCAGAGACTCTCTTTTGTACTTGGGTACCTAATCAAGCCTTTTGTTTTCGGGACCCATTTGCTTTCAGTTGTTCTTTCTAGGTTTTTTGCTTCTCCCAAAGGTCATCTTAAACGGGGGGTGTTAGAGTAATAAAGTGTTTACTGACTAATTAAATCATGTTTGATTTAATTACTAAGTCACTTATTACCTCTTTCTACTTAAGCTAAACTTTAGGAATATAATAATTAATTACTTTATTAATTATTATTGTGCAACCTAGGTTTTACCTTTTTAGGGTTTCAGATCTCCTTTTATAAGGATTGATCTCCTCTTGTTTTGATAACAGATTGTAACAAATTATTCATTATTGAATTTTAACTTTTATTTTTGCACATCAATGATTTCTCCTCTCTTGTGGATCCATGCATTCAGGCCTCTCTAGCTTCTTGCTTCTCTCTCTTTTGTGATAGGTGTTTGCGTGTAGGTGTTCTTGAGAATTGTGGGTTGTTTACTTATCAACTTCAATATTTTTTTGTTCAGACCTAATGGTTTAAGTTGTTCCATCTTATGTGATGGGATCGGGGCCCTCTCCCTACTTACCTAAGCAAAAATATCTATTAGTATTTAATTATTCTACTATTTATTATTAATGACTATATAATAATAAGTATTAATTATTTAATTATATTTAATTTCTCCATTATAAATCTATTATGATTACTTCATAAAAATATATAAATTATATTACATTATTATTTATTAGATGAGTATTTACTAAAGTTATTTATTATATAATATTATATAAAAAAGTATTATCTTATCATTATTAAATGGTGAATTAAAGCTATAAATTTAACCTTTTTATATGTTTGATATTTATAATTGCATGTATTTTTTAAATTAATTAGTATAAAAAATCAAGCGGCTTTATCACTCATTGCATTGTCAAAACAAATAGGACAAAAACTAGTCACTATTATGTAATAGTGAAATTATTGTAGATGCAAATCCAAACAAAAATACAATCATTGGGAAATTCAATCAATATATTTTAATTATTTCTTCTCATTGGTGGATGCTTTAACTTTTAAAAGAGTGACATTGTGATAATAAGACTTCTATCACCTAAGTAGACCACCCATACTGAATAAACATGGAAAAGCTTCCTTGATTGTGGGCTCAAATATTAGAAGCTGACCTCTAGAGTAAGTTGTCTCTTATTGGTACCTCACCTCAAACTACCTAGAATTGAGAATTTTGTAGAGGAAAAGGGGTAGAAGTATGCACGGAAATAAAATATAACTTCTAAAGGTGATGCGCCAAGTATAAAATCTTTGAAACCTAATAGGTATCAAACACACAATATAACCAGTAATGAAAAGCTCTAATACACAACCCAATAACATAATCTTTGCATAAGAAATTTGAAAGAAGACTAAAACACCAGTCCCTAATAGGATAAAACTTCCTCACAATCTGAAACTGATTTAGAAAAAATTTCAACCCGCAAAGAACTATATAAATCTCTGCACAAAGCACCAACATGTGATACACAAATACATAAAGTTGAGAAGGCACTTGAGCTAATAGTTACCATCAAAGGTGTTACAAAACTATAAAATCTCTCTAAAATGGGTTACTAAATCACTTTGCCTCTATCAAGAAATTAGAAACAATTACAAAATACCAAGCCCAAAGGGAAAAATAACTCCTTTACCATCAAGCTTGAATACATACTTATGCTTTTTCATCCAATTGCATCTCTGGGAAATAATAACTCCTGGGTCAGATTCAATAAAGAGGGAACTTTTGAGCCCCTCAAATAGATGCAAAAAGGTATAAAGGGGCTACTAAAGTTAATCCTTATTAGTTACCACATAAAGGCTCTCATAAATGCATCCCAATCTTTGAAAAAACTCATAAAATCCTCTAAAAATAAATAACTCCCCTCATAACTTCATCCCCATTCCCATGAAAAAAAAGAAATATGAAAACAAAAGTAACAAAAAAAATTCCTTCATAAACTCAGTGATGGAGATAGGGTATCTCCAACCCTAAAAATATCCCATGCACATCTCTTTCTTAATTTTATCATTTCACTTTGTAACTTCCGTCCTCTATGTTGTAATGGGAATGAGGGTTTGAAGGAGCATGCAGATTTATGAAGCCCTTTATGGAGATCTTTGTGCAAAATTCACCCTTTCATAGGTACTCTAGAAGATTGTGAGTCTCTTGTGCACCTATTGTGGCCATTTGTAGGTAATCTTGATGCTCGAACTATGCCTTTAGAATGTCTTGTGAATAGGACTTTTTCCCTCTCTGTGTAATCTTCTTCTTTGAACTTGTTAAATGGATGAGAACCTTCATTCTCACGGGTCTATATTCTTAGCACAAGTTGTAGCATGTCATTTGTGAATTTGTTTCAGCTCTTATGGTTGTGGCTCTGCTACTATAATCGATGCCTTCTCTCATATCTTTGTGATTATGCCATTCAAATTTTTGTATTTGTTGTTAAGATATCTTAGGAAACCTAAAGATTTTCTTTGGTGTGAAAATAGGGTTGTCACTTCATAAATTTACAATAAACAAGCTACTTATAGAAATCACATATTTCTCATTATGTTGAGCTCAAAAACTATAAGATTCATGCAACCTTCATTCTCCAAATCAAACATTCTTGAAACATGAAAATGTAGGTTCCTATGTATGTAGATGTCGTAATGTTTTTGGATGATCCTCCTTGTACAATGCTTGTATTAATCCACACATTCACCAAAAAAATCTAAGGTATTATGGGGTTAAGGACATCATGTAACTAATATGATACTACTTCATGTTGATAATGTAGCATGAGTGCTTCTTTGTTCCTACTATTATCTTTGTCCAATACTATAGCATAGCGTTGACTTGTAGCATTACATGACTGTTATAGAAGCATATCTCTATCTTTATGCTCTTTGTTGCCTTGGATATTTGTTGACTAAACAAAATTTCCCAATTATTAAACCACAGTCACCTACATTCTTTAATCTAGAAAAGGATATCTCTTAATTTTGATATGTTCTATCTTCTTCTCGCACTATTATTGATCTTATTGTCACATGTCTATCATGTTGTTCTAAACATGTTATTGTCTTAGAAAATCAATACTAGAAAGATCACTTCATCCTTAAGAACTAGATACCACTTCCTATGATAGTCATTCTTTTTCAAATTCTCTCTTTGTTGTTATTTCTTAGGAGGATGATACCAAGGGTTTTTAAGCTCTTCATTTATATATTTTCTTCTATTCCTTATGATAGAAACCTTGATGTAAAGGAGGAATTGATATTTGTGATATGGCCCATTTTCCTTTCTGACAAAATGCCTCCAATTCATCTTTCTATTAGTAATACTTATTCGTTTACATCCATTTACTGCTTCCCTTCACTTATTGTTAAGATTCATGATCAAGGTAACATGAATGATTCCTATCCCTATTGAAAATATTTCTGTGGTTTATTATTTTTTCACATGGAAATAGATCTTTGTAATTTTTCTTGAAGGTAGATAACTTTGGTGATGACCTACATTAGAATAATGGCTATATCTCAATGATTTCTTTTTTATTTCCTTCTTTATAATATACATGAATGCTTTATTTATATTGCTATGAATTCTTCTTTCATTAATATTGCAGGGCATCCTATCTTTGGCTTGTGACGGTTGTTTTGATGAACTAACTATCTTGAATAAAACTTACCACCTTTTCATATTCCAATTTTATTACATACTTGGTAACAGCATTAAGTCTCACTAATTTTTATTGTTTTACACTAGTACATTTGAGACCTTTTTCCAACGACAGGTCATTTGAATTAGGATATTTTACCATCAATATAACGACACCACCCAACATCATAGTTTACAGTTGGGAAAATTGACGGTTTCAATGGGCGTCGTAATTATGATGACAATGGGCATCACAAGAAGGGGGTGCCAAAAAGGCGAACCTAGCATCAGACCTATTTGTGGCTATCCCAATTGTGACGCCTGTCTATCGCAAAAAATAAAAATGATGACGACCCATCAGAATCTTCCAATGGGCTGTCATTGTTTGTAATTTGTTTTTCGATGGAGATGTTGTTAGTGTGATGTATATCCATCAGAAGTGTATGATGGATATATGTCATTTGTAGTTTTTAATAACAGTGATGCTGTACATGCGACGGGGACCCATCAGAATTTTATGACGACTATCTGTCATTTATAGTTTTTTACCAACAATAATGTTGTACATGCAATGACTAGATGTCGGATTGTTTTGACAGATAACTATCATTGTTTTATGGTCATCGCAATTGCGATGCAAATCAGTTTATATATATATATATATATATATATATATATATATATATATATATATATATATATATATATATATATATATATATATATATATATATATATATATATATATATATATATATATATATATATATATATATATATATATATATATATATATATATATATATATATATATATATTTGTCGATCAGGTTGGTATCGATTCAAAAGGGTGTTCTTGCAGATCTGGTTCCTACTCATGATTTGGTTATGGATCATTAGGAGATGACTTTGCAGTAGATTCAGTAGCCGCTCGTGGATCATTGAGTTAGATGTGATGACTTGGGAGAAGTCTTCTTCTTGGTGAACCAAGCTGAGAGATAGATTATAGAAAGTGGGTCATTTGATGTGACTTATGAGACATTGGATGCCTCTTCACAGCGGGTTCACGGTGCGGTCTGTGGTGTTTCTTTGCGACTGGGTTCTTGGTAGAGATCTGTTGATTTGGTATCCATTGAGATGGATTGATATATATTTGTCGTATGTGGATTGAGATCTTAAATTATTGAGCTTCTCTTTGTTTCAAGAATAGTTTAACATTCTTTACTTAACAGGGCCAACCACGTGAAGGTGGAAGCTCATCTGACCCCTCCTAGGAGCCTCTTATGACCCTTTACGACATTTTAAGACCTCTAAGATGTATTCTTAGGGATCGTAAAGGGTTGTAAAGGGTCATAAGGGGTCTTGGGACACAATAGCTGAGAAACATAAATGTAGGCATCATGGTCACAATTTTTTGGAAACACAACATAATTGAGTGGTATACCCAAATGTGTTGCATCATCTGGGTATACCATTCTTATGTTGTGTCTCCAAAAAATTGTGACCATGATGCCTACATTTATGTTTCTCATTTGTTCTGATATCTACATTTATGTTTCTCATTTGTCATGTTTATGTGCATGTTCTTTATGTGTATCTACTAGAAATTCTAAAATAAAAAATCAGTATCTACAATAGCCCTTTGTTAACCACATTTACGCATATGGTCCCAATAAATTAGTGCACAAACTACAGAAAGAAGGCATTGCAAAAATATGATTTCTTCTTTCACCATTGAAGCAATCTTGGCGGCACTAGCTGTTTTAATCACCTAAAAATGGACAAAGACAATTTAACGATAATTCAAAACAAATCAACTGAAATCAGAGCAAATCAAGGACAAAATTGAATCAATTAAATTACAATGCACAATTAGCCAATCAAAATGAAAATCAAGTCTTAATTCAATATCAATCAAAATTGACAGAATTTTAATTAAGTGCAATCAAATCAAAGTACAATTAATTCAATTAATTGTATAGTTTTTGGATTAAATTAAATTCAACCCATTCAAGGGGTACATGGCTAAAATAAATCAATCAAATAAATTAATAAAAATCAATTACTCTCAACAAACCAAAAGGAGAGGAAAATCAAACAACCAATGAAATTTGAGGAAAGGCATTCACATGGATCAAGCCCAATTGAATCTCATTCACTCAAAGTGAAAAGGAATCTCAACCATCCATCTTGTTTACTTGTCCCAAGCTTTGAGGACACAAAATTTTCTTTGTCTTCAAAGGGTGGAACCAAAGACTTAACCCCAACTCAACCATGATTAAACACAACTACACCCCCTACCATTGGAAAATCTATAAAAGGAAGGATAAAATCCTTCATAATTCATCAACCACCTATCTGAGAATTGCATCAAAGCTCTTGCAATTTGAATTTAGAAAAGCATTTAAGAGCAATTTTAGAATTTATCTTGATAATTGTTAGCTTTAGCATTGTTTTATCTTCATCATTCTCATTCTAGGACTATCATTAGTGAGAGCTTGCTAAGAGCTCACTCATTAACATCTTAGTTAGAGAGCCATAGGATGCTTAATTAATCATTGATTTTGTTAAATAGTTGCTCAATTGTGGTTGTATTTAGTTATTATTTTACTTATTGTTGATGATTAACCCTAATTCTATGAAGGTACATTTATTTGTATACAAAATGGTACCCACCGTGGGGCAGTAAGCCTCATGTTATCATTTTTATCATTTAGATCATATTTTGTATGCTTGTATCTGCTATTTTCTGTGAAATTTTTAGAGGAAATAGGTTAAATCATGCCTACGGCCAATTCAGTCACGCCTGTAATCATTTGGATGATGCCTACCAGATCTGTATCACTGCTTATTTGTTGAACATTTATGCCTGGTTAACACTTTCTATTTTGTCTTACATTCTTTGTTGTCGCCTTTGATTGAAGAAATCACGCCTACGCGATAAAGTTATATTGCCTTTGCATAAAGAAGTCATGCCTGTGAGTGAAGAAGTGTCACCTACCAATAATTCATTGTCGCCTATGACCAAGCTTTGCGAAGCATTTTGGATAACAAGTCATGCCTAGTATCATTCTCTTACGCTTGTTATTTTTAAAGTGTCGCTTTGACTTAATTAGTTCATGCATCTTAAAATAGTGTTTGCGCTTATCAATAAATTGTTTACGCCTATTAAAGTTTTTGTTTTGCCTGTTGCACTTGTCAGTGTTGCTTGCTAATAGTTAACTTATGCTTGTAAACAGTTTAATATCGCCTATTTGTTGGACAATGTTGCTTTCAATTTTCTGTCATAATTTGTTTGCAGATTGATTAATTCTGTCATCTAACTCTATGTTTGTACATTTTGATAGTAAATGAGTGGACATCAAAAGGTGCAGAAGCCAGAAACCAAGTTTAACAAAGAAGGGAAGGCACTAGCTAAGAAAATCAAAAGGGAAAACAAAGCACACATCAAAGCTATTCTTGAGTTAACACAAGATGAAGACAATCAGGTATATCAGAAATACCTTTCTATGATTGAAGCTTACAAAAAGAAATTTGTTTCTTTAAATTGGATCTTTAGCCCTTAGTTCAAATTTTTATTTGAAAATTTGCAATTAGAGTGCTCAAAATTCATTTCATAAATCTTTGTGTTGTCAATTTTGATTTTGGTTTCCCCTCACTTTGATTGTTAGTGTTGACTAACTTGCTGGAGTATAAGCACATTGGAAGGAGCTATTGCCAAGGTGAGTGAAAAATGATAAAATTCTCTCAAAAATGCCCCTAGCTTTATGCTAGCTACAAGAAAAAGGTATTCTCGTAGTCAAGCTTGCATTTGATTAAATTGTGGCATTCATTTGGATATAAGCTTGAGATAAAATAGGAAATGAATTTCATGCTTCAATTTTAAGAATCTCCTTGTCAAGAGATTGGGAAAGAACAAACATGTGTTTAAGTGTGTGGAACAAAGAAAGACAATAGGGATATGCTCTTCACTCTTTGAGTGAACCAAACTCCCAAACTTGTCGGCCTAAGTTCATTTCTTGTTTTTCATATATATGCTAGAGCAATAGTGGGCTCGCCTCCCAAGTTTTCCTTAACGAGGCCAGTGAGAGGGATAGCCCAAAGTGGGATATGCTCACTTTTGCCGCGGGAATCCAACCCACTCTAAAATGAAACACATGTATCCTTAATGGGATACATGAGAAATGGATTTTAATTTTTCAACCTTCCTCTAGTAGTCCTCATAGATTGCGCAAAATCGTACTTCGGTGCGTGTGGGAAGCCTCCTTGGAGGATGAGAGATTGAAGTCTATTTGAATGGAATATATACTAAAACCTTGATAAAGTAGCAAAGACCACCTTCTAGAGCCATGTTTACGAACCAAATCTTGTGCTAGGTAGGTGCTTGAAGTGCAACGTTCTACAAATCAAACATTTTGTGTGTAAGTGGGTAAAAGAGACAAGTGAACATGTGGTTTTTGTGTTTGAAATACATAAACAAATGAGAGATATCCATTGAAAAGCATCTTATATTTTTAAATCTCCTCAATAATAAAATCAACAACTCTCATATCAAGGATAAATTCCAAAATGAACCCTTGTTGGATGTCAGTTTCCACATGGTCACAAACATATAGGGGATCATTACCAGGTGATAGCACTATCTTTGCAAACCCAAGGCAAGAAGTGGAGTACCAAAGTGAGTTCAAAGATCCTAACCAAGAAGAAATTTTCATGAACCTATTTGAACCAAGACTTGAAAAGACGGGTGATATGAATTCAGCCTATCACAACATCAACCATGCCAACTATAACCCTAGGGATACACTTGAGGAAAGGGTTGAGAAAGTTGACCAAGACAATGATTTCCTAGAGGTGATGGAATAATTAATAGACAAAGATAGGGAGAACTTCTTCCTAAGCTTAGCACAAAAGGGAGTAAAGCTGCCCTACGATTTTGACATTGATCAACTTAGGAAGGACCAACACCAAGATGATCCTATGAACATCATGACTAGGTAGATTAAGGCCTTTCAAGAACAAATAGATACCATGAAGAAGGCAGCTGAACCTAAGGCCTTTTCCATAGAAGCTTTGTGTCCTTTTCCTTTCCACAAAAGCTTAGCAATGGTATCTTTTCCTTTTAATACTATCTTTCCCAAATACGATAAATACATGGGTAAAATAGACCCACAAGACCATTTAAGGGAATTTTGCACCCTAATCATAGAGTTCATGCACAATGACACTTATCTAATGAGACTCTTTCCTAGAAGCTTAGGAGGTCCAGCAATGGAGTGGTTTTCAAAACTAACTCCCAGAATAAAGTCTTTTGAGGAGTTAGCCTCCAAATTTATAACCCATTACTCTTACAACATTGAGCATGAGATCACTATGCTCAAGTTATGTGATACCAAACAAAAAGATGGGGAGTCCTTTTTAGGATTCCTACAAAGGTGGAGGACCATTTTCGCAAGGTACCCATGAAGTATCCCGGAGAAAGAGAAGATGGAGATCTTCACCAATAACTTGACTGCTAAAATGAACTATCGATTACAACTTCAATGTCCTCCAACATTTGAAAAACTTATTGAAAATGGAGTTAAGATTGAAGATGTTTTGGTCAAAAGAGGTGAGATTAAATTATTTAAAGACAATAAATCCAACAACAACAATAACAGCAACAATAACAATAATTATGTTCCTAAATATTTTAATCAAGGGTCCAACAATCACAATGATAAATTGAAATCATGGAACAAAAGTAACAATAAAAATCTTGTGAATGATGGGGTTGTGGAGTCACACAACTTGAAATCTACCCCTTTTATTCTACCATATGGAGTGAATTCTTCAAACAATGTTAATCAAGAAAATAAAGCTCCATATAATCCCAATAATTATAACAGCAACAATTCTAACACTTCCAACAATAAGACTTGGGATAAGTCAAAATCAAACTCCAGCTATAATAAACAGAAATTCACTCCCTTGGGTGAACCTTTGGAGAATGTACTAAGAACCTTGTTGGCTAATCAAGTTATCACGTTACCCGACGTATCAAATTATGAACTCGAAGTCAAACCTCGTTGGTGGAATGCATCTCATCATTGTGAATACCATCAAAAAAGAGGTCATCCAACCAACGAGTGCATGAAATTGAAGCATTTAGTGCAAGATTTGATTAATAATGACATCATCCAAATTGAAGGACCTCGAAACAATGGGGATCACACGGCTTACAAGAACCCCTTTTTGAATCATGAAAAGGGGGAGTCATCCAATACAAATCAAAATCATAAAAAGGGTAATGAAAAATTGAATTTTGCCCACACTTATGACAACACAATAAATACCATAAGTGAAGAAGATCAAAGCGTCAATGTTGTTATAATAAAAGGCAAATCAAGAGAAGCATCAGCAAATGTGGTCACTAGGGGGCAAGCATTGAAAATTGTTATACCTAATAATGCTCCAAAAGTGGTGATATCAAACCAAGCTTCCATGTCATCATTGAAACAATACAACTTGGTTGACCAATTGCAAAGAACTCCCGCTCAAATCTCTATTCTTGAGCTGCTCAAACTATCACCAATCCATAAGGATATCTTGGAAAAAGCCTTGTTGGAAATAAATGTGCCTCTAAATTTAGAGGTAGACAAGTTCCAAAACATGGTAGGGCATTTAATTGCACCTCATTGCCTATCATTCTCTGAACAAGATGATATGTCTCTTAATCATCCCCAAAATCTACCCTTACACATAGAAGTGTTGATCCAAAAACATAGGGTGAAAAGAGTCCTTATAGACAGAGGTGCTGGCCTAAATATTTGTACCCTTAGCTTGGTAAAATCCTTAGGATTTTTGGAGGAGGCTATTGACCCAAAGAAAAAGATAACCATAAAAGCCTACAATGATGAAGAAAGAGTGTCAAGGGGAGTCATAGTCTTGCCCATAAGAGTTGGTCCTATGAAAAAAGAGACCATATGCCAAGTATTGGACCTAAAATTGACTTATAAAATTTTTTTAGGAAGGCCATGGATCCATGAAATGTAGGTTGTTCCTTCAACTTACCATCAATGCTTAAAATTCCCATATCAAGGGCAGGAAATAATGGTAAGTGGAGACCTCAATCCCTTCCAATATTGTAATAACGTCAAACCTATAAATGACTCATTGGTTCCACACAATGCTGAAGGGTCTATACCCAATCAAATGGAACAAGGCCAAAGTTCTAAATACATCCCTTTGCTGAAAGGAAAAGATAAGATGGAAGAAGAAATTGTTGTTAAAGAAAATCCAAAACTCATTAACCAAACTACATCGACTAAAGGAAAAGAGAAGGTTAATGAGGATGATATTAGGGGAGAAACAAAACAAGACTCTATTGAAGCTATCCAAAAATATACTAAAGAAGCCCATTATCAAAAGATGGATAAAATGATGAAAAAATTTGATAAGCAATGCAAAATCAAACAACAAGGAGTCGGTGAATACTCCTTATCCATGATGGACCTACCCTTATCACCAAAGTCCTTTGGAAAACCTCCAAGTCTACCTCATAAATATAATGAAAACTTTGTTAGGGAAAGTACATCATCCACCATGAGTGAAGAGGATAATGAAATTCTGAATTGGTTATACAAGGATGAAGAATCAAGTGCTCACGTCAAGCACATTCAAAATATAACCATCCCTACTCACCAATATGGTAAAGGTTTTGCAATCATGCAAAAGATGGGGTACAAAGGTCAAGGACCTTTAGGTACAAGAAATGAAGGGCTAATTGAACTCCTATAATCCACATGGCGAGCTTCCAAGCAAAAAATAGGTTTAGGATATCTTGAAGAAGGATATACACAAAAACACTATCCCAAAGTGTATGATCAAATACTACAATTAGAATCTCATAGTGATGAGGATTCTAATGAATGGGAATGGGAGACTTTATCAGATGATTCATGCCAAGACAAGGGTATTGATGTCATTCATACCTATGCTTCTACCAAAAATAAAGGACTAATGGCAGAATCAACTCCAAATCAAGCATCTAGTTCTAGTCAAGAGAGTCCAAATAATGTGCCAAGCATAGAAATCAAAATAAATCAATGGGTAGGTGAGCCATATGTTCCTTCATGGAGACCTACTATGGAAGAATCGAACACTAGATTTAATCCCCATAAGTTTTATCCAACAGAAACCATAGTGGAGTCTAGTGAGGAGGATTTTGATCCTTCTTCTTTAGAGCATTTAGAGGAAGCACATGTCCGAGATCTTCAAGATACAATGTATGAACCCTCCAATAATGAGATATACACTTTAAGCCCAATCAAGACAAACCCAAGTGTTGACCCTTTAACTCTCATTCAACCAGATCTAATTGAATGGGATACCATTGAACCTGATACCTTGCCAACTTTCTTGAATGACAACACGCTGTCCCAATACCTTCACGTAGTTGAACCTTATTTTACCGAGGACTATCAAGAAGAAATGATCAAAGGGAGCATCCAAACTCTTAATCCGAGAAAAAATTAAAAAATTAAAAAAAAAATAGAAAAGGAAAAGAATCGAGTGTTGAAAACCACTTTGTGGAAACATTAGATCCAAAAGAAAGAAAAAAAGAAATAAAGGATGTTTCTAAAGGGGAAAACCCAACTAAGGCACCTATAGAAGGGAGTTTGGATGTTCTACCAGATCATTATGAAGAAAGGTCTCCAATTCTAATCGAGCCAACAGAAAAGATAAACATTGGAACAGAAACAGAGCCAAAGTTCATCCACTTAGCATCATCCCTATCTAGAGAGGAAAGAATAGATTTCATTAAGTTCTTTAAGGAAAATCAATTTAACTTCACATGGTCTTATAATGATATGCTGGGGTTAGACCCAAATTTGATAATGCACCACCTCAATATAAAGGAAGGAGCTAAACCGGTCAAGCAAAAACTAAGGAAAATGCACCCTCATATAGCCTTACTTGTCAAAGTAGAACTGGAGAAGCTATTAAAGGTGGGGTTTATAAGAGCCATTGATTATGCACAATGGATCTCCAACATAGTGCCGATATCAAAAGTGGATAAGTCAATCAGAATCTGCATGGATTTTAGGGACCTAAAATTGGCATGTCCTAAAGATGATTTCCCACTTCCGAGCATTAATGCTATTGTAGACCTAACAGTGGGACACTCCATGTTTTCACTAATGGATGGATTTAGTGGCTATAATTAGATCAAGATAGCACCCGAAGACCAAGATAAAACTTCCTTTACATGTGCATGGGGTACATTTTGTTGGAATGTCATGCCTTTTGGCTTGAAAAATGCCGGAGCAACCTATCAAAGAGAAATGACTACAATATTTCATGATATGATACATAAATTCATGGAAGATTATGTGGATGACATACTAGCTAAGTCACATTCAAGAAAATAACATCTACCTATTTTGGCAAAAAATTTTGAAAGGTTAGAGGAGTTCAAAGTAAGGCTTAACCCAAAGAAATGTGCTTTTGGAGTTCAATCTGGTAAACTTCTAGGTTACATTGTATCTTCCAAAGGGATAGAGGTTGATCCCGCTAAAGTGAAGGCCATAATGGAAATGGAAGCACCTAAAACCATTAGTCAGATGAGATCTTTACAAGGAAGGATACAATCCATTAGGAGATTCATCTCTTAATTGGCAAAAAAATGCCATAATTTCACCCAACTCTTGCATAAAGATACAATCTTCAAGTGGGATGAAAAATGTGAAGAGGCTTTCAATATACTAAAGAAATACCTTATGAATCCACCAATATTGATGCCACCTATCAGAGGCAAGCCCTTAATCTTGTACATTTTAGCAATAGAGAATTCATTGGGGGCACTTCTAGCACAAGAGGATGAGAATGGAAAAGAGAAAACAATCTACTACATTAGTAGAACATTAGTCAAATATGAGCTGAACTATACCTTCATGGAAAGGGCATGCTTGGCTGTATTTTTTGCTTCCCAAAAATTATGCCATTATATGCTAGCCCACAAGATAAGGCTCATTGCTAAAATTGACCCTTTGAAGTATCTATTAAGCAAAACAACATTAAATGGAAGATTAGCAAAGTGGGTGATGATCCTAAGTGAATTCGATATAGAATATGTCGATAGAAAAGAAATTAAAGGAAAATTCATTGCAGACCAATTAGTAGAGGCATTACTTAATGATGATCATCCTATACGAGTTGAATTCCTAGATGCAGAAATTGTGAATGTTGAGGCAAAAACATGGCAGCTCTATTTTGATGGTCCCTACACTCACCATGGGTTAGGAGCAGGCATACTTCTAATCATGCCTCAAGGCTCCACTATCCCTAAGTCATACAAATTTCTATTTCCATGTACAAATAATATAGCAGAATATGAAGTCTTGGTTATTGGAATCAAGTTGGCATTAGAGTGGAAAGTGACAGAATTAAAGGTATATGGAGATTCACAATTAGTCATAAATCAAGTCAATGAAGAATATCAGACTAAAGATGACAAATTGGTACCTTATAAAACCATGGTGGATAATCTCAAGAAGTATTTCATAATCATCACATTTGAACAAGTGCCGAGAGAAAAGAACAAGGCAGCAGATGCCATGGAAACCTTAGCATCACTTTTGCAGATGCCTGATCAGAGTGATAGATACGAGTTCTTGGTAGAAGAAGTGATTCAACCCGCGTATGACCCAACCCATCCTTATACCATTTTCCTACTTACTACAATTGACTCACCTTGGTATGGACCCATTTACACCTATTTGAAAGACCAAACACTTCCTATCAATCAAACCAAAAACCAAAAGAAAAGTTTCATTAGACAAGCTGCCAAGTACACTATAATTGTTGAAACATTGTATTGGAAAAGTCTTGATGGAATGCTCCTTAGGTGTTTAGAAGAGGAAGAATCAAACTTAGCCTTACGCAAAATTCATGAAGGAATTTATGGATCACACTCAAATGGATTATCTTTAGCCAAGAAACTTCTTAGGATAGGATATTTTTGGCCTACCATGGAAAAAGATTCTTGTAACTTTGCAAAAACTTGTAAGAAGTGTCAATTCCATGGAAATTTGATACATGCGTCAGTGCAAGAACTTCATCCAATGACAACACCTTGGCCATTCTATCAGTGGGGTCTAGATCTAATAGGAATGATTCATCCACCATCTTTGAATGGGCATAAATTCATCATAACAGCCATGGAATACTTTACTAAGTGGGTGGAAGCTATACCCCTATCAACTTCAACAAGCAAACAGATATCCTTGTTTATCCTAAATCATATAATTTGTATATATGGCGTACCTCATGCCATTATAATGGATAATGCAAGGTATTTCAAGAACAAAGACATAACGGAATTGTGCACAAAATTTCATATGATACATCATTCATCTTCAATCTATTACCCTCAAGGTAATGGACAAGCCGAAGCAACAAACAAAAATATATTGAAAATCTTGAAGAGAACGATGGATAATTATGGTAGAGATTGGCATATCAAGATAAACCTGACCTTGTGGGCTTATAGGAAAAGCATAAGGACACCAACAGGGACAACACCCTTCTCCTTAGTCTTTGGAATAGAAGCAGTTTTGCCTTTGGAGGTAGAACTTCCATCCTTGAGGATATCTATGCATGGATTAATAAATGAGGAAGACTATAGGGTTGCTAGGCTACAAGAACTATAACTCTTCGATGAAAAACATAAAGAAGCCTTTGATCACTTAAAGGTGTACCAAAATAGAATGTCAAGATCTTACAATAAACACATCAAGCCAAGGACATTCCAAATAGGTGACCTAGTGTTGCGGGAAAATCCCAAGAACCAAGCAGAAAGAGAGAAAAAATGAAAGTGGGAAGCAAACTGGTTAGGACCATTTCTCATTGTTGAAGATTTTGGGACTGGCACATACAAGTTATCAAATTGTGATGGTGAAGAGCTCCAAGAACCCATAAACAGCATACATCTTAAGAGGTTCTACACCTAGGGTAGATGAAAGAGTATAAAGAGTATCAGATGGAGAGCATCATATTTATTATACATAGCTCAAAAGAGATCTTGAAAAATACCAAAAACATTTGAAAAGCACAAAAAGATCAAAAATAATGGAAAATTGAGCATCAAGAAAGGAAAAACATCCAAATATGATCCTCAAAAAGATGTTGTCTTGGTGAAAACCTAGCAAACAGGCACCTTGATAATATGAAAAAAAAAATTGAAAAAAAGAAAAATACAAAAAAAATTGAAAAAGAAGAAAAGTGCCTTGGTGAAAACCTAGCAAATAGGCACCTTGGTAGCAAAAAAAAGAAAGAGAAAAGCTTTAAAAATAGAAAAAAGAGCTTGATCCATTCAATCGTTGAAAACATAGTAAACAGGCACCATTGAAAGTCCAAGTCAGTTGCATACTTAGGAGGTCACCTTGTTAATATTGCATTTGCTAGCATTTGTATATGTTGCATAATAAAACCCCACAGTTGCATTTGCAAGTACCTTAAGATTTTGGTCACCTAATTGAAAAATTGTCCTAAGTCCCATAAATGAAATCAATATCAAACTAGGGGCAATCTACTCTCAAGGATCAAGGATTCATCAACAAGCTCTATTCAATCAGAGAATCAATTCATCACACTCAAAAGAGGAACACTTAATCAAATCTACATCCCAATCCAATGTGAGCCTAAAATGAAAATTTGATCCAAGAACTTAAAATGACCTTACCCTTTATCAGGATTAAAAATTTGAAATGGATGGAACTACACTTGAACTATGGATTTGAAAAACATGGCCAAAATTTTTTCTAAGTGTTGACTCAATTGACGAAATCATTTCTTTCTAGCGAATCGATGAAAGTTTTAGACTAGACAAGCTATGATGAAAGGATGATATTTTCTTGATTTCTGAATGACTGTCTTAAAATAAAAGTTTTAAATCATGTATTATTTGTCTAAGGACATGATCATCAAAGAATCATCGAGGACTTGTACATAGGATAAAATGGAGATTTCTGCTTGTTTACGCAAATGGATACCTTGGCTATTTTGATCTTCAATATCATAATACCAACATCCACTTGCAACATAGAATCCGATAAAATCAATATTTGCACTCTCATGATTGACTTCAATCAATGATAGTCATACTGAAGAGACCGATGGGAAAGCAAGGAAAAAGGCAAAAGTATTCATATCATCACAGTGGAACTAGTGATGATTGTACTAAAAAATGGGATCCAAAAATGCTCAATGATTATTATAAGCTCTAAATCTTGAATAATGATAGTTAGCTGCATATATGTTAGATTAAGTGAATTGTATATATGTTTTTTGCTTTTCTTAGCTTAAATTGCAAGGGGAAAAATGAAATGGGAGGATTTAATTCAAACATCATGATTCTAGATTCAAAACAATGAAAATGAGATTATCTTTTGCATACATGCATATCATTAATCATTAGTCATTATCTGAAATAGAAAAAAGAATCATAACTCATACATCATTGCATACATGTAGTTATGGATAGAATTGCATACATTTGAAAAAAAAAAAACATAGGATCATCCATATCCATATGATCATAAAATAATTTGCATCCATACATTGAAAAATAGAAAAACATCTCATAATATCCATACATCAATGTATCCATCTATCTATATCATAAAAATAAGATGCATTGCATCCATCAAATAAAAGTAAATGCATCATAAACATCATATAGCTGCATATAAAGATAATCTCATAAATCAACTCGTCAATAAGAGACGAAGGAATAGATTATCATATATCATCAAATGAATGTGTCTCAAAGGATCTAGTACATCAAAGTATATCCAGAAATAATATCATGAAAGTGGTACATCAAAAGTTTTGATCAATCAAAAACATGAAATGTGCAATAGAGGACAAATGAATCTATCATCAATCAATCAAGATCTCATAGCACCAGAACCACCTGGATCTCTATCATCCTGTGGAGGAGGAGCTTGAGAAGTGCTCGCTCTGCTAGGTCTCTGAACAATCATAGCTAAAAGAAACTGCTGCATCAAGGGAGCAACCTGATCTAAATGCCCCACAATAGTAGAAATCTTTGTCCTCATAGACTACATATCTTGGGCTAAAGCATGAATAGTGGGAGCATCATGTGGATCATGTCCATGATCATGTGGCTGATGAACTAGCTACAGAATCTATTGTGCTGGAACCTGTTGTGCCTGATCTTGCTGAGCATCGTCATCCTATTGTGCCAAGGAAACTCTCTGTAACTGCACTAAAGAATCTAAACCCCCAGGAACCTGTCTAGAAGCCTCAACATGAGCCTGTCTCTAAGCTTGTTGCTGTCATTGAACTCTATCTTATCTAACTGCTACTCTAGGATGAACTATCTGGACTGATTAACCTGCCTATCTCTGGCTCTATCCAGACCATGTCCATCCCTCACCCGTCCCCTACTAGAAATAATGAGAGGATCTCTATGTCCTCTATGTCTCCGATGTCTACCACCACCACGCCCATCATCACCACCACTACCACCACCACGTCGATCTGGAATAAGCTCCATTGGATCTGTGAAATGAATAAACCTATTTTGAGACCACTGGTCTCAATACTCATGGGACATCCCTGCATCAGACATACTTGTCAACATCTCCCATCTGTAGAAAGGCATGGCATCAATCTGAGCCAAGGAAAACTGGTAATCAATACAAGGGCCCCCTAAAGATCTCTCAGCCTGAACTCGTGCATATAAGGCATTGCCCAAAGGCATATCCTGTATCCTACCATATTGTCTGGAAACTCGACCAAAACAAAACTGCTCAATAACAATATCAGATTGGCCAATCATCCAATGAGGACTAAACATATATGGCAACTCATCATCATCCTCCTGCCATAGATCATAGTCAAGGTAGGGATGCCATGTAACCTGATCAAGATCATCTATCTGACGTATCCAATAATCTAGATGACCTAAATGATGTTGAATCACCATACCAGTATATAGAAAGGCATAAGGATATCCACGTGGCCGTCTCCTATCAGAAATAGGCCTGGTAACAGGAAGATGCTCCCAAATCCATAACTGGAGAATAATAGCACTGGCAAATAAGGAAGAACTCTCTCTATACACCACCTCATGAAGATCTCAATATAACTAAGCTAGTATCCAAGAATCCCAATCAAAATTTCAAGGCTGTGCTAGTAAATCCTCTAAAATCCTACCCCAACCAACAGAAAAATTGTGACCTCATCGGTCAGGAAGAAGTAGACCACCAATCAATGCACCTAGAACTACGGGCAATGTAGGGAAAGAAGCAAACTATGGCCATGTGATCATATCATCATCAATCAAATTATCCCCAAACACTCATCGATAGACAGTAGAATCATACACAGAGTCATAATAAACAATCTCTCCTTAATAGGGAATCTGTAGCAAACGATACACGTCCTCAGGCATGATCATCATCTCACCATGAGGAAGATGGAAAGCATTATGGTCGGAGTGCCAACGCTCCACCACAACTATCAATAATCCATGATTCAACTGAAACTAGGGAAGATCGAGAAGGAAGCTCAAACCACAAAGCTTTATAACATGATACTCAGCTGCAGTCAATGTCTGTCCAAGGTCAATAACCCATGATGGAACTAATCAAATATATAACATATGGAAGTTAGCATGTTTAGCAAAGAACAAAAGAATCATATTAGCATATTATATCAAGGAACATCTAAAGTCGATCAAGTTATTCTAAAATCCATTTTCTCATCATGAGCACATCAAAACTCCTAACTCTATATCTTGAGGAAGGAAAATCTTTGTTTTATATCTCTAGATCTTGAGAGTAAAATATTAGACCATCACCCTATCATAACAGGTTGACAAATCAACTTCATTGGTATTACTATAATGATATCCTAATCAATTGTTAGTTCAAACGTAACTGACCTAATCATATTATTCTAATCAATCATCTTGACATACTAAATATTTCAAAAATAGAAAAATTAAAAATAGAAAATAGTCAAGTACAAGTGAAAATTCTGAGAAAAATGCTGCAGGCATGATTTTATTCATCACAGGTGACATTTCTTTAAGTGACACACAATTTTTGTCAAGCGACATTACTTTTGTCTCAGGCGACAAATTTTTCACAAGCGACACTGAATTGACTTAAGCAACATTAAAACCTTCCTAGGCGACATCTAATTGCTAGGGTTTCATAGGCGTAAAAACTTAAGGAATCTGGTTTTTAAAACCTAAGGCTATGCATGAGTCATTTAACCTTAGGCGACAATGAAAAGTTGATAAGTGACATTGAAATACTCATGAGCGATACTAAAAATTGTGGATGTGACATTTAATAGTGTTAGACGACATTGAAATTTGCATAGGTGTGAATTAAATATTTCAAAGCAACGATGAAATTGGGAAATGCAATAAATGCTAATTAATGAGCAATAAATGCAATACTAAGGTTTGAAAAGTACTTACCGGAGGTCCATAGTCAATTGGCCTCGCATATCTCTGACACCACTCAAATCGATGCTCTTGAATATGCACAACCATCTTGAAAATCCAAGTAGAACCAGAGCAAAATCACAAAAGTCAAAAGTGAAAATGAATAGTAAATCTAGGTTTTTCAACCTATTTAAGCTAAATTTGACCTAATTTTGAGGTAAGAAATGACTTTGACCTATATGAATCTATTGCATTTACCGGGGCAAATTGAGAAGTGTGGCATATCATAAAGTGTTTCAAAAATGAAATCATATCAATCATTTAAACCTATCCATCGAAAACAAGAATATGTTTCATTTCTAAGGGGGCATACCATCAGATAATTAGATCAATATCATCAGTAACATCAATGGAAATCAAGAGACTGATCATCAAATCAAATCAAAAGCTGTTATCAAAAAAAAATTCATAATCAAACGAAAGGGGCATTATATCAATCATCAAATCAAACATCATATCAGGATTAATCAGCAAATCAATCATCATATTGAGAACGATCATCAGAGAATCACATCAATCAAGAGAGTTCCATATCAATCATATCTACATCAACCTCATATCAAAAATTAGAGGATCGACCATCGAAAGACATTAAAAACCAACATCAAATATCGACCATCAATGAATCAGGACCTTTTATCAAGCAAGATCAAAGTATTCTTTGAATCGACATGCTTTGCACATCAACTCAAAGAGGGGCATTTGTAATCACCTAAAAATGGGCAAAGACAATTTAATGATAATTCAAAGCAAATCAAGTGAAATCAAAGCAAATCAAGGACAAAATTGAATCAATTGAATTACAATGCACAATTAGCCAATCAAAATGAAAATCAAGTCTTAATTCAATATCAATCAAAATTGAGAGCATTTTAATTAAGTGCAATCAAATCAAAATACAATTAATTCAATTAATTGTATAGTTTTTGGATTAAATTAAATTCAACCCATTCAAGGGGTACATGGCTAAAATAAATCAATCAAATCAATTAATAAAAATCAATTACTCTCAACAAACCAAAAGGAGAGGAAAATCAAACAACCAATGAAATTTGAGGAAAGGCATTCACATGGATCAAGCCCAATTGAATCTCATTCACTCAAAGTGAAAAGGAATCTCAACCATCCATCTTGTCTACCTATCCCAAGCTTTGAGGACACAAAATTTGCTTTTTCTTCAAAGGGTGGAACCAAAGACTTAACCCCAACTCAACCATGATTAAACACAACTACACCCCCTACCATTGGAAAATCTATAAAAGGAAGGCTAAAATCCTTCATAATTCATCAACCACCTATCTGAGAATTGCATCAAAGCTCTTGCAATTTGAATTTAGAAAATCATTTAAGAGCAATTTTAGCATTTATCTTGATAATTGTTAGCTTTAGCATTGTTTTATCTTCATCATTCTCATTCTAGGACTGTCATTAGTGAGAGCTTGCTGAGAGCTCACTCATTAACATCTTAGTTAGAGAGCCATAGGATGCTCAATTAATCATTGATTTTGTTAAATAGTTGCTCAATTGTGGTTGTATTTAGTTATTATTTAAATTATTGTTGATGATTAACCCTAATTCTATGAAGGTACATTTATTTGTATACAAAAAAAATTGAAAAAGAAGAAAAGTGCCTTGGTGAAAACTTAGGAAATAGGCACCTTGGTAGCAAAAAAAAAAGAGAAAAGCTTTAAAAATAGAAAAAAGAGCTTGATCCATTCAATCGGTGAAAACTTGGTAAACAGGCACCATTGAAAGTCCAAGTTAGTTGCATACTTAGAAGGTCACCTTGTTAATATTGCATTCACCAGCATTTGTATATGTTTCATAATAAAACCCCACAGTTGCATTTGCAAGTACCTTAAGATTTTGGTCACCTAATTGAAAAATTGTCCTAAGTCCCATAAACGAAATCAATATCAAACTAGGGGCAATCTACTCTCAAGTAGCAAGGATTCATCAACAAGCTCTATTCAATCAGAGAATCAATTCATCACACTCAAAAGAGGAACACTTAATCAAATCTACATCCCAATCCAATGTGAGCCTAAAATGAAAATTTGATCCAAGAACTTAAAATGACCTTACCCTTTATCAGGATTAAAAATTTGAAATGGATGGAACTACACTTGAACTATGGATTTGAAAAACATGGCCAAAAATTTTTCTAAGTGTTGACTCAATTGACGAAATCATTTCTTTCTAGCGAATCGATGAAAGTTTTAGACTAGACAAGCTATGATGAAAGGATGATATTTTATTGATTTCATAATGACTGTCTTAAAATAAAAGTTTTAAATCATGTATTATTTGTCTAAGGACATGATCATCAAAGAATCATCAAGGACTTGTACATAGGATAAAACAGAGATTTCTACTTGTTTACGCAAACGGATACCTTGGCTATTTTGATCTTCAATATCATAATACCAACATCCACTTGCAACATAGAATCTGATAAAATCAGTATTCACACTCTCATGATTGACTTCAATCAGTGATAGTCATACCGAAGAGACCAATGGGATAGCAAGGAAAAAGGCAAAATTATTCATATCATCATAGTGGAACTAGTGATGATTGTACTAAAAAATGAGATCCAAAAATGCTCAATGATTATTATAAGCTCTAAATCTTGAATAATGAGAGTTAGCTGCATACATGTTAGATTAAGTGCATTGTATATATGTGTTTTTCTTTTCTTAGCTTAAATTGCAAGGGGAAAAATGAAATGGGAGGATTTAATTCAAACATCATGATTCTAGATTCAAAACAACAAAAATGAGATTATCTTTTGCATACATGCATATCATTAATAATTAGTCATTATCCGAAATAGAAAAAAGAATCATAACTCATACATCATTGCATACATGTAGTTACAGATAGAATTGCATACATTTGAAAAAAAAAAGATAGGATCATCCATATCCATATGATCATAAAATAATTTGCATCCATACATTGAAAAATAGAAAACATCTCATAATATCCATACATCAATGCATCCATCTATCTATATCATAAAAATAAGATACATTGCATCCATCACATAAAAGTAAATGCATCATAAACATCATATAGCTGCATATAAAGATAATCTCATAAATCAACTCATCAATAAGAGACGAAGGAATAGATCATCATATATCATCAAATGAATGTGTCTCAAAGGATCCAGTACATCAAAGTATATCCAGAAACAATATCATGAAAGTGGTACATCAAAAGTTTCGATCAATCAAAAACATGAAATGTGCAATAGAGGACAAAATATTTAAATGGTCTCCTAAGGGGGCGTGCAATCACATCATCATTTCAAATTAGAGAACTTGTTTCAAATCATTGACATGAATTTTTTTGAATTCATTAGTGGGGCATCAAAACATCAAATCAGATCAAATCAAGCATCATATCAGCAACCTATCACCCAAATGACCATCAAGGACTTCAATCAATCAAAATTTCATCAAGTTCATCATCGGTATCGGCATCTTCTATCAAGCATCAAATCAAACATCGATCTAATCAAGACTTCGCATCAAAATGATCAGGACATTCTTTGAACTGATATGCTTTGTGCATTGATTCAAAGAGGGGCATTTGTAATCACTTGAAAATGGACAAGATCAATTAAGTGAGAAACTAAGGCAAAAATCAAAGAAATTAAATCAAATCAAGCTATTATCAAAGCAAAATTGTAATCAAGCCATAAATCAAATTTAATTAAAAATCAAAATCCATAAATTTAATTAAAAATCAAAATCCATAAATTCAATTTAAATCAAATAAATCATGATAAATCAATCAATTGTGTAATTAATCCAATTAATTACATAGTTCATTTAAATCAAATCAACCCATTCAAGGGGTACACATGGCTAAAGATATTAATTAAATTCAATTATTTAAATCCTATTTTCCCTCAACCACTAAATGGGAGGAAAAATCATCAACCAATAGGATTTAAGGATTGAGCTCACATGGATCAAGCCTTAATTGAATCTCAACCATTCACTTGGAGAATGAATCTTGTCCACTCATTTTGTCCTCTTCTCCCAAGCTTTGAGGAAAAAATATTTAAATGGTCTCCAAAGTTGGAATCATGGACTTAACCCTCACCTATAAATGGTCTCCCGAGGGGGCATGCAATCACATCATCATTTCAAATTAGAGAACTTGTTTAAAATCATTGACATGAATTTTTTTGAATTCATCAATGGGGCATTAAAACATCAAATCAGATCAAATCAGGCATCACATCAGCAACCTATCACCCAAATGACCATCAGGGACTTCAATCAATCAGAATTGCATCAAGTTCATCATCGGTATCGGCATCTTCTATCAAGCATCAAATCAAACATCGATCTAATCAAGATTTCACATCAAAATGATCAGGACATTCTTTGAACTGATACGCTTTGTGCATTGATTCAAAGAGGGGCATTTGTAATCACCTAAAAATGGACAAAGACAATTTAACGATAATTCAGAACAAATCAAGTGAAATCAGAGAAAATCAAGGACAAAATTGAATCAATTGAATTACAATGCACAATTAGCCAATCAAAATGAAAATCAAGTCTTAATTCAATATCAATCAAAATTGAGAGCATTTTAATTAAGTGCAATCAAATCAAAATACAATTAATTCAATTAATTGTATATTTTTTGGATTAAATTAAATTCAACCCATTCAAGGGGTACATGGCTAAAATAAATCAATCAAATCAATTAATAAAAATCAATTACTCTCAACAAACCAAAAGGAGAGGAAAATCAAACAACCAATGAAATTTGAGGAAAGGCATTCACATGGATCAAGCCCAATTGAATCTCATTCACTCAAAGTGAAAAGGAATCTCAACCATCCATCTTGTCTACTTGTCCCAAGCTTTGAGGACACAAACTTTTCTTTGTCTTCAAAGGGTGGAACCAAAGACTTAACCCCAACTCAACCATGATTAAACACAACTACACCCCCTACCATTAGAAAATCTATAAAAGGAAGGCTAAAATCCTTCATAATTCATCAACCACCTATCTGAGAATTGCATCAAAGCTCTTGCAATTTGAATTTAGAAAAGCATTTAAGAGCAATTTTAGCATTTATCTTGATAATTGTTAGCTTTAGCATTTTTTTATCTTCATCATTCTCATTCTAGGACTGTCATTAGTGAGAGCTTGTTGAGAGCTCACTCATTAACATCTTAGTTAGAGAGCCATAAGATGCTCAATTAATCATTGATTTTGTTAAATAGTTGCTCAATTGTGGTTGTATATAGTTATTATTTTACTTATTGTTGATGATTAACCCTAATTCTATGAAGGTACATTTATTTGTATACAGCTACCTCTCGAGCCTGGCACAAGTTTCACTCATTTCCTACATCAAGTATAGATGTAGATGGGCTAGATGTAAATGAGGTTTGATCGACCCACTGAAAGTATTGACATCCACTATTTCCCTGTAATACCAAATGTACATCAGTTCTTCATAAAATGATTAATTAGTTGTCACATTATTTTTAAATCATAAAATATAATTATGTATCCAGAACTTTTTCCTATTTGGGCAAACCCAAAATTGATGCCCAGGATTACTTGTTGTGCGTGATGTCTTCAACATGCATGGGCCAACACCACATTGACACATAGGCACATTGGCCGAAGTCATCAACGCTATTTCGACAAGTATTGCATTATCACAAATATTGCATTGTCATTATTTTGTTCATTCATACTAATTATAATTACAATAAAAAAAAACATACTAATGTAGATTTGCACATTTTTTGGCTAAGTTGAAGTCTTTGGTTAGAATCACTAGACACTCAAAACAAAATGACAAACCAAAGACAACCATGCAATAAAAAGCAATTACTAAGCAATTCAAAATTAGCTCACTCCATTGCAGGGAACAAAGAGAATCCCATGTGATTTAACATCATTGATGTGCAAGGAAATAGAAAATTAGCAGAAGCAACTCTCATATAAGTAGGACATATAAAACAAGGTGAATAAGAGTAGTACATATAAAACAATCATTAGAACATGCCAAACATCTGGCATAATTGTACATTTCATTCATGTCATTGATATTCTTCTTCATCCATCTCATCATCAAGATCATCATCGATGATGACATCATCACCACCACTATTGTCACCATCATCGTCATCATCATCATCATCATCATCATCATTATCATCATCATCATCATCATCCTCATCATCATCCTCATAGTAGCAGCATCATTGTCATTAGTAACAGAATCATCATCATCTTCTTCTTCATATTCTTCTTCGACTAGCTCTTGACCGTGATCATCATCTACATCATCTTCCACTTCTTCATCTTCCTTGGTATCTTCTTCCATCACATTATACTTTATCGGCCTTCCTCTTGGATCATGTCTAACAACAAATGACCAACCCATTTTATGTGGAACCTTTGAGTAAAATACATGCTCACATTGGCTTGGAAGAACATAGGGCTCTTCTCCAACTGGCTCAAACAACCTTGTATTAATCATTTGAAATCCATTATCATGTTTAATAACAGTTCTATCAGGATCATTTTTATTGAGTTGTATTCTGTACCATTTCACAACAAAGATAACTAATTTGAAAGAATAAAAGTCACAGTCAAGTATATCAGCCAAAATACCATAATATCAATTTTGTGACTCTCGAGGATGTAAGTCATTTCTAGATGAAATATTAGTCACCTAGAACACTGCACTTATCCAAGAATCCCAAGTTCTCTCCATGTCATCCAAATTTTTGATGCAAAATTTATAACCATTGCAAAACATAGCCTTGTGGTGTTTCACCTGCAATAATGTCAAACATGTATAAATTATTGCATCACAAGTTGAAAAACATACGGTTGATTAATTAACAAATTTATAAGTACTTGGTGATCTCTTAAACCATATGCTAAATCTATTTCCTTTTGTGTAACATTGGGATCTCCATTATGATGAGCTTGTATAACCAATGAAGACATGGATTCACATGTTAATCTATGACCATCATGCTGATGTCGTTCAATCCATGCCATCATCGAATCTTGATTGTTTGAAATAAACAAATGTATTACATCCCACTCTTTAGAAGCTGTAAAAAATTAAATAGATGACTTACAACAGATTTATTTTAAAGATTAAGAATTAATTAACTACAATAACATTTCATAATTTATTACCTTTCAGTTTCCTGAATCTACCGTTGCCCACCAAGTGCTCCCCTTCAAAAATTTTTAATTGAGTTGAGATCCCAAATGCAATCTATATGGGTCTTTGCTGCAAGATTAGGAAGATATTGAGTAGCGTACACCATCATCCGGTATACCATATATCCCTCAACCATAGAGCCCTCAAGATGTGCTCTTTTTCATACCAAACCCTTCAAAAGTTTTAAGTGTCTCTCAACCGTCCACATTGACCTAGCATGTATAGGTCCACACAATTCAATCTCCTCAACTTGGTGTATGAGGTAGTGTTCTTGTACATTGAAAAAAGCTAGAGGTAAACATTTTTGCATTTCACACATTAATCGAAAAATTCTTTTCTTCCAATAATTTATATCTTCTTTATGGATTTCTTTAGATGACAACCACCTACAAGGGATTCAAGACATAAATATATAAATATGAGACTTTACAATATATTACTTGTTTGATATTATTGTTTGATATATTGAACAAATATCACTACTTACCTCATGTATTTTCTAAGATCATATATCACTTGTTTGATATTATTGTCGAAGTTCTCTGGGAGAGATAGGGGTAGACAATATTGCAAAAATTGTCAACTGATCATTTCATACAATGAAAATTGAATGAAATTACACAAATATATTGTAAATACAAAATACTATGACTTACCTTGATGAAGGTATGTCAATCATGCATTTTCATCCCTGACCCAAAATCATTTTTCTTTGATATGAGATTGCTTATATCTGTAGCAAATCCTGTAGGAAATCAAATTTTTTGGATCACTTATTTTATGGCATTACTTTGTTGTTCTATTAATAACCAAAGAAGAGCAATTGCATTAATCTGGTCTCCATTGCTATTTGATTCAATGATATTTTTCATTGCATGATTGGAATCATGAATGTCACTACAAATTTTGCCAAGTTTTTCTTTGTCACGCCTTATGTCCAATATTTTACATAGTGTCTCTGTTACATTCTTTCCAATATGCATAGTATCAAAAAAATGCACAATTTGTAGATGCTCATAGTAGGGAAACCTACTAAATTCTCTGGGATAACATTTTAGTCCCTTTGGAAGTTGGTCAGTGATGCCTTCACGACCTTTAAGATCATCAACTACATAATTAGCCAACAAAACACAATCAAAATATATAAATTTCAAACATTGACCATTACATGGAATGATATTACCTTGAATTCTATTATATTTCAACTGCCATAGGTGAGGTTTCATTCTTTAGGGCTTTGATGTAGTCTCTTCTTTCCCATTGAAAAGATGTCTTTCTGCACTTTGATACTTATGATTTATGGGGAGGAACTGTCTATACTCATCAAACACCTATTTTCTTAAACTTTTGGAATGACGGGATTTCATCTTTGGACCACACATTGGACATGAAAAATTTCCCTTTGTTTGAAGACCTACAAGATAATGATAAAATTGGATTAAATATGTATATTTTTAGAATTTGAATTATCACGTACAACTAGAATTCACCATAACATACCACAAAAATGTGTCAACCCTAGAGCATTATGAATTTTCCACACAAGCATTGCATCGAATTGAAATTATCTTTGTCCAATTGGTTGGGAGATGTCATACATAGTGAAACCATTCCATAACACCAACAACTCATCGATAAGAGGTGCAATATATACATTCATATCTTTCACTTGGTACTTACCTAGTTGAATTAACAACAACATTAGATAATTATTGTGGCCATTTCACTCCAAGACTTATAATTACATGTTGATAACTATAAAATAATAAGATACCTGGAATAGTCATTGCCAACATAATGTGCTCCCTCTTTATTGACATCCATGGAGGAAGGTTATTGTTTATAACAAAAATAGGCCACACTGAGAAAATAGATCTCATCTCTCCATGTGGATTGACACCATCTGTTGCTAGAGAAAGCCTAAGATTTCAAGGTTCCTCTTTAAAGTGTGGCCACTTTTCCTCTATGTCCATAAATGATGAACCATCCACAGAATTCGAATAATGTCATCTTGACTCCTATCGCGTGCATGGTAATCCATAAATTGTGCCAAGCTATTGCACTTGAATAATCATTTCAGATGTGGGATAATGGGGATGTGATGAAGAACCTTGCGAGGCACCTTTTTTGTCACTTGATCATCTCGATATCTTCTAGTATCACATTCAGGGCATTCTATTACATTTCTATGTTCTTTATAATAAATAATATGATCTTTAAGACAAGCATCTATTATTTGATACTCCATTCCAATATGTTTCATAGTGGCACATAATTCTCAGTATGAGTGAGGGAGAACATTTGATGGTGGTAACAGAAAGTCACCTATCAATATGCAACAAATAATATAAGCCATTACTATAAACAATCTTAATGGTACATGTTTTGTTGAAGATTTACCAGCAAACCAGTACTGACTGTATGTTTGTCATTGATGAAAACATATGGAAAGTAGCATGTGTGGAACTCTTATGTAGTAAGCTTTCAATATATGAAGCATGGACATGATATCAACATGATATCAACATGATATCATGGGCGTAGAGGTTAACTATTAGTACAAACAGTTATATAGTAGTTGGTGTCAGCAGTGTTCCTGATAGAGTTACAAGAAGTGTTCTATGTACAGTTATCATGGAGCCTCGTGTGCTTGGATATATGTTGAAGACATGTTAGTGATGTTTTATTTATGGATGCATAGTCTGTTGATAAGTAGAAGTGAAGTTATGCAATCGCTATTCGCTAGGAGTAGTTTCTTGTGTTTGTTCAGAAGAGTCGACAGAGATTTTATTGATTATATAGTTGCACCTATCATGTGGGTATGCACCCTTGGATTTAAGCTTAGAGGAGATTTATTGATGTTCGGTTAAGAGTGCAAGAGTTAATTCAGCTTGTAGAAAAAGATCCAGTTGTTTTAGTAGAGTCGATAGTGTGTAGCGTGTGTCTACAATTATCTTATTAGACAGGTCCCAGAATGTGTTGCATGCATAGTAAAGCTAATAGAATGTTTGTTGGAGTTTGTTATGGTTTCTCTAATATGATTTTAAGGTGGTTCTAATAGGCCAACTTGATTATATCATTTAGAGGAAAGATATTTATAGGCAGTCATTTGTGATTGTTGGAGTGTGGTTCATGGTTGATTAAGCAGAGCAAAGCAGAGTGTGCAAAGTGTTGAGCCATCAAAAGAAGGTCTATGTGACCAAGTAAAGTACTTGTGCTATTCATTGGAACTGATCCAGATAGCATCTCAAAGCGTAGTTCACCAAGATCTAGATATAGTGTGTATCTATTATTCAGAAGGTTTTAGCCTTCACTCATTTGAGTAGTGAGCTCTCAGACAGTGCGTCCTCTCCCCTAACAGGGACAATTGTAAAAGACTCATAATAGGGTCTGACCCTTGACCAGGTCTACTATACTAAATATATTGTAAAACAACTCCTAACAGGGTTAAGGATCTTCTAACAAGGATCATAATACTCTAGTGCAGAATATTAGTGGGTGTCAATTTCCATCGAGGTTTTTCCCTATTTGAGTTTCCCCGTAACTAAAATATTGGTGTTGTGTTCTTGTGTTCTTTCATTATGTTTATGCTTTATGTTTAAGTATACTTAATTGGATAAAGAATTGAACCTTGTAGATAACTGATTCACCCCCCCCCCCTCTCATTTATCTCTTGGGACTATTCCTAACAATTGGTATCAGAGCCAAGTGCCTCAGAGAGAAATTTTAATAGCTTGAGGTTGATCAGATGGTGTACTTCAAGAAAGAAAGTCCTAAGTTTGATGGAGAGAATTATCTTGATTGGAAGAACAAGATGGTGACCCATTTGCAGTGCATTGGTTTTGAAGTTTTTGATGTGACTATCAAAGTAGCCAAGATACCTACCCTAGAAGACCTTGCACAAGAAGATGCTACTGATAGGAAAAAGGAATTGTTTCATCAGAATGCTATTGCTAAAGAAGCCCTTATCAGCACCCTATCTAATGGTCAATTTTCAAAAATAAAAAAGGTAGATACAGCCCACAAGATATGGAAGCACCTAGAAGACATATTTGAAGGAGACAAGCAAGAAAAGGATGTGCGTAGAAAGACATGGAAGAAAAGATACAATGCATTAGAAATGTTTCCTGAAGAAAACATCAAAGCGTATAATTACAGGATAAATGAAGTAGTTGCTGGAATCAAAAAAAATGGTGGAGAGATTGTAGAGGACATTATGGACAAGTTGATGACTACTCTTACTCCTGAATGTGAAAGCAAGATTAACATCCTTGATGAGATCATGTAGCTTACATCTAATTTCAAGAGAGATACTTTGATCAGCAAACTCTCAGCTTTTGAGATTTCAAGATTGAAGACAGAACCAAAGAGTGAAACAACCTTCAAAGCAATAGTTCATGGTAAGAAATCTACAAACACTTCTGGTAATTTTCATGATGATGATGAAGAGAAAACTCTAGAGGATTTCATTGCTATGATTTCTAAAAGAGAAAAGAAAGGAAAAGGAAAATATGAAGTTCAATTACCATTTAAGTGTTTTTCATGTAATAAGATCGGTCACTTTGCATCTAAGTGTCCTACTAGAGCTAGAAAGTTCAAAAAGGATTACAAGCCTAAGTATTCTAAGGAATGCTACTATGTTGGAGATGGAGTATCAGATGATGAATCTAGTGAAGAAGAAATTGGATTCATTGCTATTATAGACAAAATGAATAATAAGACAGCTCATGAAGATAAGAAAGGAAATCAAGAGCTTGCATTGATTTCACAAGCTGACATAAGGATGGACTGGATTATAGATAGTGGTTGTTTACATCACATGATAGATGATAAAGGCATGTTTGTTCATTTGGACAAATGCAATGGAGGTATGGTCAGATTTGGAGACAACACTCCTAAACCAATAGTTGGTAGAGGAGCGATCACTTTGGATGGAAAGAATAGTACTGATGATGTTCTTTATGTTGATGGTTTGAAACATAATCTTCTCAGTGTTGGACAATTACTTGGAAAAGGCTATCAATTAGAGTTGAAAGATGACAAATGCATCATTAACAACAAAGATGGTGTTATGATTGCATTGGGATCAAAGACAAGAGGTAATGTTTTTCAACTCAACTCAGAAGCAAGGTGTTTTGTTGCTAAAGTTGATGACAATTGGTTGTGGCATAAAAGACTATGTCATATCAATTTTGATAACATAGTAAAGATAAGCAATGTAAAAGTAGTAAGAGATCTACCTAGCATAGCAAAGCTAGTTGATACTATATGCAGGGAATGTGTGACGGGAAAGCATGTGAGAAATTCATACAGGAGCAAGCAGAATTGAATAGAGAACAAATTAAATCTGATTCATATAGACCTATATGGTCCAACTCAAACAAGATCATACTATGGTGAAAGGTATTTCATTTTGTTTGTTGATGATTATACTAGAATGATGTGGATTGCATTCTTGAAAGATAAGTCAAAAGCCTTTGAGAAGTTCAAAATATTCAAAGCTAAGGTTGAGAATGAATCTAGACTAAAGATAAAATGTTTGAGATCGAATAGAGGAGGAGAATTCACCTCTAATAGATTCTATGAGTACTATGAAGAACATGGCATAAAGAGATAGTTAAGTGCACCTAGAACCCCTTAGTAGAATGGAATTGTAGATAGAAGGAATAGGATCATCCTTGATACAGTGTGCACCATCATGATAGAAGGAAAATTTGCACACACCTATTGGAGAGATGCGGTCAATACAACAGTCTATACCATCAATAGAATTCAATTGAGGCCAAGCACTGAAAAAACACCTTATGAGCTATAGTTTGGTAATGTTCCCATAGTAAAATACTTCAGAATCTTTGGAAGCAAGTGCTCCATCAAGAGGGATGAAGTAGTAGGCAAGTTTGATGCAAGAAGTGATGAAGGTATTTTTCTTGGTTACTCTACTAAAAGTAAAGCTTATAGATGTTTCAATTTAAGATTGAAAAGATCATTAAAAGTGCTCATATAAAGATTGATGAAAATATTATGATTCAAGAAAGATATCATGATTACTCACCCATGATTGAAGAAGAACCTAGACCCTCCACTAGTGAGACAGTTATTGAAGAAATTTTTGACAGTATTGATGTGTTATTCAATGACCCTGAGACAAGTGAAGAAGAAACTCCTAAGGATGATAAGTTAGCATCACCTAAAGTTCCAAAGTTTACATCAAGAAATCATTCCAAGACAAACATCATTGGAGATCAAAGCGCAAAATTCTTAACAAGGTCCCAAGCAAAGAACTTAGCTAGCAGTGAAGCGGTATGTTTACTATCTCAGATTGAACCCTTAAGTGTTGAAGATGCATGTAATGATTCAGATTGGCATGATGCTATGAAAGAAGAACTTGATCAAATTGTTAAGAATGACACTTGGGAACTTGTCCCAAGACCTAGTGATAAGAATGTGATTGGAACAAAGTGGATATTCAGAAACAAGATGAATGAAGATGGCACAGTAGTAAGAAACAAAGCAAGGTTAGTATGTAAAGGATATGCGCAAAGAGAAGGCATTGATTATTCAGACACATTTTCACCTATGAGTAGATTAGAAGATATTAAATTGTTTCTAACTTATGCTATAGTCAAAAACTTCAAAGTTTATCAAATGGATATCAAGTCAGCATTCCTAAATGGAGACTTGAAAGAAGAAGTATACATTGAGGAGCCGGAAGGATTCACCTTATTAGACAAACCTGATATGGTATGCAGATTGAAGAAGGCCCTTTATGGACTTAAGAAAGCCCCTAGAGCATGGTATGAGAGACTAGATGGATACTTAACAAAGATTGGGTTCAAGAAAGGAGCAGAAAATTGTAATCTATTCATTAGAGATACATTTGAAGGTTTACTACTTGTAGCTATATTTGTTGATGACATTATCTTTGGAGGTAATGACAAACTAAGTGCAGAATTTTCCAAAGAAAAGTAGAATGAATTTGAGATGAGTATGATTGGTCCTATTAAATACTTTTTGGGACTAAATGTGCAACAAACAGAAAAAGGAATTTTTATTAATTAGTCAAAATATGTGAAAGAGATACTGAAGAAATCCAAGATGGATGATTCCAAGCTAGTAGGAACCCCTATAATCACTGGATGTAAGCTTACAAAAGAAGATGACTCACCAGTAGTAGATATAACATTATATAAATCTATGATTGGTAAACTTATATATCTTACTCAAACTAGACTTGATATTTCAAATGCAGTTGGCATAGTTGGAAGATTTGTAGTAGAACCTAAACAAAGTCACCTCATGGTAGTAAAGAGAATATTCAGATACTTATAGGGCATTATAGATTATGGTCTATGGTATCCTAATTTAGAAAATGTTGAGCTTCATGTGTACACTGATGCAGATTGGGCAGGATGTGTTGATGATAGAAAGAGTACTTCAGGTGGAACAGTGTTTCTTGGTGATAGACTTGTCACTTGGACATGCAAGAAACAAAATTGTATTTCTCAATCAATAGCAGAAGCGGAGTATCTTGTAGTAGCCTTGAATTGTTCTACAATTGTTTGGATCAAGTAGATGATAAAGGATTTTGGAATTAAGATTGATTATCCTATTGTTATTCATTGTGATAACACTAGCACTATCAATATGTCAAAGAACCCTATGATGCATGCAAAGACAAAGCACATTGAGATCAAGTATCACTTCCTAAGAGAGAAAGTGGTGGAGAAAGAAGTCAAATTGGACTATGTGAGTACTAAAGATTAGTTGGCAGATATATTGACAAAGCCCTTGCCTAAGGATACTTTTGAGTATCTCAGGGAGAAGTTGGGAGCCATTCCCTTCCCTAATTCTACTTAGAAGAAGAAATGAAAGGCATCAATCCTCAGGGACTGATGGAAGGTTGACTACTCTACCTCAGGAGTAGTACCAGTGCTTAAAATGAATGGCACCCTTTTCCATTGATCTCAAAGGGGGAGTATATATAGAGTCATGAAAAATAGAAACAAAAAGAGGAGTAATATACTAAGGGGGAGCAGTATTCTGATATGACAGCAATTCAGTTGAGGAAATGGAGAATATTAAAAAATATTGCAGCAGATGGAGGATTCATCTTTGGGGGAGTTTTGAAGAGGAAATGGATAATGTTATAAAAGAAATGTTCATTTGGTTTGGTGGTGGTTTTTCATTCCACATGTTGCCATCAATACCAAAGGGGGAGATTGTTGGAGATTTGCCAGTAGGCCAGTACTAACTGTATGTTTGTCATTGATGACAACATATGGAAAGTAGCATGTGTGGAACTCTTATGTAGTAAGCTTTTAGTATATGAAGCATAGATGTGATATCAGCATGATATCATGGGCCCAAAGTTTAACTGTTAGTACAGACAGTTATATAGCAGATGGTGTCAACAGTGTTCCTAACAGAGTTACAGGCAGTGTTCTGTGTATGGTTGTCCATACAGTTATCATGGAGCCTTGCACACTTGGATATATGTTGAATACATGTTATTGATGTTTCATTTATGGACGCATAGTCTTTTGATGAGTAGAAGTGAAGTTATGTAGTCGCTATTCGCCAACAGCAGTTTCATGTATTTGTTCAAAAGAGCCGACACAGATTTTATTGATTATATAGTTGCACCTATCCTATAGGTATGTGCCCTTGGATTTAATCTTAGAGGAGAGTTATTTATGTTTGGTTAAGAGCACATGAGTTAATTCATCTTGTAGAGAAAGATCCAGTTGTTTTGGTAGAGTCGATAGTGTGTAGCGTGCGTCTATAATTATCTTATTAGATAGGTCCCAGAATGTGTTGCGTGCATAGTAGAGCTGATAGAATGTTTGTTGGATTTTGTTATGGTTTCTCTAATATTATTTCAAGGTGGTTCTAATAGGCTAACTTGATTATATCATTTAGAGGAAAGATATTTATAGGTAGACATTTGCGATTGCTGGAGTGTGGTTCATGGTTGATTAAGCAGAGCAAAGCAGAGTGTGCGAAGTGTTGAGCCATTAGAAGAAGGTCTATGTGACCAATTAAAGTACTTGTGCTATTCATTGGAATTGATCTAGACAATAGGTCAAAGAACAGTTCACCAAGATCCAGATATAGTGTGTATCTATTATTCAGAAGGTTGTAGCCTTCACCCATTTGAGTAGTGATCTCTCGGATAGTGCATCCTCTCCCCTAACAAAGACAATTGTAAAAGACTCCTAACAAGGTCCAACCCTTGACCAGGTCTACTGTACTAAATATATTGTAAAGCAACTCCTAACAGGGTTAAGGATCTTCTAACAAGGATCATAATACTCTAGTGTAGAATATTAGTGAGTGTCAATTCCCACTGGGGTTTTTACCTATTTGGGTTTCCCCGTAAACAAAAGATTGGTGTTGTGTTCTTGTGTTCTTTCATTGTGTTTATACTTTATGTTTAAGTATACTTAATTGGATAAAGAATTAAATCTTGTAGATAACTAATTCACCCCACCCCCCCCCCCCCACTCAGTTATCTCTTGGGACTATTCCTAACATGTTTCACCTTTTATAGACTATAATGACATATATGACAAACTTTAGCATACGTGACATTACTATGTTGGATAAACCATTCATAACCTTGAAAATCACCAAAAACAATACAACAAAGAGAAGAGTAGATTGGGAGCCTTCGTAAAGGGTCGTGTCCTCCTTCTCAAGTAGAGGTATATCATGGACATCATCAATGTCATCCTCATCATAATCATCATCATCAACAGCACTAGCAACACCAACACCACCAGAAGCCCTAGTACCAAATGTGTCAATGATCAATGCATTCATACCATCATCTTCAAATGTGTTTTCTGGCGCTTGATCGTCATCTTCCATGGGATCATGATCTTCAACTTCAATACTCACACCTCCATGTTCCTCTATATTCACACTAGGGAGATCGGCCTATATAAAAATGATGATAATCAAACCCCCCTTCAATGTGATAATCAAACCTCCTTCCATGGTTCATATGTATATTAATTGTGAAAATAATATAACAAAACTTACCACTGGATTATAATCAAACCCCCCTTCAATGTGACCATTTTCCAGGTACAATGTCTCTTTGTTGTTTTGATTTTGATTCTTCTTGTCTTTAAGTCGTTACAACTCTTGCATGGACAATAACATTTGTCATCGCCTTCTCTTTGAAAGTTAGACAACAATTTAGCGATTGTCTCCCTATTTTGATCAAATTCCCTTGTATTATCTGACATTATCCTTAATGTGTATATCTGCAAAACAAATTGGAGATGCCTCCTTTCATTAGCTTCACGTCACCTTCTCATAGCTTCTCATTTTCTGATAGATTTCACCAAAGGCTTTGTAGGAAACCAAGTAAGGGGTATTCCTGAGTTCAAACACATTGAGCTACTACAACTGAATTATAAATCATGAATTCACTATAAAATTAATTCACTATAAATCAAGGGGCATTATAAATCATGAATTTGCTATAAAATTAATGTATTGCTCTAGATTTCATATGGACATTTTGTCAAATAGTTGGCATGTATGTTTATTCAAATGGAGTTATATCATTTGGAATTGATATATGATAGGTTGATATCAAATTATATGTCCCTATTTGATCTAATAGCATCAATATAACAAATAGAGCACTGACCAATCAAATAGGGACATGAGGTGCTCAAACAGTTAGCTCATAAAACAATATATTTAGTCTTCATAAAATCTTATAAAACAACATATATTGTGTGAAGTGTTTGATCTCTCTTTATTTGTTTTGTTGTTTTGATATTCACTATGTGGTACTCCCCGTTTATGATCATTTCATGAGGAAATGTCTTGATGGCTTGTGGGCTGCAAGCTAGGGCATCATGTATTATTTATGAGCTCACTATTTGAGCACCGACCAATCAAATAGGGACATGAGGTGCTCAAATAGTGAGCTCATAAAATATGCATGATCCCCTAGTTGTAGGTAGTTATCTCTTCTATAATGATGGAGGAGTGAAAGGTAATGATCAATGAGGTTGCTACTATTAGATCATACATTAATACACTTATTGTTTTGAATTTGAGCTTGGACATCATACAATGTTATTGTTGTCATTGCATGCTTTCTACTGTTGTGCACCATATATTATTTCATACACTGTTTATTTCATTGAGACTGTGAGCTTGGCATTTGTAATGTATTTTCTGTTATTGGATCAATGCTACCATGTTGTTGAGGCTAAAGATGCATTGAATCACCACTGCCATTCTACTTTGATAGAAACAATATAACAAATAGAGCACCCTCCAATCAAATAGGGACATAAGTAAGACATTTAATGCATTATTACTTCATCATGATGATAAAAATTTCATTGGCTCAAAGCACATAGAAATTCAAAATAGTAGGATATCTTAATCTTTATGAGCTCAAATTCAAAATAGTAAGTGCATTATTTTATTACTGATGTCCCTATTTGATCTAATAGCATCAATATAACAAATAGAGCACCGACCAATCAAATAGGGACATGAGGTGCTCAAACAGTGAGCTCACAAAACAATATATTTAGACTTAATAGAATCTTATAAAACAACATATATTGTTTGAAGTGTTTGATCTCTCTTTATTTGTTTTGTTGTTGATATTCACTATGTGGTACTCCCCGTTTATGATCATTTCATGAGGAAATTTCTTGATGGCTTGCGGGTTGCAAGCTAGGGCATCATGCATTATTTATGAGCTCACTATTTGAGCACCAACCAATCAAATAGGGACATGAAGTGCTCAAACAGTGAGCTCATAAACAATGCATGATGCCCTAGTTGTAGGTAGTTATCTCTTCTATAATGATGGAGGAGTGAAGGTAATGATCAATGAGGTTGTTTTTATTAGATCATACATTAATGCACTTACTATTTTGAATTTGACCTCAGGCATCATGCAATGTTATTGATGTCATTGCATGCTTGCTTCTGTTGTGCACCATATATTATTTTATACATTGTTTATTTCATTGAGACCGTGAGCTTGGCATTTGTAATTTATTTTTTGTTATTCGATCAATGCTACCATGTTGTTGAGGTTATAGATGCATTGAATCACCACTGTCATTTTACTTTGATAGCAGCAATATAACAAACAGAGCACCCTCCAATCAAATAGGGACATAAGTAAGACATTTAATGCATTATTACTTCATCATGATGATAAAAATTTTATTGGCTCAAAGCACATAGAAATTCAAAATAGTAGGATATCTTAATCTTTATGAGCTCAAATTCAAACTAGTAAGTGCATTATTTTATTACTGATGTCCCTATTTGATCTAATAGCATCAATATAACAAACAGAGCACTGACCAATCAAATAGGGACATGAGGTGCTCAAATAGTGAGCTCATAAAACAATTTATTTAGTCTTAATAAAATCTTATAAAACAACATATATTGTGTGAAGTGTTTGATCTCTCTTTATTTGTTTTTTTTTTATATTCACTATGTGGTACTCCCTGTTTATGATCATTTCATGAGGAAATGTCTTGATGGCTTGTGGGCTGCAAGCTAGGGCATCATGCATTATTTATGAGCTCACTGTTTGAGCACCAACCAATCAAATAGGGACATGAGGTGCTCAAACAATGAGCTCATAAATGATGCATGATGCCCTAGTTGTAGGTAGTTATCTCTTCTATAATGATGGAGGAGTGAAAGGTAATCATCAATGAGGTTGCTGCTATTAGATCATACATTGATACACTTACTATTTTGAATTTGAGCTCAGGCATCATGCAATGTTATTGTTTTCATTATTTGCTTGCTGTTGTTGTGCACCGTATATTATTTTATACACTATTTATTTCATTGAGACCGTGAGCTATTTTAGTTGATTGTATTCTTTTGGGGTCTGATCTATTGTAGTTGTTTCTTTTTTCATTAAATCATTGTTTACAATTACTTTTGATGCAATATTTGTGTGAAGAACAAGAACAAAATGGTGAACAAGTGTATTTGACAAAGATAAACATGACACATTTTGTTGGGCTGATTGGGTTGGTTTGGTACCATTTACATAGCTTGGCCAGATATTAAACAATGAGCTCATGAACAATGCCAGTATTAAATAGTGAGCTCATGAACAATGTATGATGCCCTAGCTTGCAGCTCGTGAGCCATCAAGACATTTCCTCATGAAATGATCATAAATGGGGAGTACCACATAGTGAATATCAAAAGCAAAACAAATAAAGAGAGATCAAACACTTCACATAATGCCTTGAAGGTAATAGAAATGATGCCTAGCTCTCAAAGCTCGCAGGTCATCAAGCATTCCAAATGAAAAGATGTAAACAATGCCAGTATTAAACAGTGAGCTCATGAGCAATGTATGATGCCCTATCTTGCATCCCGTGAGCCATCAAGAAATTTCCTCATGAAATGATCATAAACAGGGAGTACCACATAGTGAATATCAACAGCAAAACAAATAAAGAGAGATCAAACACTTCGCACAATGCCTTGAAGGTAATAGCAACGATGCCCTAGCTCTCAAAGCTCATGGGTCATCAAGAATTTCAAATGTTAAGATGTAAACAATGCCACTATTAACATTCATATTGTGCCATTAAATCAACAAATGTCATCAAAATAAAATTGAGGTGCTCAAATAGTGATCTCATAAATAATGCCCTCTTCGCGCTACATAAAAGTGTAGTGTCGTATGTCATGCCCAAAAGTTGAGCAAAACACAACTACAAAATTTCTAAAACCTACTATCCTACTAAACTAAACATACTGACATACACAACTAAGTTTTGAAATACTAATAGACAAAGTCCTTATGTGCATGCAAAATAGTGCAAGGAGAAAACTAAAGACAAGCAACACTAAAGTGTCTAGCAACACCCCAAGGTCAACCATAGAAGTATTGACCAAGTTTGACCAATAGTCAAACCTCATCAATAGCTCTAAACCAAGCTGCATGGTTCCCTAGACCACTAGCTACGACCAGATCACAAATCAAGGCAATTGACCAAAAGTCAACCAAAATTGACCAAAAGTCAACCATACACTGAAGTACATGAAACCAAGCTAAAGGGTTACAAAATTCATAAGGAATACTTGGGCATGCAAATCGAGGCATTTGACCAAGGTTTGACCAAGAGTTGACCAAAAAGTCAACTAAGCCCAAATGCGCCTACAAGATTCTACTAAGACAAAGACAAGCCAGGATAAGAAACATGCACGTGAATTGAGTCAATGTCGAAGGTTTGACTAAGTTGACTAGAAAAGTCAACTATGCATTAAAGGCTTCCTAAAACATAACTAAGGTATAAGACTCACCTGGAAAGGATTGTGCACGCAAACTGAGATACTTGTCTCAAGTTTGTCTAGAGTTGACCGAAAGTCAACTATGCAAAATAGTTTGATCATCAAGTCTACAAGGTCATTAAGACCCTAGATGAGACCAAAGAACGATAAAAAGGCTTTGCAATATACTAAATTAAAAATTCGATAAATTAAATGTACTTAAAAAAAATCTTTAATAAAATAAATTTTATTTTACTAAGAATGTCAACTAAAATAGTCATAGTGAACCCTTTCAAATTTACAAAATTACTACTAACTTTAAACTAACCTTAACTAAATGATCAAACAAAGTGATTCTTAAATAACTATAAACAAGTCCACTTCGATAAAAAAATTACAAATCTATTTAACTAATCATTTATATGTTAAACCCATATTATGTTGAGTCAAATATGCCATTACCACGATTATTAGCAACATAAAATTTCATCTAACAATTTCTATTTTACACAAACTTATTTTAAATAAAATAAAATTTCAGATGCAACCCTTAATACATATTCATATTTTTAAATAAATTATTTAACAAATAAAGGTACCCTTTTATACAATATCTAAACTTAAATCAATTCTAATTAATATTACAATCTTATAACCAATTATAAAGACAACTTATCTAAATAATAAAATAAATCTAATCTAATAAATTTACAAACATTATTTAAGCATACCAAATCCTAAATCAAACTAACATTAATAAAGTAAATCTAAATTAAAACAACAAGAAAAAAAAACATTCAACATAACCTACGAAGGGAAAAGCCTAAGCAAGGCAAAAAGAGTTCTTTCCTTGCGGTCACATGAGATGTGCGCACGCAGTAAGGAGAAGAGAGGAGAGGAGAGCCGACGGAGGGAGGGAAGCACGGAGGAGAGGAGGAGCGGCAAAGGAAGGGGAGGCCGAGCGGAGGGTGGGGGAGGCCGGCGTCGGTGGTAGTGGTGGTGCTGTGAGCCAGCACTGTGGTGCTCGACACTGACAGTACCACCACATTGGGGCACGACTGAGGCCGTGTTTCCCACTGTGTTTGGCACAATGGGTGGTCGAGCCCCACGCGTCCCAAATGTTAGAAAGTAAAGATCCCCAAGATAACTGAGAGGGGGGGTGAATCAGTTATCAGATAATTTATCCATTCAACAGCTTTAAACAATATAATCAATGTACTGATCAACCATAGAAAGATAATCATACACAATTGCACAATAACACAAGATATGTTAACTAGGGAACCTCTTGAAAAGAGTAAACCCCAGTGGGAATGATGCCCACAAAATGATGCACTAATATGAAAGTTCCTTGTTAGAGGATGGACCCTGTTAGGAGTCTTATGAAATATATTCAGTACATATAAATCCCTGTTAGGAGATTTTGAATCCCTGTTAAAAGATTCTAACCTGGTTAAGAGTTTATGGAAGACAGAAGGACCCACTGCCCAAACAGCTTCAAGGCAAGATCTCTGAACCCACTGTCCAAAAGATCTTAGAATTATTCAATAGAATAATATGAAATATATTACCTCCTTCACACTGTGCCAAAACTGCACTCTCTGCTACACAAGATCACAATTCCAGATCTCTGTACTCACAAGTCTTCCTTCATCACTGAATTAGCTCTTTTCTTCACTTCATGCATATATTCGCATCTCACTCTTCATAGTACACATTACAATAAGGAAAACATTCCTTCTTATATACCAAACTCAAATAATTACAAATGAGTCGGTCCTCAATTATAAAATAATAAATTCTACACGCTACACACAGAATTCACATAAAACTGTCAACTTCCAGTTACTGTAACTTTCTCCAAACATATCCTCAAAGTTTTCACTATGAACCACATCATCATTAATGAGTCTCCAACATCCCTTTAACTGTGAAAAATCAGATTCCATCCCAGCTAAGAGATATCCTCCGATTTTTGAACATCGCTACACAGAAACACTGTCTAAACACTACTTTCACCAAAATGCTCATAACTCTTACAAATGAATGAATTTCTTTTTGCATTGTTAACCATAGGTTAATAACACACCAAAGAACATACCATCAACTGTGAAAAAGCCAATCTACAATAAAACATGTGTGCAAAACAAAACTGTACCTGCTTTCCTACTAATATCCAGAATATCATTATGTTGACATCAATGACAATCCAAGTCATGAATGCAACAACAACTGCTATAGAATGATTTCCAAAACACTTTGCATTCATTCCTAACAATCTCCCCCATTGGCATTGATGGCAACATAGATGAAAAACATCCAATGTTCCAAAAATCCAATACTGCAACATCACTGCAAAATATCAAATTAAATCTTGTTTCATTTTCCTATTAAGCTCTCTCATACAATCCACAATGTTTTTCATGTATATCTCTCCCCCATTGACATCAAGGACAAAAATTCTATCACTAAGTCAATAACAACTTAATGTCAAAAGACACTTTTCAGAAGAATACAATAACAAGAGTCCTCATGACTCAGCTCATAAACTCCCCCATAGAGGAAGTTCCAACATCCAATCCAAAAGAAAGATAGGGCTCATATACCACTGGATGGATGCAATCATCTGCATCAATTCTCAAAAATAGGTTGGGGCATAACCCCAAGCATACCTCTTAGATACACAAATGTATCCTTAGGTAAAGGCTTTGTAAATATATCTGCTATCTAGTCCTTTGTACTTATGTACTCCAATCTTACTTCTTTTTCTGCAACTTTCTCTCTTACAACATGATACTTGATCTCAATATGTTTAGTCTTAGAATGTAAAACAATATTTTTTGACATACTCACTATACTGGTGTTATCACAATGTATAACAATAGGCCCATCAAACTTTATTCCAATATCCTTCAACATTTGCTTCATCCAAATAATCTGATTACAATTATTTGCTGCTACAACATATTCTGCTTCTGCTGTGCTTTGTGAAGTACAATTCTACTTCTTACTTAGCCAAGAGACCAATTTACCTCCAAGAAAAAAGGCTCCATCACTAGTGCTTTTCTTGTCATCAACGCTACCTCCCCAATCTGCATCAGTATAGGCACATAAGGTAAAATCATCAAAATTCTCATACCATAATCCATAATCCATTATTCCTTTCAGATATCTCAGTATCCTCTTTACTGCTGCATAATGTGATTCTCTAGGTTCTACTTGAAATCTTGCTACAATCCCCATTGAATGTGCTATATCAGGTCTTGTATGTGTCAAGTACTGTAATCCTCCAATCATAGATCTGTACTTTTTCTGCCCAACTGCTAGTGTCTCATATTTGCTAGATAACTTATGTCTGGTTACCATAGGTGTTCCAACAGGTTTAGAATCTTCCATTCCAAATCTTTTCAATAATTCATTTAAATACTTAGTCTGACTTACAAATATACCTTCCTTTCTTTGTGTTATCTGTAATCCCAAAAAATATTTCATTTCTCCAATCATGCTCATCTCAAATTCAGTCTTCATTTCATCTGCAAATTTGTCACTAGCTTCATCTTCTCCTCCAAAGATAATATCATCAACAAATATAACTATAACCAACAAACCATTCTCAATTTCTTTTGTGTATAAGTTACTATCTGTTGTTCCTTTTATAAATCCCAATTTCAATAAATACTTATCCAATCTTGCATACCAAGTTCTAAGTGTTTGTTTTAATCCATATAAAGCATTCTTTAACTTACATACCATATCTCCTTCTTGTGTCAAAGGAAAACCTTCAGGCTGCTCAATGTAGACTTCTTCTTCTAATTCACCATTCAAAAATGTTGACTTCACATCCATCTGATACACTCTAAATTTCTTGTAAGTTGCATATGCTAGAAACATTCTCACTACTTCAAGTCTGGCCATAGGTGCAAAAGTTTCTTCATAGTCAATTCCTTCTTGTTGTGAATATCCTTTACATACCAATCTTGCTTTGTTTCTTATCACTTCTCCTTATTCATTCATCTTGTTTCTGAATACCCACTTTGTTCCAATCACATTCTTGTCTTCAGGTCTAGGGACCAATTCCCATGTCTTGTTTTTTTCAATCTACTCTAGTTCTTCTTTCATAGCATTGATCCAATGTTCATCTTCACAAGCTTCATTAGTAGTCTTAGGTTCAATTTGAGAAATCAAACATAAATGTACCTTATTTCAAGTCAAAAATCCTCTATCTAAACTTCCAATAACTTGCTCAACAGGGTGATGTCTTGAAGTATACCTGTTAGGTGTCATAGTTACTGATCTTGTTCCAACTGTAGATTCTTCTCTGCTTTCTTCTCTATTTTCTTCTCTATTTTCTTCTCTATTTTTTTCTCTGTCTTCTTCAGTATGGCTTTCATTCAGCAAATCACTGTTAGTTTCAAAAAATAATTCTGCATTTTCAATGTTAGGCTGAGGTTGTGCTTCTCCATCAAATTCATAATCAAGCATTCTTTCCTGAATTTTAAACTTCTCATCAACTTTTACATTTTCACTTTCAACAATAGTCTTAGTTCTTTTGTTATAACATCTATATGCTTTGCTTTTTAAAGAATATCCAATAAATATTCCTTCATCACTTCTAGGATCAAACTTTCCTATATCATCATCTCTCTTAATATAACATTTACTTCCAAAAATTCTAAAATACTTAACTGAGGGTGTATGTCCAAACCATAATTCATAAGGTGTCTTGTTTGTATCTGCTCTGATTTGTACTATGTTCATAGTGTATACTGTTGTGTTCACTGCTTCTCTCCAAAAATTTTTAGCCAAATCATTTTCAAACAACATAGCTCTTGTTGCTTCAGTTATTGACCCGTTCCTTCTTTCTGCAATACCATTTTGTTCTGGTGTTCTAGGGGTTGAAAGTTGTCTCTTAATACCATTCATTTCACAAAAAGTGTTAAACTCTCTATATGTAAATTCACCACCTCTATCAGATCTTAGACACTTAATCTTCATTCCAAATTCATTCTCAATTTTTCTTTTCATGATCTTAAATTTATCAAATGCTTCAGATTTTGCTTTCAAAAATGCAATCCACATCATTCTTGTAAAATCATCAACAAGAATCATAAAATACCTTTCTCCATAGAATCCTCTAGTCCTAGTAGGACCACTCAAGTCTATATGAACAATCTCCAACTTCTCTGCCGATGTGAACTTCTTATTGGGAAATGAACTCCTTTTCTGCTTTGCCATCATACATTCTTTGCAAATCATGTTAGTAGGTTTCATAATTCTAGGTAAATCTCTTACCACATCTGTAGTGCTCACCTTGACAATATTATCAAAGTTTATATGACAAAACCTTTTATGCCATAACCAACTGTCATCAATCCTAGTTATCAAACATGTCATCTCAGTAGGATTCAACTGAAATACATTACCTCTGGTTCTGGATCCTTTTCCAATCAGATTTCAATCTTTATCTTTTATCACACAAGTTTTCTTAGAAAACCAAACTTGATAACCCTTATCAGCCAATTGTCCAACGCTTAGTAGATTATGTCTTAGTCCATCAACAAATTAAACATCATCAGTGTTAGTCTTTCCATCAGGAGTAATAGATCCTATACCCTTAATCAAACAAGGTGCATTGTTACCAACCCTAACAATTCCTCCATCATAATTATCCAACTTAACAAACTTTCTTTTATCTCCAGTCATATGATGTGAACAACCACTATCTATAATCCAATCAGATTTCTTTTCAACTTGTGAAACTAATGCTTTTTCTTCCCTTTTATCAGATTCAGAACTTTCTTCTTTAATTGCTACAAATCCTATTTCCTCAAAGTTATCATTATCACTGTCACTTAAATGTTTTTCAATTCCTGCTTCAAAATCTTCATCATTTTCATAATAACATTCTTTAGATCTCCTAGGTTTAAAGTTGCTTCTATACTTTTTAACTCTTTTAAGACATTTAGATGCAAAATGACCATATTCTTGACAAGTCCAACATTTAAAGATTTTCTTACCATCTAGTTCTCTTTTTACAAGTAATGCAATACCTTCTTCAATCTTCTTATCTTCCTCAGATCTACTACTACTGGCATAATCTCCATTCACACTAGTACTTCTTGTAGGTCTAATGCTAAGAGCACTGAATGCTATTTCCATTCTAGGTAGCTCTCCTGATAATCTCAAGTTCATCTCTGTTGTTTCTAATCTTCAAAGAAGAGTCTCTCTTGAAAAGTTTGATGTACAAGGTATCACTTGTTCAATCATCTACATTGTCTGCTTGAATACTGGTGCCAAAGTTCTCAAAATTTTCCATATCACTTCATTCTCTATCTTATCACCTCCACAAGACTTTATTCCTGTCACAATCTCAAACATACTACCAATATAACTTCTAATAGATTCATCTTCCATCATTCTGATATCTTCAAATGCACAAATCCAATTATGTAATCTAGCCCTCTTTGCATGTTCATCACCTTCAAAAGTAGAATGTAAAGCTTTCCAAATTGCATGAGATGTTTTCAAACATCTTACCTGACTATATTCATTCTCTGGTAGTGCTGATAAAAGTGCTTCTCTTGCAAGTATGTTACACATGAATAGATCTAGTTCATCTTTAGTTCCTGCCTCTAGATTGTCTTCCTCAATGATAGTCTTCTCATTCTTTGTAATAAACCAATAACTTGGTCCTAAACATAATAGATGTGTCTTCATCTTTTCTTTCTAGCTGTCAAAATTTACTCCATCAAACTTAGGGCTTTCTTTTCTGAAATTCACCATGGATCTCCTTAAGTTGTTAAACTTTTCTTTCAAGGACCTGTCGCTCTGATACCAATTGTTAGAAAGTAAAGATCCCCAAGATAACTGAGAGGGGGGGGGTGAATCATTTATCAGATAATTTATCCATTCAATAGCTTTAAACAATATAATCAATGTACTGATCAACCATAGAAAGATAATCATACACAATTGCACAATAACACAAGATATGTTAACTAGGGAACCTCTTGAAAAGAGTAAACCCCGGTGGGAATGATGCCCACAAAATGATGCACTAATATGAAATTTCCTTGTTAGAGGATGAACCCTGTTAGGAGTCTTATGAAATACATTCAGTACATATAAATCCCTATTAGGAGATTTTGAATCCCTGTTAAAAGATTCTAACCCAGTTAAGAGTTTATGGAAGACAGAAGGACCTACTGCCCAAATAGCTTCAAGGCAAGATCTCTGAACCCACTGTCCAAAAGATCTTAGAATTATTCAATAGAATAATATGAAATATATTACCTCCTTCACACTGTGCCAAAACTACACTCTCTGCTACACAAGATCACAATTCCAGTTCTTTGTACTCACAAGTCTTCCTTCATCACTAAATTAGCTCTTTTCTTCACTTCATGCATATATTCACATCTCACTCTTCATAGTACACATTACAATAAGGAAAAAATTCATTCTTATATACCAAACTCAAATAATTACAAATGAGTCGGTCCTCAATTATAAAATAATAAATTCTACACACTACACATAGAATTCACATAAAACTGTTAGCTTCCAGTTACTGTAACTTTCTCCAAACATATCCTCAAAGTTTGTGCTATGAACCATGCCATCATTAATGAGTCTCCAACATCCCTTTAACTTTGCAAAATCAGATTCCATCCCAGCTAAGAGATATCCTCCGATTTTTGAACATCGCTACACTAAAACACTGTCTAAACACTGCTTTCACCAAAATGCTCATAACTCTTACAAATGAATGAATTTCTTTTTGCGTTGTTAACCATAGGTTAATAACACACCAAAGAACATACCATCAACTGTGCAAAAGCCAATCTCTAATAAAACATGTGCGCAAAACAAAACTGTACCTACTTTCCTGCTAATATCCAGAATATCACTGTGTTGACATCAATGACAATCCAAGTCATGATGCAACAACAACTGCTACAGAATGATTGCCAAAACACTTTGCATTCATTCCTAGCACCAAACCCTAAACACAGGCCCAAAAACAAACAATAACCTTCTTTTTATTTATTTATATATATTTATTTTTTTTATAAAAAAAAAAATTTGAACGTTTTGATAAAAATGTGTGCGCCCAGCGCAGTATCCAAAGACTTAAGATATTTTCTTTAACAAGCTTACCTTATTTTAATTTATTTACATGCATTTAATTTAATAAATAAAAATAACATTTTAGATATTAAATGAATTTACTGATGAAAGATAATTTGACTATACCCTAAAACAAGGGATACGTAGGGGAATTTTTTTAAAAATAAATTTACATATTTGGTCTCAATAATTTAATCTAAACGTATTGGAGGAATAAAAAATCAGTTTGAGCATTTAATTTTTTTTTTCATAAATTTCAAGAATATTTCTAAGTGTGAAATTTATTATGATTATTTATCATTTTTAAAAGAATTCTCATACCTATTCTAAGCATAATAATTTAGTAAGTTTCACAATCCAAATTGACTATATATTAATTTCAATTTGACATATATATTTTCCATAATTATATTTTAACTAAAGAAATTAACAAGTCAATGATTGGTTCAAGAACATAATAATTTCCTTCAAACTAATTATTTCTTTTTCAATACAATCAACGTTCAACAAGAGAAAAATAAGGAATTTAAATATTTGCATCATACTTCATTTCCATAACATAGAAAAGATAATAACCTTCAATTTCATATTTTCCTTTATACATTACAATTCAAAAATAGGATTTACATTCGAAAGGGGGATTACAAGAAACATGACTCCAACCTTACATTGAAAATGTATAGAATAACAATTTTATCCATGAGGCACTTAAGTATGAATTTTAAATATCCAAAACTGACAACTCCAAGATTCTAGTTGTACACCTGATAGAATAAGGTTGACCACGGAGGCTCACCTCCCAACCTAGGCCTTTTCAAGGCCACCCCCAAGCTTGGGGATCCAGAAAGGAACAAGATACAAACAGGAACTCACAAAACTCACATAAAACAAACATATATAGAAACCCACATTTAAAGCTTCCCAACAAATGGTAGAATAGAAGGCAGGTTTGCAAGAGGCCTTTCTGAAAATAGGGGTAGTGGTTGACCTCACAGTAGGAGAAGCCAAGTATACAAAACATAAACCTCAAGCCACACATGGACTTCGAATGACCATCTTCACAAGATGTAGTCATAAAATACACCTCCTTATGCCCCACCAAAAGTCCTCAGACCATACTTGGCATCATGGGTATCATGAAAACCCATGTCTTTCCCTCCACACATGGGAGACTCTACACTAAACCGGAGTCATTCCCACCACCCCTTCAAGGTTACTCTGCCCTCCCAAGAGTGAGTGTGCCTTGAAGAATCCCATCCAAAATTATACACAAAATAAAACTCTAAAAACTCAACTTGAAAATAACTTAAAATTTACATAGGACTCCATTAATGGAGTTTCAAGCTCAAGAACATCAAGAAATTATGAAATCTACTATAAAGAAGACCAACCTTACTCCAAAGCTAAAGGGGATTTGAAATTTTGAGAAGAGCTTTCTTTCCAAGTTCTTTCCTCCAAAAGGCTTCCTCAATTCTAAATTTGTCTCTAAGAATAGAGACTGGGTGAACAACTAAACCTTACTCCAAGCTATTCCTAAATAGGCAAACCTCCTAAAATCTAGGAGCCAATGAGAAGAGGGAAAGAAACTTCCATTCCCTTCTTCCCACTTGCCTTCCTTCACCATAAATGGAATTGAATGCAAGTTTGGGAAGAAGAGAGAGGTTAACCAAAACCTCACAACTCTTCAATCTCGACCAAAATGAAAATCTTGACTTTAGAGAGGTCATAAATGAGTTTTAAGGCTCTTAATGGGCTGAAAATGACCCCTAACCCCTAAGGTATTAACGTGGGTAGCTAAAATTGACCCCAGTTAACTTATGGGAGCCCAAATGACCCTCCTAAACTCCACCTAAAGTTTATGCACGAATTTCTAGTCTTGGTTGACTTCTAGAAACTTCCCAACCCATGGTTAGTTGATCCTACCGTAAGGTTACACCCAAGTCAAGCCCTTGATCCAAACATTAATAAAATACCTAACCATGCCAAAAATTAAGCCACAATTTGCCAAATTTGGCACATTAAATAAAACAAATGACATGGCTAATTCACATAGACATTAACTAATTTAATTACACACATGCAAACCACATTTACAAATAAAAGACTATACAACAAGGTCCATGTTTCTTTATACAAAGAGGACCTTGGTATGTATGGTATAAACATAGGTTCCAATACTGGATCCCCACATTTAGATCCATGGTCAACTTATCCTACACTCATTGCACACATCAGTAGGTCCAATCAACATGATATAAATAAAATACATCATCAATACTGCATGGTTTAAAACTATGTCTGTAAATCGATCAACTAAGCATAACTTCGGTTTCCTAAACCAACTTTTCATCACAATAGTTTTAAACATCATATAACATCATATGTGACAACATCATAACTGAAACTAAATCAAAACATATAGTATCTCAAGTGTACCCTGATTACATAATCAGTTACTGAATATATAACATAGGATTCCATAGATCCTCAAATACATAAGAGTCTCAAAAGGTTAAAGCATGTCTAAGTACATAATCACTGAAAGAATAGAAAACACTGAAAGCATAACAAAATAAAGCAATGAAACAAGGACTCTCTGGGGTATGTCTCACATCATCTTCGCGGCAGCTCTTCGAATTCAAAAAAATTACAAATGACACTTTCTTTTTCAAAATTACAAAAATTTCATTGGCTCAAAGCACATAGAAATTCAAAATAGTAGGATATCTTAATCTTTATGAGCTCAAATTCAAAATAGTAAGTGTATTATTTTATTACTGATGTCCCTATTTGATCTAATAGCATCAATATAACAAACAGAGCACCGACCAATCAAATAGGGACATGAGGTGCTCAAACAGTGAGCTCATAAAATAATATATTTAGTCTTAACAAAATCTTATAAAATAACATATATTGTGTGAAGTGTTTGATCTCTCTTTATTTATTTTTTTGTTGATATTCACTATGTGGTACTCCCCACTTATGATCATTTCATGAGGAAATGTCTTGATGGCTTGCAGGTTGCAAGCTAGGGCATCATGCATTATTTATGAGCTCATTGTTTGAGCATCGACCAATCAAATAGGGACATGAGGTGCTCAAACAATGAGCTCATAAACAATGCATGATGCCTTAGTTGTAGGTAGTTATCTCTTCTATAATGATGGAGGAGTGAAACGTAATGATCAATGAGGTTGTTGCTATTAGATCATACATTAATACACTTACTATTTTAAATTTGAGCTCGGGCATCATGCAATGTTATTGCTATCATTGCATGCTTGTTGTTGTTGTGCACCATATATTGTTTTATACACATATAACAATAGGTTTGGGGACTTAGACTTATGTTCAATCCTTAGTACTAGTTTGGGGAACTAATTACTAAATGAGTGACTACACTACCATAGTTTGCATTATTAGATGATCTTGTTTAATTTGTGTTCATTTCATGCAAAGATACATGTAAAGGAAAATAAAAATTTTCATCTAAAGATTACATGTATATATATGAAAAATAACTTGTATATACTATACAAGGAAAATAACTTTGAGAAGAAAATACAAGAGTGCAGGCATACATAAGAGGATGAACATAAATAATAAGGGTGCCAGACATTGCCTGAAGTGATGAATTTTTTACCCGGGTATGAATCTAGTGTGCCCCTGTGTGATCTATAACCTACAAAGAAAAGAGAGATGGGGGTTAGATAAAAATATCTAAGCAATGAATGACATCCTAATACTAATCCTCATCTACAATTATGCATGTGCATAGTCAAGCCATACACTTTTGAAAGAAAAACCAAGCTCACAGTCTCAATGAAATAAACAGTGTATGAAATAATATATGGTGCACAACAGTAGAAAGCATGCAATGACAACAATAAAATTGCATGATGTCTGAGCTCAAATTCAAAACAGTAAGTGTAGTAATGTATGATCTAATAGTAGCAACCTCATTGATCATTACCTTTCACTCCTCCATCATTATAGAAGAGATAACTACCTACAACTATATTTCATAATTCCTCCTTTGAAGTATATATATATCAAGTATAATTATGATTTTACATCATATATTTAGTCTTAATAAAATCTTATAAAATAACATAAAACTAACCCAAAATACTTTGTCTTAATAAAATCTTAATAAAACAATATATTTAGTCTTAATAAAATAATACACTTACTATTTTGAATTTGAGCTTAGGAATCATGCATTGTTTATGAGCTCACTATTTGATTACCAGCCAATCAAATAGGGATATGAGGTGCTCAAATAGTGAGCTCATAAACAATGCATGATGCCCTAGCTTTCAGCCCGCAAGCCATCAAGACATTTCCTAATGAAATGATCATAACTTGGGAGTACCACATAATGAATATCAACAACAAAAAAAATAAAGAGAGATCAAACACTTCACACAATGCCTTGAAGGTAATAGAAATGATGCCCTAGCTCTCAAAGCTCGCGAGTCATCAAGCATTCCAAATGAAAAGATGTAAACAATGACAGTATTAAATAGTGAGCTCATGAACAATGTATTATGCCCTAGCTTGCAGCTCGTGAGCCATCAAGATATTTCCTCATGAAATGATCATAAACAAGGAGTACCACATAGTGAATATCAACACCAAAACAAATAAAGACAGATCAAACACTTCACACAATATATGTTGTTTTATAAAATTTTATTAAGACTAAATATATTGTTTTGTGAGCTCATGTTTGAGCACCTCATATCCCTATTTGATTGGTCGGTGCTCTATTTGTTATATTGATGCTATTAGATCAAATAGGGACATCGGTAATAAAATAGGGACATCAGTAATAAAATAATACACTTACTGTTTTGAATTTGAGATCATAAAATAATACACTTACTATTTTGAATTGTCAAATGACCAATGAGTGATAATTTCAAAAGCGTATCATAATTAAAGGCATGTGAATTCATATTGTACTTAATCTGAATGCCACTATGTAATGTTTTTACTTGCGATATTTTGAGACCCCTCTCCATTTTAAACTAACCTATGAGTTCAAAGAAGGAATTATGAAATATAGTTGTAGGAATTATGAAATATAGTCTCCATTTTAAAATTTTAAGAAACTTTTACATCTTTTCATCAAATGATCCAAAAACATCAAGAATCATCATATATGGTCGCTAATAGCCAACTTTCAGAAGAATATGAATGAATGCAAACATGCATAAGTGGATGAACATAAATAATGAAGGTACCAGACATTGCCTAAAGTAATGAAGTGTTGACCTGGGGTTCAATCCAGTATGCTCTTGTATGATCCAAAACCTGCAAGGAAGGAAAAGATGGGGTTAGATCCAAAGGATCTAAGTAATGTTTGGCACCCTATTACTCATCCTCATCTACAATTATGCATGTGCATATTCAAGCCATACAAAGACTCAACAACATGGTAACATTGATCCAATAACAGAAAATACATCACAAATGCCAAGCTCATGATCTCAATGAAATAAATAGTATATAAAACAATATATGGTGCACAACAACAGCAAGCATGCAATGACAGCAATAATATTTCATGATGCCTGAGCTCAAATTAAAAATAGTAAGTGTATTAATGTATGATCTAATAACAACAACCTCATTGATCATTACCTTTGACTCCATCATTAAAGATGAGATAACTACCTACAACTATATTTCATAATTTCTCCTTTGAAGTCATAGGTTAGTTTAACTATTGGACAATGAGCTGATAGGAGTTTCGAATAGATTTGAATAAAAACTAAGAGTATTGAATTTTATTTGTTCCTATTGTGATTGTAGAGGAGAAGAAGGCTAAGACCTTTTCAGAAGATCAGGGTGGTGTATATAGCTTGTAAGTGTATAGGTTTGCACTTTTTTTGTTTGAGGCTTAATTATACAATATTTATACAATTACTTTTGATGCAATATTTATGTGAAGAACAAGAAAAAATGGTGAAAGAGTGTATTTGACAAAGATAAACATGACACATTTTGTTGGGCTGATTGGGTTGGCCTGGTACCATTTACATGGCCTGGCCAGACATTAAACAATGAGCTCATGAATAATGCCAGTATTAAACAGTGAGCTCATGAATAATGTATGATGCCCTAGCTTGCAGCCCGCAAGCCATCAAGACATTTCCTCATGAAATGATCATAAACAGGGAGTACCACATAGTGAATATCAACACCAAAACAAATAAAGAGATATCAAACACTTCACACAATGCCTTGAAGGTAATAGAAACTATGCCCTATCTCTCAAAGCTCACAGGTCATCAAGCATTCCAAATGAAAAGATGTAAACAATGCTAGTATTAAACAGTGAGCTCATGAACAATGTATGATGCCCTAGCTTGCAGCCCACGAGCCATCAAGACATTTCCTCATGAAATGATCATAAACGGGGAGTACCACATAGTGAATATCAATAGCAAAACAAATAAAGAGAGATCAAACACTTCACACAATGCCTTGAAGGTAATAGAAACGATGCCCTAGCTTTGCGGGTCATCAAGCATTCTAAATGAAAAGATGTAAACAATGTCAATATTCAATAGTGAGCTCATAAATAATGTATGATGCCCTAGCTTGCAGCCCGCAAGCCATCAAGACATTTCATCATGAAATGATCATAAATAGGGAGTACCACATAATGAATATCAATAGCAAAACAAATAAAGAGAGATCAAACACTTCACACAATGCCTTGAAGGTAATAGCAACGATGCCCTAGCTCTCAAAGCTCATGGGTCATCGAGCATTCCAAATGCAAAGATGTAAACAATGCCAGTATTAACATTCATATTTTTCCATTTAATCAACAAATGTCATCAAAATGAAATTGATTTCATGAGAAGACAAATCTCGAATGCCTACCTCAAGTGCCAGTGCCCTCTTCCCACATGGTGTTGGCCTCTTCCCAAACACCAAACTTGAATGCCCTCTTCGCGCCACGCAAAAGTGCAGTATTATCTTCACGACAGCTCTTCAAATTCACAAATTACAAATGGCACTTTATTTTTCTTTTATTTTGTTTATAACCAAATGGGTTTCGCAATTACGACATCATCATTGCTATTATGACACCGTCGGGGAACTTGCAAAAAAAACACAAAAAACAAACACAAATTGTAGTGGCATCGCAAATTGGCATCGAAATTTGACCCCAAATGTTGTAGTGGTACCATATTGATCTTTAAATAAAAATGAACTCAGTGTTTCTTACACTGAGTGGATTTTCTCATTATTCATGGATCCTTTATTTTCCTTCTACACCATTATCGCATATGTATATATCTACTCTTTAAACTACATTGTAGCGTTATCTTCTTTGGTTTGATCTAACCAATATTTATCTTCTTTGCAATCCTTGACTTCTACTAGGTAACATCATTATTCCTTATAAAAACATTATTCTAGTAACCTATGTCACTATTGTGAAACTCTCATGGGAACTCTTGGACACTTTTCATTGAATGAATGCTTGGTTGTCCTTAAGCTTTTGAATGTCACAAATTATATTCATTGGATGAAAATGTGCATCTCTATGACATTAAGACACATTAACATCTTCAGCTTCCATCCATGACTCATATCATTATTGTTACAAAACTAATATAAATACTTACTATCATTGTGTCTTCTTCTTTTAGATGTTCTAATTACTGGAAAAAATAGGTTTTGAAGGGACTCGAAACCCTTTACAGCTTAAGGATCAAAAGATCGGAAGAAGAAAATACAACACCAAAAAAGAGGCATACAACATCGATCTGCCCATATAAGGGGCTACAAAGATAGTGTTAAAAGGGACAGAAACCCAGACAAAAAGACAACAAGAAACACAAAAAACTAGTAGGAAAACCAAACTAAGCATCCACATACAAAACCCCAACTTTCTCATCCAGTGTCTTCTCCATCTTGGCCTGAATGTTGTCCATCCACCCAATAACACTTTTCAGCTCGTCCAGGTTCTTCTTCATCAGAGGGGAATTTTTCCTATTTCTCCCATGGGTCCAAGAGCTAGAGCCACCACTATCCAGCAGAGGAGTATTCCTAGCCTCAGTATCATCCTCCAAAGCATTATCCATCAAGTTGATCAGAGCCTTGAGATTGGTGTTGGAATCCTTCATACTATCCATACTGTGCTGGAGGATATTGGTAAGAGTATTATCAACTTTATCCATTCTTTCCTTTATATCAGCAGCAAGGGAGTTAGAAGATCTCTCTTTGAGGAGAGACTCAACTTTCTCATGGAGGATAGCATTGTTAGCTTCAAGCTTCCTTCTTTTGAGATGGATCCTTTTAATTTCATGAAAGCACCATTTGATAAATCCAAAGGAATAAAGGGCCTCAGCTTTGGCAGTCTACAACACACTAGTAGTCACTTCTTCCCTATCATTAAAATCTTTGAAGATGAGCTTGATGGAGGACTCTCTAGCTTTCCATTCACTGGAGTCATCACTACCCTCCTAAATGTTGTCCTCAGAATCCTAAGAGATAGGCACATCAAGCCTCATACCAGCAATAAAATCATCCAAAATGGGAACCTCCTCTTTATTAAAATCCCTATCATTCTTCTACTTCTCCACATATTGTATATCAGTGTCAACCAGGTCTTCCAGGCTATGGGAATTATGTGCCACAGTACCTTCAGAGTTGACCTCTTTCATAGCTTCACCTTTCTCCTCAGCCATACTTTCCTGAATATTTTTCTCAAGGTCCTCTGCTTCAGCAGTGTCCTTATCCTTAGTAGACATGGGCTTAGGTTCATCCCCCCACATTTTTGAATCATCAACATCCTGCAAGTGAGCCTCCTCTTTCAGCTAATACTCCCCCCCAGTCATCTCCTAGTTCTCCTCCTCCAAATCCTTACTGTTAATTTCCTCCTGGTGCTCTTCAGGGGTTGACATAGCATCAGAATCATTAGTATCATCCCTCTCCTTTCCATGGCTTTGCATCTCATGGATCTTCTCAAAAACCTCCTCATCAGAATCCTCCATCTTAGAACCCTTTGAGTAATCCTCAACTTCCATCACTTCCGAGAAAATTTCCTTCGAGCTACTACCCAAATTATCCTCTACCTTTCGCTTAACAGACCTAGATTTAGGAGTCATAGGGCTACATTTACTCTTTCTAGAGGAGGGGGTGGAGCTAGGGTTAGGTATAATTCTCTTAATATGCTCATAAATCAAAAGAATCAAGCTTGCATGCTTAATATCCTTCTTAGGAGAACCCTTATGCTCATTAATGTTTTTAACTAGAGAAGTATGAAGATAATAGGGTATGTTAATGGTATCCTTGTACCTGAAGTGGTTAAGGAACATGAAGTGATGGGAATGAGCATGAGTGAAGTGACCATCGAGGGAAAAATACTCCATCAAAGCCAACAGAATGTAGCACCATATTTCCTTGATTTTGACAAGATCAATGTAGCTATTAATCTTGTCCTCTGCAAAATCAACCTTTTCCTTCGTAGACTTCGAGAACTTTTTGGCCGCCATATACAATATCTTGTGATTCCTATAAAACTTATGTCCATCATTAGGGATACCCATCACATGAGTGATAAGCTCCACAGTAATCTCCACCATTCTTCCTTCAATGGTGACTGTGTCATTTTTCCAACCTTCAGCAAATTTTTGAGTGATATCCTTGTCAAAACCATGTAATTTTTCCAAATAAGGGGTCACTCCACCTTTTTTCAGCTTCTGCCAAACCATAGCCATTCAACTTCCTTGAGCTTATTACAATTATCTAGCTCTTCACGCTTCAAGTCACCCCCCATGTTAGAGAAATTTAGTAACAGAGAGCTGTTTTTTGAATTAGGGCTATGGTGATCAAGAAAGCTTTCCATGTTAATAAAGAGATTAGTGGAATGCATAACCCAAAAAAATTTCAAACTGTCGCTAATGATGTTGCTTAAAATATCATTCCATACTTTCCCATAATTGCAATCAGATTCCATAGCACTTAGGTGAGTCTCATTAATAATTCCAATCTTTCCTACCTTATGATTGATTTTATCATAATAAATATATGATTTAGTGTCCTCTTTGATATCTGCCTCATTGTCTTAGGTGATGACCTCATCAGATTTAACCCCAATATTAGCTAGGTTGTCCGCCATGAAGTTACTCTTGTGGTACACATGAGTAATGTGAATACTGGTACACTTGGCAATAATATCTTTCACTTTGGAGATTATATTGTCAATAGTCCATGACGGAGGAGAATTACCTTTAAGGCAATTAATAATATTCATTGAGTCTCTCTCCAGCCAAATATTTTTAAAATTGAGTCTACTAGCAAGTTGTAACCCATAGTAAGCTCCCAATGCTTCCACCATATGGTCATTTTGAGTTCCCAGAGGAATAGCATTAGCAGCAATAACATTCCCATTACAGTCCCTGATAACACTTCCACACCCTACCAGACCAGGATTGCCCTTAGCTACACCATCAAAGTTAATCTTAATCCAACCATCAGGGGGAGTAGTCAAAACACTATTTTCACGGTCATTCTTCTTCCTTTGAGAGTTCCTACTTTTCCCACTGTGTTGGGTGAATCTATTCAGATTTTCCAACACCCCACTATTAGCTTTATCATACACCAAAGCAGGAGTACTACTTTTGTCCCGAAAAATATAGTTATTTCTTTCTTTCCATATACTCCAAGCAATATGGGGAGTAGCCAAAGTCTATCTTTCTTTATCCCTTTCATTATCACCCGGATAATACCATTTCTAGCAGAAGTCCTGGATAGAAGATGGGAAAATCTATCTTAAAGCCCATTCTTGCAAAAAGAAAGACCAAACCTGCTGAGAAAAAGGATAATGCAAAAAAAGGTGGTTAGTATCTTCTTCTACCTCCTGGCATAGATAGCATCTATTCAGAATGATGAAACCTCTATTTTTAAGATTGTCTATTGTAAGATCTTTGTTTTGAACAAAAATCTAGTAGAAAATCTCAACTTTGGGGGTGAGATTTTTAATCCAGATCTTCATCCAGAAAGGGGTTTCCTCAGGCACATCATATTGAAGAAAGCTTCCAGATGCCATAGAAAAATTGCCACTAGAGGAGGGGCCCCATATTAGAGAGTCTTCCTTATCAGCATAGCAGCATTGAGCCATAAGGGCTTTATCAATTTCATGGAAGGCAGGATTGAACGTAGCCAACTTCACCCAGTGGTTACTTCTCCAATATTTCACTTTAGGACCAAAGGTAGTAGAGTATATGCTTATGTCCTTAGGGTTATTAAAGATACAATTCAAAGGTTTTTCAAACAGCCAAGGATCTTTCCAAAAATTAATACTAGATCCATTTCCTAGCTTCCAACACTTTCCTTTACTGGCTATGTTTCTAGCATCATTGATATTCCTCCAAAAAATAGAGCCCTCCACTTTCTCCAAGCTAGAAAGAAATTGATCAATGGAAGGGGTATCATAAAGGTATTTATGTTTACAAATAGTATTACAGTCCTTAGGGTCTCCATAAATATGCCAGAGTTGCTTAGCCAACAGAGCTCTATTCATAATCTTAATTGGTCTGAGACCCATTCCCCCCAAAGACTTTGGTTTGCACACCCTTTCCCATGCTATTAAAGGAATACAGTTTCTTTCCTCAACCCCAGACTAGAGGAAACGTTTAAGGATACTGTCAATTTTATCCACATATTTGGAAGGCATCTTGAACAAACTCATAGCATAGACCATAAGACTTTGAAGAGAAGATTTGATCAAGGTAATCTTGCCAGCCTGAGATAAAACTACACCCTTCCAACCAGCCATCTTAGTAAAAAATCTCTCAACCATCTGATTCCAAAAAGAGTCACTGATGTTAAGGCCCAAAGGCAATCCCAAATAGGAAGAAGGGAAGGAGCTAATATTGCATTCTAAGATGCCAGCCATTTTACGTTGCCTATCCTCCAAGGTGTTTATGAAAAATAGAGTACTTTTAGACCAATTAATAAGCTGACCAATACCTTTGGTGTAAAGGTTCAGAGCTAATTTAAAGGCTTTGGCTTCCTTGATCGTAGAAGCACCCATCGTGATGGTTTCATCCACAAACTGAGCATGAGAGAAGATTAAGGGTTTAGAAGAGGGTCTAAGACCTAGAATGACACCTTTAGAAACTAGTAATTGAAACTACCTCCCCATGCTTTCAGCCAATAGGGTAAACAAAATAGGAGAGATAGGATCTCCCTGTCTGAGTCCTCTGGTATTTTTAAAGAATTTGGTGGGAGATCCATTAATAAGAATAGAAAAGGAGGTGGTGGAAATCAATTGATAGATAATTTGGATGACCCTTTCATTGAAACCAAACTATTTAAGAATCAGGCATAAGAAATTCCATTCAACCCAGTCATAGGCTTTAGCCAAGTCAAGTTTAAGAATAAAACCCTATTTGTTTCCTTTAATGGTCAAGTGGATATTCTCATGAACCAGCACCACCGAGTCCAAAATTTGTCTTCCCAGAACAAAACCATTCTGTTGAGGAGCAATCAAAAGAGGAAGAATTTTCAAAAGCCTGGAGGTCAAAATTTTAGAGATCTTATAGAAGGATTTGCATAAGCTAATAGGCCAAAATTGATCAAAAGAGTGAGCTCCAGCAATCTTAGGAACTAAGGCTAAGAAGGTTTCATTGATTTCTTTAAGAAGATGCCTGCAACCAAAAAACTCCTTCACAGCATTAGAGACATCCTTATCCACAATAAACTAGAATTTTTGAAAGAAGAACATAGGGAAACCATTCGGCCCAGGTGCCTTATCTCCTTCAAAAGAAAAGACAGCATCCTCGATCTCCTTATTGGAAGGTATAGCCTAAAGAGCCTTGTTTTGATCTGGGTTAACAATGCTAGGTATTGCTTCCAATAATTGATCTTGACAACCCCTATCCAAAGTAACATCAACCGAGAGTAAGGATGCAAAGTAGTTAACATTAGTTATCTTAATTTCATCTTCTTTATGGATCTCATCCCTGTCCATAGGAATTTTAGCTATACGATTAGTAGCCCTATGTTTGAGAGTGGTCAGGTGGAAAAACTTAGTATTTCTCTCCCCTTCCTTAAGCCAAACCGCCCTAGATCTCTGACACCAATAAGTTTCCTCTTTAGATATCAAATTGTGGTAGCTAACAAGGGCCTTTTGTTCCTCAACTTTAAGAGAATCCGAAAGGCCATGAGTTTGAATAGTCTCCTGAATAGCAGCAAGGTCAGTTTTAGTCTTATTCTTTTGTTTGAATATGTCTCCAAAAACTTCTTTGTTCCATATTTTAACTTTTTCCTTAATGTTTCTAAACTTTCTGGTAACTTTGAACATAGCAGTGCCCTCCACCTTAATATTCCACCACTCCAATAATATTCTTCTTTTAGATGTTATCCTTTTAATATTAACATGATTTATAATAGCACTAAGGCTATATTTTGGTGGCAACTATATGACTATCTTTCCATTTTGTGACATTGCATATACACTGGTAAATCATCATGCCTTAGTTTCTCACTTGACAATAACATCATTATTTTATAATGGTATGCTATTATGGGTCAAAGTGATGCTTGCCTATGTTGAAAGTATTATGTTGAACTTTGATTTTCACTTCATAGTTGTTATCATGGTTGCATACTCTTTTGTTTGGAATATTCTTCATTAAATATTGATGCAATCATAAATTCCTTTGTCTTGTGTTTCTATGAAAACATTGTACCTTTGTTTGTGTTATATGATAAATCTATGATTGTCTTTCGTATTTATCAATACTTTGATTTGCAATCATGAAGACAAAATTAGTCTCTATGGTAATGATTAATATATTTATTCCTATTGATATCTGATTACTATACTCTACATGAAATATTTATACATCTTTTTATTGCAACAAAACATGCCTATCCTTTGATGCTCTTAAGTATGAAAACTCTGATATTTTCTCTAAGGTTGAATACCTTATGATGATTCTCATATTTCATGCTCTTATGTGTTCTTATAAAAATAATGGTGACCTTGTACTACTCCTTTTATGCATATATTGCATTAGTGTTCTCTCATGTCTTGAATGTTTACATTATTGTTATCTTTTATTTAAAGCACCAAATCACTATGAAAACTTTGAATTTCTAGTACATATCTGACTATAGCAGCAATACATGGTGTTTGATGATGACTTTGATCTTTGGATGTGCTGATAATAGATGGTCATCCTTCTGTACTAGAATTCCTGTGATCGTGACTCTTATTTCAGCTCTCTGCCAATATCATTGTTCCTTCATTATTTTTGTTGATGCTTATATCTGAACTTTGATATCAACTAGTGCTTCTATGACACTAACCCATTATTATGATTGTTCTTGCATATGTTATTGATGTTTCTCTACTCTTTCACATTGTATTGGTGCACATTTGAAAATACTATATGCTATTTTGTGTAGTTGTAGTTGTTACCTTTGCATTGAACTTGATTCTCTTGTACTAATTTGAATAGATTACTATATTATGCAATTGAATATAACATTACAAGTGTGTGCTTATTACTTATCGACATATTGGGATCAACCCTTGTGGGAGCCTATTTGACCCCACATGCCAACAAATAATAGTTGTGTACATGCTCCTATACATGAAACAAACTTGTCAGATAAAATGAACACATGGATCTTGCTTTGATAACTCTTGTTTTCTAAGATATTTGTGATACACTAGCACTTTTTATGCATGTGAAGCTCAAATTATATATTTTCAGATGTGGGTATATGTATTGTATGATGATTGACATTGCTTAGATTATTGATCTAATGTCATTCTTATCTCTCTTATGCAAGATTGGAGCAGAAAGGAAGCAATGGCTAGATGCAAGGCAAGTGGGAGGGTTGAAGATGATCCAGGGTAGCTCAAGCTAGACTCATTATGAGCCATTGATGAGTCACCCTACACTATTTGTGCATTTACATTCTATAGCATCTTCAAATGTATAATATGCCTTTCATTTGCATGTTAATGGTTATTCTCACAGCTTGTGTGAGATATTATTTATTCTCATTCTTAATAAAGATTACCATTCTCAAAATTTCTTGTAATCTCTCTTATGACACCAATCTGATATGCAATGTAATAGTGTTATCTTCTATCCATTTTTCCTTTACACATATAAATATGATACAGATAAACTAAATGTACCTCACTTCATTTTAAAACATAATAGCTCTGCTTGATTGAGCTTGGTACCAAAAATCAATAACAAAGACTATAGAATATTATTAGCTAATAAAATAATAGATAAAGCACTTTGTGTGTTTTAAAATAAAATTGACAAAAATATAAACATTAGAAAATTTGGTCAATCTATTTTAATTCTTTTTGTTGATTGGTTGATGCTTTTCCATTTATTTAGATTTGTGTGAATGCATAAGAATTCATATTGTGGCAATAACTAATACTATAGAGGAGAGGGCCACTAGTCACACAACCAATTTTGAATGGATATTGAATCTAGTATTTTTTTTAAAATGTGGAATAGAGTCATATTTATGATTAAGGTGAAAGGTTTATCTTATGATTCATCATATTAACATGTTCAATGATAAGTATCTAAAATAATTTTAAATATTTGATCAAAATTTAATCATGAAATTTCTAATAGTTAAATATTAAAGTATTATTTGTTATTAAAACAACTTCATAGTCTTCTTACAAATATAACTTACATAACACCTAAATTATTCTAAAAGTTTTTAATAACCATTATTTCTATATTTTATTGTTATAGTTAACATAGAAAACCATATATACATATAAATACATACATACATTTATATTAAAAATAACATATTTTTATTTATAAAATAATTTTAATTCCGCATATATATTACTTATCTTAATTATAGTCTATATTTTATATACTACATCTTATGAATTTTTATATCTACCCTCTAAATATCAATACCTAACCCTGATTTGTTAACCCCCTAAAATCTAATTATTAATCTAGTTAATCTCAAATTGCTTCACCCTATTATCTATAAGATAATTATGAAGCCTAAAATTATATACCCTAACATCTAATAAACTATCCCTATTCACATTATCTTCTCTTTTATTTTTCATCAAGTGATGTAGCATGGAAGAGTATGGATTCCTCATGTATGCCACTAGTTCACCAATATTTATGCAACCAAATGTGGAACTTATTGTAAATGGTACAAAGAATCTTCTAGACACACCCATAAAAGGTCGACATATAGAGTGGCGTTCATATTTTTTAATCAATTTGGAACTTGTTGAAGGTGTTTGTGCATGTGTGCACTTGTGTGTGTGTTAGAGAGAGAGAGGGAGGGAGGATATGGTTTCCATGGAAAGGAGAATATGTCTCACCTACTATAGAGGGGAGGAATTTTTCAATGAAGGGAGGTAAATGATAGGTAACAACAATATTTCCAACTACCACTCACTAGCTATATATAGATAGGAGAATGTATGATGGAGTGAGAAATGTGTGTAATGAATAGGAAGGGAGAGTGTAGAGGTAAATATGAAGAGAGGGAGATACTTGGAGATGGGACAGATATAGAGATCAAACTGGGAAAGGAATGAAGGAAAAGGAGGTGTACAAGTAAGAAATGGTGTCTTTTCCTCCTTTTTCAAATGCCTAATAGGGAGATGTCTATAGAAAACTAGATTATCCAAGTATACATTAAGTGGTAGATGGTATATATAAATTTCCCTCTATTTGTGAGTTGGGGAATTCCCTCAAACTGAACTATATTATACCTAGTATAATTATAGTCATCTATTAATCATTATTTTAGTTCTTTTAGAGTTTTCTAACAAGTTCCTTTACAATGTTTTTTTCAATATAAGTTCACATGATTCCATTCTAGTCTCATATTTGAACCATTTGGAGCAATCAAGTCATTAATATTAATTTCACAAAATTTTGTGATTAACTTTGTAGTGGGGTAAACCATGTTTCAAGGTTATCTATATTAGAAATCCTACTTCAATTGAAGGATAAAAAACCTCATTATATACTTACACAACAAAATATAAAATAATATCCTATTTATCATACTTGCACTAGAGCCAATCCTTTATTTGTTCTCAACCCATCAAAGCTTTTTAAAAAGGTAAACAAAAATTGTCATCTTTTTGTTAATGTCATTTCTTATTATTCATAATTAATGACATTTATAATCTCATTTCACCTAAAAGAAGATCTCAAATGAGAAAGGGCTTTCACATGAAGTTGTTAAATATACAAAATTGATTCCTATAAAATTATCTAAGTTGAGATTGATTTTCAAATGAGTTTGTTCAATATAAATTCCTAATTATAGTAAGGTAGAAGCAAACCACATTTCTTGACAACTATAATATAGTTATTTTCATTATATAATTCATATGCAAAGGGGATTCCTTATATATCATTATTTTTAATTTTGTATGTCATATATAATATTTTTCTTATTTTAAAAAAAAATCTATGTATAAAATCAACAACATGCTTCGTAACCAACTTAACTATTCTCATAATAAATCAAACTCTACTTCTATTTCTAGAACAAATTAAACATTAATGCAATTTCATTTTTATTTCATAGAGGGGGGGAGGAAGGGAGACATATGGTAGCCATGGAAAGGAGCATAGTCCATAATTGTTATATTGCTTGTTGAAATCACTCTTCTCATTCCATTCTTGTTGATGCACATTTTATAGGTGAGTATTATTTTATGTAAGAAAGTCCATTATGTTTTATGTCAAGTCTAATACCTAAATTTGTCATATTTTTTGGAAGTTGTGTATCTACACCACACTTTTGAAGGAATATAATTTTCTCTATGAAGTGGTTGTAAAATTATTGATAATGTAATCTACTTAATATTTCATGAAAATGGTGAAGATAAGTCTTCAAATTTGATTCACATGGTATAAATTTGCATGTGTTGTAGGCTTCTTCAATTTCATTAATCTAAAAGTGTGGCCTTTATACATATCATCATTATGATTGACTTATTTATATTTTGCAATCAATTATCTTTACAATGTATTATATGAATAAATAGTTCAAAGAAAAAGGAAACAAATGATGGACATAACTATGTACTTGAGGATGAAAATTTTGATGTTCATTATGATTGACTTATTTAATAGTGAAATAAATTATCTTTTCAATATATTATAGGAAAATATATTTCAAAGCGCAGGAAAAAATTGGCGTACATAATCTATGTAAGAAAAGGACAAAGTCTCTACTGATTTTAGGTGAGGTCAATTTAGACCTCATTAAGACAATAAACCATATTTGTTTTTTAAGAATTTTGATTTCATATTTTTCAAGCTTGAGATAAATAGATAACAAACATGTTTATGTATAATTTATATTTGTATTTCTATGTATGAATACTAATAGTGTGTACTTGTATGAATCATATGCATATAAATGCATATGTGTGAATATGTTTGTATAAGTTTGTGGGGGCCAGGGGGAAGAGCATATTTATATCATTCCAAATGCATGTGAATATGTGTGTCTGTGTGTCTGTGTGTCTATGTGTGTCTGTGTGTCTATGTGTGTATGTATGTATGTATGTATGTATAATTATAAATATACATGTTGTGTTGCATAGCACCACCTAAGGCATGGTTATTAATTAATCACTAGAAACTTGCATGGAATTTAACCTTAATTTTGATCATCTAATATAGTATGGCTTATTAGTGTGATATCTCTTTTGAAGTGTTGATGATCTATGGATCACCTAGCATAACAAAAGTTTCTATCCAATAGCATCCATATGATTCATCTCAATCATCTATCATGGTGCAACTTTCTAGCTTGATCCTTTAGCAAACATTTCTATGCTCCCAAATTATTGGCCAACTACTATAGTAAGGCTTGATAGTTTGATCATTGTTAACACTTTTTGGTCCCTAAGCATTGGTAATATAACATAATATAACTTACTACTATAATTTTCATCATTGGTTACCTAACATAAAAAAAATTTATAGTGTAATCATTTATTGCACTACATGGATCACACAATATAACACAAACTGTTGTCTAATAAAATTATGTCATTTTTGTGGATCGCCTAGAATAACACAACTTGCTAGCCAGTAGAATCCATAAGGAAAACATGAATCACCCAACATAACACACATATTTTCCAATGAAATCCATGGTTTCCCCATGGACCCATACCATAACACATCATTCGCTAGTTATTGAACTATGGAATCTTGTCTTGTCAATTGGTGTTTTCACTCTTTCTTTTTAGAAGTCTACTTTTGATCTTGCAATGAATTTTAAGAATCTCATTGGTGACCGAGACATATTTTGCATCAAGGTCTCTTCAACTAGTTATCTTAGATCATTTGTTTTTTGTACTAACCCCCTTTTGTGTCCTTTTGTTTGCCTTAATGTTTTAGTTTTCCTTGTATTTTGTGAATCTTACTTTTTAGATCATAAGCTTGGGGACTAGCTTCCCTTTAATTTGGTAACATCTTATCTCTTGTGAGTCTTTCTCCTAACCACTTCATCCAGAGTATGAGCATAATTTTATACTCCCACTTGTGTGGGGGATAAATATAGTGTCTGAAATTATATCCCCTTAAAATTTCACACTCTATTTTGGGCCCTTGTTTTTTTATGTTCTCTCCTAGATGATTTTAAGATTATTTTATCCTATCAAAACTATCATAATATGTTAATTTATATGTACTAGGACCTTACACTCTACAACCATCTTTCCCTAGTCCCTTTTTATGTGGACTATGGTGCCTAGAGCCCTAGTCCCTCCAAAAGGGGCCCAAATCTAAAAGTAGGCAAGTGTTGATTCACACCATTTGTGATTTTATCCCAATATATTCATTTAACCATTGGAAGTTAAGCCTAAATTAGGAAACAACTTGTGAACCCTTTATAAACATATCAATTCTCATTCATAAAGGACCTAAGATTTCTATGAGATTCCTTCTTATCAAGCAAGTAATTTTGGATATGAGTACTCAACATTATGGATTATCAAGCTACAACAACCTACATGCAATTATGTTTCCATGCTTATTATGTCATTTCATTTCATGTATTGCATCAACACTTCAAGGACTTACCTAAAGACAATTGCATCACCTATATTATAAAATTGTAGGTAATATCATTTCAATTATGATTTTGTCTTTACCCTACCAATGGTAAGATCTCTTTTACATCATTATTGTTAGTGTGAAGGTGGAAACACCAACACAACATTGAATTAAGAAAGCCCATATACAACAAAACATTTTTCCATCTTTTGTACATGCAAGTTATGAATCTGACAATTGAATTTTGTTAGAAAGTAAGAGGTGAACAACAATATAAGAAGGTCCAAATCAACTATAAATCAAATCTAGCATTATTTTTAATACCCAAAATTACTAGACTAAAATGGACACAACACAATATCTATTCTACTCCAAACTTAACTAATTTACAATGTTTTTTTTTAACAATAACATACTAGATAAATTAAAGCAACATATTATGATCTTACTTGTTGTATTATTTAACTATAATTTTGAATGGAAATGAATCTACTTAAAATAATATTTTATTACAAACTTCAATTAATAAACAAAATGTGTCATTGCATCCCCAAGTTTCTCTTTCTTGTTTTTATATTTAATTTACTTTTCCCTTTGATTCACGCACATGTATACATGCCTACATAAATAGATGTACACCATAAGATCAATTTTTAATTAAATACATAAGCATCAAGATAATTTACAATATTTATGAAGAGTGACAAAGAAACCATAACAATAGTAAGGATTGGTGATTCACTAGAGAATCTTAGAAAGACAATACCTAAGGGTTGGACCTGGGCCTCAAGGGATCATCATAGATGGTCTTTCCTACATCAAGAAAAAAATATTGTATTTCAACTTCTAAATTTTAAACCATTAAATTATTAAATCATGAAAATATAACCCTTTCTAGGTTATAGTTCCCCAAATAATTTTCTCATTGGTTTCCACCCACTTAGGTGAAACAAGGACGAAGTCCTAGATTTGATTTTTAACTTAATATGCCAATTTCAACATCTCAAGATAGAGTACTAGTACATACTATAATAGGATTGCTACTACTCCAAGATAAGTGTTATCACTAAATGACATGTGTGATTTCTTAAATTAGGTTTCTTATTTGCAAGACGCAGCTAGGTACATAGGAACAACATGCGATAAGTAGAATTAGTGAGCAAGAAGAAATATATAATACAATGAGGTTATTAAATAGAAATTTGGTCACAAGGAGGGGTAATATAAATTATTAGGATGATAATGTCTTAAGAATATCAATATCAAAACATAGACTAACAAGATAGTCAAGATGAAAAGTTATAACAAGGCTATACTAACATTAATTATAGTAATTATAGTTGAAAACCATCTATACAAATGATAATAATGTAGTAATTTCATCAATAATTAGAAGTTATAGGGTGTAGAGATAGCATTTGATCATTGAAGGCATCATTCTCAAAATATCACTTAAAATACATGGAAAAATTTATATGTTCAATAACTACATACTATATGCTCTCCTTGGAAGTTTATAAAGGTAAATTATACATACTGATTATTCAACTATTATTTTAGATTATCACAAAACACAACAATTCTCTATAAAACTATTCATTAGATCTATAGTTAAACTAACCAACAACTAAATATTTACTTAAACCCCAATAAAAAAATATACATATACTTCCACCAAAAGTTACATGGGTTCATGGGGGTGGTTTAATCAAGTCGTCAAGACTACAAAATTTGATATAGGGTGTACTACAACACCATTAAAAGGTTAAATTCAACTTCATCACAAGAAGATATGTAGTGATAGGTATAAATAACTAGAAAAAAATGGATAAAGAACCTATAAGTGTTTGACAAACATTAGAAAGCACATTGATAAATGCATACACAATACAATGCATCAGAAGGGCACACAAACTATTTACTGAACACCTCAAAGAGCTATATCTCATGACTTAAAATTGGTTGATAATTTTTGTAATTCCTTGCTAAGTAACCTTTGGAACATAGAGTAAAATGTATGTAAGATTACATGAAAATATGCTTTTTGAAATAATTACATTAAACATGACTAATATACAAGAGCATTATGTTGAATAATGAGGCTAAATCAACCAGTCACTTTGTGACCCTGTACTAGTGGAAGTCTAACCACCTCCAAGGGTTCCAAGACTCTTTACTTCACAATTAAAATGGAACCAATTATTTATTGATTTCCTACAAGAGCTTGGATTGGGTCAAAAAATTTGCATTCAATGCTAAGTTAGTCAAGGAGACATGGCTAAACAAGTAGATGAGTATATCAACCTTTGGCACAAACATATCCAAATCTAGGTTCATTGTAAAACACCAATTATAAACAAATTAAAACTTATTAATTTAACTTTTAGATCTTAATAATGTGTGATATACTAAAAACAAATAACATAGATAGATCTAACATCATTTCCTCGTATACCATCCTAAATTGTAAGCACCTATAAGTAGATGCTTAATTTATCCCCATTTAGCATGTATGACACCACAATGACTTCTAGTTCTCAAGATTCGTGCCACTTATCATTCTAGAATTTCCTCTGTAAAATTTATTCATGAACCAAATTTTGAGGCTTTTTGGTGGGAATGTGTTGGCCAAGGTGATCTATTCCCAGGAATAGGTCCTCTAGAGTGACCAATTCCCTAAGGTTTTCCCTAAAATTTAAATATAGGGCTTGTCTCATTGGTTGACTGAGAAATCAAAAATCTTGTTATTTTCCTTTAAAAGTTTGAACCTTGAAACATTGTGAGAGGTATATAAACTACCTATCTCTCCTCATTTCAACATAAGGCAATTGAAATTAAAGATCTCTTCTACAAATTCACATTTAAGCATTCCAAGGAAGATCTTCAATCATTCTACAGTGTTTTCAAGGAAATATTCTCCATGGATCAAGATTATTTCCCACATTTAAGGACAAGAAAGGATTCTACCATCAAGGAAGGAGATCATAACATAAAAATCCATTAACACACAACCAACCATTAAATCATTCATTCATTCAAGTCTCCAACTCATTCTCCTTCTCTCTCTCAAGCATTATGGAAAACTAGAACACTCATGGTGCAAGGCTTTAATTTCATGATTTCTTTTTAGTTTTTTGTATGGAGTCAAATATATTTCATTAACTCTTGTGATTACATCTAAAGAAGTATTGTGCCATCAAGGTATAAGATAACTCATATTTTAGATCTATCTTTTATTTCAAATCAACAAACTTTCCTTTTGAGCACATTTTATTTCAGTTTTAAAGTTAATTCCTCAACCAGGGTTTGACTGAGGACAACCCCTCTCTATACAACATTTTCCTTTTTTGTGTGTATAGCAACAAGTGTTTCTCACACCAAAGTAGATCTGGGAAGTCCAGGACCTCATATATAATATTCAGTTTGATAATCAAAAGTATAAGGAATAGGTCCTCCCAAGAAATATATTCCCTCCATATCTACTTCAAATTGATTTTATAGGTTATTGGCATCCTCTAGACCCCATTTCTAGTTACTGTACTAATTTGTATATCTTATGTCAGTCTATGCATCCCAAAACTTTTCTTTTTTTCCTATCTATCCCTTTATCTTGCATATTTCAATCATATACCTCTAATTAACCCTTAATTTAGTGAAGGATCATTGCACCCACTCATCACTTAATTCCTCTTGATCCTAGCAAGTCATCTTCCTTCCAATGTAATATAGGAAAGAGATCCCAAAATCATTATTTACCCATTAGAGCTAGTGATCCCTATTTCTTATTGTACATTTTAGTGATCCCAGTGTATGACATTTTCATTTTGATGTGGTGTCAAGATCTTATTTGTATACATTGTATTATTCAATATTCCAATCATAACATTGTTACATTTTATGTATTTAGCTATCTACGTTCACCTTTGTTACATTTTGGAAAACCTAACTCATAACATTTCCACTTCTGATTTGTTATTTAAATCTAATTTTTGCATCCCATTATCATTTATTTCTAGAATAAAAAAGAAGAAATAAAAATTGCACTTTCTCATTGCTTTTCATTCGTTCATGTTGTTGGATTACAGAAAGGGGGGTGAATCAATAATCCTTGATTCTTTGTACCTTAAAAACTTTTCTCTGATTAACTCGATGTCAACTCAATCAAACACAATTCAACATTTACCAACAACAATAAAGTAACTTTAACAATTAGAAAATCAAACACAATAATTATTCAACGCATATAACACCAGTATTGAATGTAGAAACCCAACTTTGGGAAAAACCACGATGAGAATTGTCATCTACTAAAGAAATACTCTTCTAAAGTATGCTCAGTTAAGAGCCAATCTAGTTAAATATTATAATACACACTACTAAATGTGACCCGGTCAAGGGATTCTTCTTATATCTATTAGGATCTTCACCCTATTAGGAGTGGCCTAGTTAAAAGACTTCAAAAACTCTTTAGAATGTTACCTTTTGCAATGATTTTATAATAAGACTGTTAAGTCCACTCGGTTAAGAGATTTTTCTATTACAATGTTAATAAGAAATAGTGAATATATTGACCTATAAATAAGAAACTAACTTTGCATAATCAAATCCTTTGTGCACTCTATATCTTCACTTCAATCCTTCACTTTCTACTAGCTTCAACATTTCATCAAATCCTACTTCACTGACTCAGAATTCACCTTTTCCTTCTTCATTGCATCAGTCGGTGACTTATCAACCCTTCAATTTTTCAGCCATTTGTTCATACAAATTCATCCTTTATATAGACATTGTTTTTTTGCTTAATCTCCTTTATTACATTCTCATTTTATTAATCTCACTCGTCCAATTCATTTTACAAACTTATTGATTGAATTTGGATCTCGGTAACACATTTTATCATCACCTTGGAACTTGAACTTTCTTTAAACTTGTTCCTTCTCTTTTTACTACTTAGATCTATATCATAGATCATCACCTTGAATTTTTATAATCGTATATCTCTTCAACTAACTCTTCCTTATCATCATAATCTTCCAGCTCATCATAGCTCATCATTAAATGTCATTTTGATCCTTGTATTTAATTTATGTTCCTTGCTCAGTGACTAACTCTAAATTTTGGTTATCTTTACTCAGTGACTAAAAAATTTCACTCGGTGTCTTGAGTTCCTTTGCCTTTACTGAAACTTACTTTCCTTTTACCAAATGACCTTTCTGCTCTTACCAAATAACTTTTCTTTCTCGGTAGCCAAACTGATTTGCTTACTAACTTGACTAATCTTCTTTACTGACTTGATATAATCATATATTAGGTAGAAAAAAATTATATTGAAATAACCTTACCATTGTCTAATTTGTATCAGTTTCCCAATTAAGTTCTTCAACTTCATAACATTTCACTTCTTCTTCTTAACTCATTCACACTTATATCTTACTCCGAATGATATGGAAACACAATATAAATTAGATATCAATTACTTGACATCAATGACAAGATAATAACTGATCTAATCATGCTACAATCTTCTATTCCTCTAATTGTGGTTGGTCTTCATCATCATCACCATCAATTATATTAATAATCTCCCTCTTTGGCATTGATGGAAACACACTAACAATCTTCATTGTTCAATTGATGATGGTAACACTTCGCTATCATTCTTTGTCCTTTACTCCCTTTGAGATGTATCTCTTCTCCTTTTTCTTATTCTTCCTCTATCACTAACAATCTTCTCCTTCAATAGATCTTTATTGTCCCTCTTTGATAACTACTTTGTTGATGTTCTCCCTCAATAATCAATTGCATTATTCTCCCTCTTTGACAACAATTCCAAAGACACATACTCCTAAAAAAATTTCTCAGACAGTAAATCATACATCAAATGTATTGATTTCTCATTGTAGACATAAACATCTTTCACAACTTCAGGCTTCACCCAAAGAGTGAACACTAGCATCAACTCATAAGATAGATATTCTAATGAATAATTGAATTGATGCAGCATGCATCTTGCCTTAGTGAATATTGGATAGGGGAAGAACCCCTAACTTACCTCAAAGATACTCAAAAGAATCCTTCAGTAGTGGTTTGGTAAATATATCAGCTATCTGTTCATTTAAATTTACATACTCCAATATCACATGATTGTCATGTACTTTATCTCTCAAGTAATGATACTTGGTAGAAATTTTCTTTGTCTTTGAATGCATCACTAGATTCTTTGATATGTTTATAGCACTAGTATTATGACTATAAATTGTAACTAAATCTGTAATCTCTTCTTACATACCTTCAAGTAATTGTTTGATCCACACTATGTTTGAACAATTCATAGTCGCATCAACATACTCAGCTTTGGCAGTAGATTTTGAAATACAACTTTGTTTCTTGCTTATCCATGTCACTGAACTTTCTCCTAAAAAGAGAGATTCTCCACTTGTCTTTTTTCTATCATCAATGTTTCCAGCCCAATCAACATCAGTATACACCTTGAGATCAAAATATCCTCCTTTTTTGTATAGCAAACCAAAATCTTCATTCCCTTTTAGATATCTAAACATTCTTTTCACTGTAGACATGTGTCTCTCCTTTGGATTGGTAGAAAACCTTGCCACAATACCCATTGAATGTGCAATATCAGGCCTATTATGTACAACATATTGTAGTTTACCAATCATAGATTGGTAAAGTGTTACATTCACTTCCTGTGTCTCATCTTCCTTTGATAATTTACAACTAGTAGCCATTGGTGTTCCAACCGGTTTTGACTCTTCCATATTCAATGTCTTTAGGATCTCCTTGATATACTTTGACTGTGTAATGTAGATCTCATCTTTAACTTTTTGAATTTTCCATCCAATGAAGAATTTAATCCCTCCTATCATGGACATCTCAAATTCCTTTCTCATCTCTTCAACAAATGATTTAGACATTAACTCATTTCCTCCAAATATAATGTCATCAACAAAAATTTTAGCAATCAAAATTTTATCAGTACTATCACATTTCAAATACAAATTATTATTGTCACTTGTCCTTTAAAATCCAATCTTGATTAAATATGAGTGTAGTCTTTCATACCATGCTCGGGGTGCTCATTTTAAGCCATATAAAGCCTTATGTAGTTTGCATACCATATTCTTGTTAGAATTCTCAACAAATCCATCAAGTTGTTCAAAGTAAACTTCTTGTTCAATAATTATGTTTAAAAATGCATACTTAACATCCATCTGATAAACTTTGAATCCTTTATAGGAAGCATATGCAAGTAATAATCTTACACCTTCTAATCTAGAAACAGGGTAAAATATCTCACCATAGTCAATACCTTCTTCTTGTGCATACCCTTTGCAGACCAATCTTGCTTTGTTTCTGATCACATATCCATTCTCATTGAGTTTATTCCTGAAAAATCCACTTTTTTCCAGTTACATTTTTTTCCTTGGGTTTCAGTACTAGAGACCAAGTGTTGTTCTTCTCAATATGATCAATTTCTTCTTTTATTGCATTAACCCAATCTTCATTTCCAAGTGCATCCTTGACTAATCTTGGCTCAAATTTAGAAATCAAACATGTATTATCTTTTAACTTACTTCTTGTCATGACTCCTACATTTTTGTCTACAATAATCTTTCTTTGTGAGTGGTGTATCACATATTTTGTTAATACATGATTGATAGACTGTTGTTCAATGTTTTTATCTCTCGGTGGAGGCTCAACTTTCTCCTTGGTTTCTTCTTATTGCATCTCGATTTCATTACCAGAAATATCTTCATGTACATATACAAATCTTTGATAATCTCCAAGTTCTCTTTTGCTATCTTCTTCATTCTTTTCTACAAATTCATCAATTCTCACTTTTGCACTTTCCACAGTTTTGTTAGTAGCCTTATTCAAACATTTATATGCTTTTCTCTTTGATGAGTATCCTAGGAATATACATTCATCTCCCTTTGAATAAAACTTTCCATTCCTAGCATCTTTCAGTACGTATCACCTACTTCCAAAAATTTTAAAGTAAATAACATTCGGTGTATGCCCATACCAAATTTTATAAGGGGTCTTGTTTGTGTATTTCTTTAATTATACTCAGTTGGGTGTGTAGACAATAGTGCTAATGGATTCTCTCCAGAATGTTTGTACAACCTCTTTGTCAATCAATAATATTCTAGCACAATCAACTATAGATTTGTTCCTTCTTTCAACTATACCATTTTTTTGTGGAGTCCTCAATGCAGATACTTGTCTTTTGATTCCATTTTCATTGTAGAAGACAATAAATTCATAAGAGATAAATTCACCTCCTCTATCTAATCTTAAACATTTCATTTGTTTACCTATTTCCTTTTCAACTCTAGCCTTATACCACTTGAACATTTGGAATGCATTAGAATTCTCTTTTAGAAATATAACCAACATCATTCTTGAATAGTCATCAACAAACAAAATGAAATACTGATTTCTATAATAAATTTGAATTCGCATAGGACCACAAAGGTCAATATGAACCAATTCCAAAATATCATTAAATGAGTAAGACTTGCTTAAGAAACTTGATTGTGTCATCTTACCAATCTGACATTCCTTACACATTGCTTTATCAGGTTTTCTCAATTTCGGTAGACCTCTGACTCTATTATTTTTTCTCACCTTAATCATGTTGTCAAGATTTATATGACGGAGTCTTTTGTGCCATAGCCATACATCCTCAACTTTAACAAATAAGAAATTGTTTGCAGTAGTATCAAGATAAAATTGATTACCTTTAGATTATTTACTAGTTCCAATCAAGTCTCTATCAGCACCATAAATCCTCACTTTTATGTTTTGAAATCCAATCAGTGGCCAGTGTTGTTCAATTGTGAAACACTCAAAAAATTATAGTTAAGTCCTTGAACCCAATAAGAATCATCACATCTCATCTTTTCATTCAATATAATGGATCCTCTACCTTTTACAGAGCATGGAGCATCATTTCCAAATTTAACAAATCCTCCATCATACTCTTCTATGTTCTCAAACTTATCAATATCACTAGTCATATGATGTGAATATCCACTATTTATTATCCATGGGTCAGTTTTACTTACATGATAAATATGGGCTTTTTCATCTCCATACATCTCTTCTTTTGAATCAACCTTCATAGAAACATAGAAAAATTCATAACTATCTTCAGTGTCATCATATTCATCATCGGTTACACCTTCCTCATCTAGGAAGCATGACTTCTTTCCTTTTTCCTTGTAGTCTCTAAACCTTTAGTATCGGTTCTCGTTCTTATCACTTTTATAATTCTTGTTATTGTTAGGACATCTAGATGCAATGCAACCAATCTTGTTGCAATTAAAACATTTCAAGGGAAATTTACCTTTATACTTTCCTTTACCTCTCGATAGCCTCTTATCCAGTAGTGCATCTAACTCTTCTTGTTCTTTTTCTTTAGTTAGGATACTGTCATATTCACTTCCACATGAACTACTTTGAATCTCTCTCTCTTCTTGAAGTTTCAATGCTTAGAGATGACTTGAAAGTTATTTCAATAGTCGGTAGACTATTATCATAATTACTAAGTTCAAATGTAGTCATCTTACCGATTAAGGCTTCAAGATTAACAACATTGTTTAGTATGGATCTTAGTTCCTGAATAGCAGATACTCAAATATCATACTTGGATGAAAGAGTTCTCAAAATTTTACTTACCTTTTCTTCACTAGTTAATGTTCCACCAACACCTCTGATGGCACTAATAACTTCCTTTATTCTAAAACTATATTAGGCAATGTTCTCTTCATCCTTCATTCTCATTTCAAAAAAATTTCCTCTAAGACTATCAACCTTATCTTTTTGTACATTTTGATCTCCTCCATAAATAAGTGTAAGCCTATCCCACATCTCTTTTGAAGTAATACAATCCTTAACATCATTGAATTCAGCATCGGCTAGGGAAGAAGCAATTTCTATCATTACCGAGTTGTGTTCCTTTTTTTCTCTTATCTAATCAACTATCATAGGTCTGAGAGGTGGTGGAGTGTAGTCATTATCCAAAATATTTAGTACAGATTCTCCAATATAAGATAGGTAAAATCTCATCTACTTTTTCATGTTGAGAAAATTTCCTTGTTCAACTTAGGTACTTCTCTCCTATACATCTTTGAATCTTTTACTCAAGTGTTTCAAACTTTTCCCTTTAGAGTACTTAGCTCTGATACCAATTTTTGGATTATGGAGAGTGGGGGTGAATCAGTAATCCTTGATTCTTTGTACCTTAAAAACTTTTCTTTGATTAACATGGTGTCAACTCAATCAGACACAATTCAACATTTACCAACAATAGTAAATTAACTTTAACAATTAGAAAATCAAACGCAATAATCATTCAACACATATAACACCAGTATTTAACGTGGAAACCCAGCTTTGGGAAAAACTACTGTGAGAATTATCACCCACTAAAGAAATACTCTTCTGAAGTATGCTTGGTTAAGAGCCAATCTAGTTAAAGATTATAATACACACTATCAAATGTGACCCAGTCAAGGGATTTGCCTTAGATATATTAGGATCTTCACCCTTTTAGGAGTGGCTTGGTTAAAGGACTTCAAACACTCTTTAGAATGTTACCTTTTGCAAAGACTTTACAATAAGAATGTTAATTCCACTCGGTTGAGAGATTTTTATGTTACAAATATTAATAAGCAATAGTGAATATATTGACATGTAAATCATCAAATAACTTTGCATAATCAAATCCTTTGTGCACTCTCTATCTTCACTTCAATCCTTCACTTTCTACTGGCTTCAACACTTCATCAAATCTTGCTTTACTGACTCAAAATTTTCCTTTTCCTTATTCACTGCATCAGTCAATGACTTATCAACCCTTCAATTTTCCATCTATTTGTTCATACAAATTCATCCTTTATTTAGACATTTTTTTTCTACTTAATCTCCTTTATTACATTTTCTTTTGATTAATCTCAGCTATCCAATTCATTTTACAAACTTTTTCACTGAATTTGGATCTCAGTAACACATTTTATCATCACCTTGGAACTTGAAATTTCTTTAAACTTGTTCCTTCTCTTTTGACCACTTAGATCTATACCATAGATCATCAACTTGAAGTTTCCTGATCGTAGATCTCTTCAAATAACTCTTCCTTATCATCATAGTCTTCTAGCTTGTAATGCCCCGCCAGGGAACCCAGAAGAACTTAACCTAAACATGCGACTAAGTTTGCAGAATAATTTTTTTTTTTAAGTTAACAATCAATAACATCAAAGTTTACAATGCAGAAGCAAAGCAAAGCATAAACAACTAGCATAGGTTACAACTCCCAAGGGTTCCTTGACATAGATTATGAAAGAGTTAATTAATTAATATAAGATAAAGATAATTATGAATCCAAGAATACAACTGAAAGATAAATACAACATCATGAGCATGATTACATAAATACAATTGGTACCATAAGGTGACCATAATAATAAGCATCCACTGCACATGTCACAAGGTATGAAATACAATAACTACCACCCGACCTTGTGAACCTAAACGGTCCACTCCCACCGTGCTGAGGAGATAACATTAGATCCCACTCAGATAACAAATGACAATAGAACAAGCTAAGGAAAAGATCCTGAAAGCTTCTAACTCAAAGGGATCAAAAGTACAAGCTATAATAAACTCTACCAAAGGCAAACAAAACACGTAGGAAACCTAAGATGTATACAAGAAATGTCATCACACAAGCCAACTCTAAGGTTATCCCGGTAGTCCCTTCAGACCTCGGTGCCTTAGTGACTCTATGTGGTTATAGTATCCTCTCGTGTAGACAAGGTACTACCTATGCCATATCCAGACCATAAAGGCAGCAAGCATCATCTCAACTCCCATCCTAGTCAAACTCAATCGGGAACTCAGGCATGGGTGAGGCACAAAAATATCTTATTAGGTTCATTTTAGATTCCCAATGTTTATTAATTATCACTTTTTAAACTACTTGTAATGGGATCTCCTAGTAGCCACTTCTGGGCTCCGGCACCAATTCACAAGCCACTTCCTGATATACACTTAGATGACCTACTCTAGGGTTTCACATGAACAATATGAACTCTAAGTTAACACAACTCTAGAATCTCTACAACTAGATTCAACATGCAAGACCAGAAATGACTAGGATCAAACCCACCTAGGGTTAGAACAACTCATGCAAACTAACTATGCATGCATGGCAAACAACATGACAAAAAGATAACTACAACCCTTAAAAATTAATACAAGTCAAATTGACCAAGGACATCAAAAGTCTTCATGCAAAACATGCACGTTAAAGATTGCATCACTAAATTTCACACAGGAATATACAATTTCATTTTGACAAAAGATCTTAATTCAATCTAAAACTTTAATTAGGTGAAGCAATCTAAAACATTACAAAATTTATCTAACTTCTCAAATACATCTAGTAATTTAAATATCCCTATTAATACATAATTTATCCAATTCAATTTAAAATCAAACTAAGTAAATACATAATAGACTAATTTAAATTACTTAAAGTACAAATTAAAAATTCACAATTATATCCTCATAAAAATCATTTCATAACTTAAGGATTAAATTATGAATTAGATTTAAACTATCTTTTAAAAAGAATTAATATTTAATATAAATTAAAGTTATCTAAATACCAAATGAAATTAATTAAATAATAAATTAATTAAAAATTAAAATTAAAATTAAATAACAAAAATTAAAACTAAACTAAATTACAAATCTATTTAATAACAAATAAAAATTTAACAAAACATATAATAAGTTTTGAATTTAAAATAAAACAATGAATAAAATTGGGGGGGTACCCGCGGGTCCCCACACCCCTGCCACACTATCCTGAGGCCGGCAACAGTACCTTTGGTACTACCGCACGGCACCCCCTCAGGGACTGTCGTGTGTCAGTACTTGGGTACTGCGCATGGCAGTCAATGCCAGGGCCCGCAAAGGTAAGGGGTATTAATTAACCCAAAAACTTTTTAAAATTAAACTTTTCCAATTTTCCAAAAAGTTTTTAAATTCTTTTTTTTATTTATATAAAATATCACCAATATTGATATTATATATAAATTTAACCTATCAATAAATATATGTATATGTATAATATATAATGTATATACATATATACATATATATATATATATATATATATACATATATATATACATATATATATATATATACATATATATATATATATATACATATATATATATATACATATATATATATATATATATATATACATATATATATATATATACATATATATATATATATATATAGATATATATATATATATATACATATATATATATATATATATAGTAAAATTAAAATACCATAAATACAAATAATCCACTAATGTGATTATACAACGAGATCAAAATTCTAAACTGCTTGGTTTTTTTTTCAATTGATCCACAACTAAATTTCACAAACTTGAGATCTTAATAACAGATAGACAGATCAAATCACACAACGAATTGCATGTAAACTTGCTCTAACATCCAACTGATATAAACATTGCTTCTCAAACAATCAAAACCATCAAGCATGAAGAAAACACTTTCTACAATTTCCTACAGGAATTCTAAAAAAGATTAACAGTAATAAATTCAAAACCTACCTCAATTTAGATTATACAGATTCGATGATGACCAGAACGAAGAAGACAAAATTTGAGCTTTTTGAAGAACTCTTTCTCCAAATCTGTCTCCCAATTTCTGTCACAAAACTGTCTCCAAAATTCCTCCTCCAAAACCTGCGTACCTGAATAATGGCCAAAACCTCTAATACTTAAAGGAATCTCCTTTCACATGCAAAAATATAAACTCAACATCAAAAGGGCTTTGCATGAAGACGAACTTCAGTTCACAGTTCAGTCTCAGTTGAACTGGAGTCCCCTTTCCACTTTGACTTTAGTTGAAAGCACATAACCAAACTTCAACTTGAATTATTAATTCAATTCAATCAATTATGAATGTGCAACATAATGCATTTAATTAATTAATAATTAGAACATTTAGTTAACATAAATACCACATGCTAAAATAAGTTTTAATTTAATAAATACATTTTAATTGAACCAAAGGTTAATTCCATGATTAAATATTTCAAAAGTGAGGATATTTAATTAATTCACATTAATTAAATATTTCAACCACACTCAAAATAGCATATAATTAATTCCAATTAATTTATGCATCAAGTATATAATATAAATAATAATTAAACTAAATAAATACATTTATTTAATTACCATTTAAATACTATGCCACAGCTAAAAATGGAATAATCTAAAAATAGAAATCACATCAAACGCCACAAAGCAACAAATCAGAAAGACCTAAGGACCCACATTTAAACTCAGGACATAAGTGTAAACTCTTGCCAATATGACGAGTTTGGAAGGGTGGAAACATAGAATCTTGTCCCCTACTTTAGGACAATAATTGGCTTAGGTTAGGATTTGGAACTGAATATTATCTCCCCTCTTTTACCATTGAGATTAGCGATAGGGCACGCTCATCCTAACAATTCAGGGAAGTCAATGCCTGGTACCTACGAACCTGCATAAGAGACAAGAATGTGCATATATAGAGAGAGATATAACAGATAATGGTGGGGATCGGTTGATCATGTGGATCTCGCAAGCAACTACGACTTCGTCCCTCAACCACATCAAGCACATCAAGAAGAAATATAAAAGCATACATGAACACCATACACATGCAAGTATGGGGTAAGTATAATCATCATTATAAATAACATTTCGAGACAAGTGTAACATCATCATAAATAAAAGCATATAATTGAGTCAATATAATCATCATAAACTTCCATTTATTAAAGATTCACCATGAAGTTACAAACATCTAAAAATCATAATAAAACTGAAATAACGAAGCACACATACAAGTGGCCTAAAAGAGTTCGGCAAGAAAACATAAAAGCAAACTATGGAGGGGTACTACACAGCTCATCATAGCTCATCATTAAATTTCATTATGATCCTTGTATTTAATTTCTCTTCCTTTCTCAATGACTACCTCTGAATTTTGGTTATCTTCACTCGATGACTAAAAAATTCCACTTAGTGTCTTGAGTTCCTTTTCGTTTACCGAAACTTACTTTCCTTTTATTGAATGACCTTTTTTCTCTTACCAAATGACTTTTCTTGTTCAGTAGCCAAACTATTTTTCTTAACAACTTGATATAATCATATGTTAGGTAGAAAACAATTATATGGTCAACATAACATTACCATTGTATGATCTGTATCAGTTTCCCAATTAAGTTCTTCAACTTCATAATATTTTACTTCTTCTTCGTAACTCATTCACACTTATATCATACTCCGAACGATATGGCAACACAATATAAATCATATATCAATTGCTTGATACCAATGACAAGATAATAACTGATCTAATCATTATGCAATCTTGTATTCCTCTTATCTTTGTCGATCTTCATCATCATCACCATAAGTTATAGTAACACGTGTCAAAACAATAAAAAGAAAAAAAAATTCATTTCATTCATTATTTTAATATTTCATTTGTGTGTATGTGCATTCATTGTACATTTTCATTCTATGAATGGGGTTGTTATCTTCATTTCCTAGTTCAATTTCAAAGTTTTTTCAAGAATTTCAAGATGTCCCCTTTCATGCATATGATAATAAATTTGTTCTTCATTTCATCCATAGCCCTAGTATACCCTCTCCCAAAACTGATCCCACCCATCAGAACATTTTAGAACAAGAATATATTATTAACACTTCTTCAAGGAATCTTCCTCCTAAGGATGAGATCTTGAAGAGTGATGTTGATCCTTATACTAAAATGGTTCTCCCCTATGATGATATTTTGGATAAAGAGGAGGATATTATAAACACCTTTCTTAATGTCACCTTACCTTCATTAAATGACATCCTTTATAAAGATGAAGTTTTTATATAAATTATTAGTCCTCCTTCTGAAGCATGAACTACTCATAAGGATCCCTTTAAAGAAGAGGATAATATCATTATCACTTTCCTTTGTTCTCTCCCTTCTAGGGATAAAACCTCAAACAAAAAGGAAACCAATCAAGTTAATTCCATTACTATTTAAGGAAGAACAAAAAATCCTAACACTTTTTCCAAAAAACTCACTTAAAGATGCAATACAATATCTTACACACATAACAACAATCCTTCTTCCACACATGTTGGCAAGGAGTATGACCTTATTTTGAAGATTCATAATACTTTAGCTAAAGTTCAAGAAACATTACAAAATGATGTTATTCAACCAAAGGCAAAAATTGAGTTCAACCAACATGAGTTACCTTCTTGAGAAGTTCAAAACCAATGTGACCCTCTAATGATTGATGTCCTTATCAATCATCATAAAATAACAAATACTCTAGTTCATAATGGTTTAACTCTTAATGTGTCTAGTATTGGTTTAGTTCATAACATTAAGACAAATAATTCTCTTATTAAACTTGATTCTTTTCCTTTTTGTTTCTTTTACAATTATGCTAAGGAATCATTAGGGATTGATGCAGGATCATATTGGGTTCATGACAATATTACATCAACCCAAAATATTTCTTTTTAGTTTTGTCAATTTCTGAGTTTTCTTTGGCATTCCTTTAAGTTAGCTCATTTGTTGCTACAAACCTAATGGCATGTTCCAAACATCATGTTTTACCTTTGTATGGCTTCGAACCTTAATTTGTTACTTCATAATGGAGATATTTTGGATTCTTTCATGGACCTATGTGTTCATATTTTATGGATATGATGGAGGCTTTTGATCATGCAAATAAATTATGTGATTTGCAAAGCTTTGTGGCATATTGTTCGATGTTCCTGAGCTTGTCATTGACCTACCTTTGGGTGCATGATAAATTTCTTAGTGTTTTGGTTGAGTTCCTTGTGATTTAGGTCCTTACCTATATTTGGTATTATGTTTTTGTTACCTAGGAAAATGTAATCTTTCATAGCCAACATCATTCTTGCAAAGTCTTTATAAATTGATGCAATGGATCTTTAGGAAGGTAGTTCTTAGATAGATAACCTCTTGAAGGTTCAATGTTAAGGATAGCTCATAGTTTCATTGTGTAATTAGGCATGTATGACTAGAATATAAGAATGCATGTTTCTGGCCAATTGTATGTAATTTCATGAATCTGTGCAAATGAAAACATCTGGTATTGTATTCTCCCTATCTCTTTCTATTGTTTTGGTTCTTGTTTCTGATGTGCGACTCTTACTGCATGGTTTAGAAACTCCTCTTTGAGGATCCTCTTTCCATAACCATGTCAAGTGGTATCAAAGTGAATTTTCATTCTTGTGGTAGTTGAATTCCATTTCTACAGATTGTGAATCCCTAGAAATCTTTGTGGTTGGGTGGCAAAGTGAGGATCTGACCCACAATTGAGAGGACTTATGCAAGATGGATCAAAGAATAAATGTTAGAGGTGATGGAAGGAGAGATGCAGATCTAGTAGTGCTATATATGTTGACATAGATTATAGCCAGATTAAAATTTTTCAAAATGCCTCAAAGAAGAGGTCACCATGTATATGATATAAGTGATGATGAAGAAGAAGGAATAGAGGAAGAAGAGAAACTTAAACTTGATTAGGGAAACCATATTTAAATCCACCATATTATTATGGTAAGTTGGATTCAGATGAATTAATTGATTGGATCACATATATGGAGAAATATTTTTATTTTGAAGGTACAAGTGAAGATAAGAAGGTAAAATATGCCTACACCAAGTTGAGATGACATGCATCATTATGGTGGAAACATTTATAGACTAATAGACAAAGTAGAGGCAAGGAAAAGAATAAATATTAGGATAGGATGGTGAATAAGTTGAAGATAAATTTCTTACCTGCTAACTACCAAGTAATTTTTCTTAGGAAGTTGCAAAACCTAAAGCATAACGAATCTAGTGTGAAAGAGTGCATCAAGGAATTTTATAAGTTAGACATGAGATCTGTTCATACCAAGGATGATGTTGAGAGGGTTGTAAGGTATCTCAATGGATTGAGAGTATCTATACAAGATGATGTTAATTTGATCAAATTACAAAGTGTGGATGAAGCTTATCAATAAGCCCTAAAAGCTAAGGAAAAGTTGAACAAAAGGCATGAGAAAAGACAAAGAGGAAGAGGTGGAAGGTTTCAAAGAGGTAGATCCTTTGGAGGAAGAATATATTATATAGATCGGAACAAGGACAAGGGTGTAAGAAAAGAAGAAAGTTCACACTGAAGGGACAATAGGAACTTCCATAGGAATGGTGGAATAAATGGCTATAGAATAGATGATAGAAGAATTCTTAGAGGAACTTGTTTTAAGTATGGTGAAGAAGGTCATAGAGACTTTGAATGTACTCAAGGGAACTCAGACAAGAGGATAGAGAATAGTGGAATACATGCTTTTGTTGAAGAGTAACCTAGTGGATATTTGAATCAACCTAAAGATGGATAATAATTGATGATAAGCAAAGCCCTATGTCCAAATGAGATGGATTAAGAACCCTTGCAAAGGAACATATTTTTCAAGACAAGGTTCAAAATTGATGGAAAGTGTTGCAAACAAATCATTGATAGTGGTAGTTCAAATAACCTAGATTCAAAGGATTTGGTGAACAATTTAAAGTTGTAGAGATTGAAGCATTCTAAACCATATCAAATAGCATGGATGGGAGATGATCATAAGGTACTAGTAAGTGAACAATGTTTGGTGAAATTTGAGATTGGATCTTTACCATAATGAAGTTCTATGTGATATTATGCATATAGATGTATTTTATATCTTATTGGATAGACAATGGTAGTATGATAAACAATAATTGCATTATGGTAGGAAGAACATATATATTATTTGTTGATAGAATGAAACAAGTTTTGTTTCCTTTGGAAGAGACTCCTAGGAGAAAGATTTGTACTAGTGTTAGAATTTTTTTACATGAAGGAAATAAATTATTGGATGGTTTGAAGAGTGAAAGTATGTGTTATGCTTTGGTCTCTATGAAGTCTTATTTAGGATCAGAAGAAGGACATGTTGGTTCCTCAAACCAGACTTTATGCTTTCAAAAGTAACCAATACATCTGTAGATTCTTAGAAGGGGTTAGATCCAAATATGAGTTCTAAGATGACTAGAACAACTATAGGGACAAGACTTCCCTCTACACTTCTGGCTCTACAAAACCAAGGAGGGTGTTCCTAATCCAATAAAACAAAACTTACTTCACTAATTACTGATTGGATTTTAATACAACAGATGGATGGTAAGAAAATACTAAGTGATAACCACTCACTCATTGATTCTCCATTACCATAAGATGAATCAGAACATGTAGGTATTAAAAACTTCTTACAATTTTGACTAATTTATAACAAACTTTTAGGAATACAACAAGACCATATCAAAGCAATTATCCTTATAAAGTAGCTCCACTGCTGACCAATGCCTTATCCATTGGGTGACATATTTCTGAAATATGAAATAACTCAAACAATATATTGAAAACTTGATGAAATATATGCTTAGAAAATACTAACACCCTATGGGGATTTTGATCAAAGGACTCATGAATTCACACTTCTTATTTATATCCTTATGCAAACTTCAAAGAATTAATGTTATGTCTGGAGCTTATTTAATTTGATCTTAGATCAAATTTGAAGAACATTAACACATACACAGAAATAATCCATGCAATGAGTCTAACAATTCATAATTCAAAGGAAAAGCACACAAAGGAGAGATATAAACTTAGAAATTCATCAAACTTGCTATATTATTTTTGTATACATAATGCTTAGACATGTAAACCAATTGAATATCTTACTAAAATAGTAATGTCTGCTATTCTATGAAAAAATGCTTGGCGTTAATACAATCTACTATATCCTAGACTCATAAACTTGTCAAACAAATGCTCAAGTTCTGGTCCTTACAAACTGATCCTAGAAATCCTTTTATAGAACAAGGATTTCAAACAAGCTTTAGATCAGTTAGGTCAAAACAATTACGTTATTCAAAATAAACCAAGGACCTAAAGACCTCAAAGCTGTCACTCACTTGCAATCTTCAAAAATGGAGGTTAAATTGAGCGCCGAGTCTTCTACAATAGTTTCCTAAAATAACTCTTAACTCTTCCAGGTGCTGTTAAAAAGTCTCAATCAACTTTTTCTATTTGAGAAAACTAAACCCTTAGCCACCTTTCTCAAAGTATCAGTCCTTTGCATTCAACTGATATGACTTTTTAAAGTAACAACTCTGATCTAGGTGACACATTAATATTCTTGTTCATCAATCTTTCTCTGCAACTATCCTTTGGCCAATAAAACTAAATCCATCTTGTCACTTTTATTCAACTAACTCAAAACCCTGGCAAAAAACCTAACATAAGGTTTAAATTTGAAAAATAACGGTTAATCGAACAGGTTTAAAACACGGTCATTGATTTTCATCTTTTCGTAGCACATTGAACAGCTTTCTTTTAATCTATAAAAGTCAACTGAGCTTTGAAAATCAATTGGCCACATCATCTATCCCAGCAACTAATCAGGAAAGAACACATCACCATATCTAGTGAAAGGACAAACATTTTTATAAGCCTTTTAATCGGACAGCTATCACAACTTCATGAAAATCTACCTTTCGAGCACTTCTCCATCGTGAAGATACGAAAGCTGTAGGATCTTCTACAAGTCGTCAGATCTTAATACCTACTGAAAACTTTGGCCCCACTGACAACCACCAAGTCATTACTTTGCGCGACCAATCGAAAGAAAACACCTCAGATCTATCTGGCATAAGATCCATCTGTCAGTCTCCATCACCTCGAACGGCTATCACAAGATCACAAAGGGAAAAGCCTTCCTTTCCCAACATATGACAACTATTGGATCTTCATCATCTATCAGTTCTTATGAGTGACCAGGCCCATCGGATAGGTGGTAGTCATTCATAAGATTGCAAAGGAAAGAAGTTGACATCATGAAGGCTTTACGAAGAAGCGACAACCATAGGATCACAATCTGATCAATGAAAAAGAATAAGTTGGAAGAATAAGGCCCCACTTGATAGGATCCACATCACCATTTATTGCAACTAATAAAAGATGAACATCTATGCACACCTGGCAGTGGACCCACCTGTTTATCTTTATTTACCCGTGGCAAGTCTTGACCATACTTGATCACGAGATCACGCGACTAAAGGTTGTCTCCAAGTCACTGAGAGTTTATCTTAACCTTGAGTTAATCAAGAGATGGTGCAACTACCTTTATTTTCCAATTCTCTGAATCATTCTCTAAACTGGAGTTAAGTCTTGAGAATACGCGACTGAGGCAATCTCCAAGTCACTAAAACTTTTCTTTACTCTGGGTTACATCTAGAGACTTAGCGACCATAGTAATCTACTGAGTCATTGAAAGATTTATCATTTCATCATTTTATCTGGAGCCTACCTGACTAAAGGAAAGTCTCTGAGTCACTTAATAAAAGAGAATATTCTTATGCCTTAAAGAGATTGGGCAACTAAGGGTTTCGAGATGTTGCTTAACAAAAGGGAATATGCAAGATTTCTTAGGAGACTAAGCAACTAAATGAAATGATAAAGGCACATATTTTAAAAGGATTTTAAGTGATTAAAAAAGGTAATGGAGAAATAGATCGGAGCTAGGGTTTTTATACTTAGACAAATTCATGGAAACCCTAGGACATGAAAAAAGGCTTATTTCTCAAACCTTGAAACTTGAAAATCTCACTAGTTTTTGCACTTGAGGACATGAGATTTGAACTAAATCTTGGACACACCATGAACTATCATAGGCTAAGGGTGTAGGCCATCAAACATTAAAAAATTTCTTCACAAAATGAAACAAGTTGTAGCAGGACATGGCAAGATTTTAGGGTTTTACAATGAAATAGACCATTTCCTTTAGATTCTATAATTTTTTAGGAAATTGGGCTTACAATGACTCTGTCTGGGGATACATGCCTCTTATAGGCATGACAAGGACTTAGAATATCTTGGATAAGCATACCATCTATTGAAACAAACTACCCTACACACACAGCTTGAAAATAAACACACAACAAGTAAAGAAACCTAACCTATTGTTCATGGATAATGACAGTACCTTTATGAGAAGTACATCTTGAGAAAGTGTCCATGAACTGGAAATTCCAAAACATTTCCAACTAGATATTTCAAGATGTAGGAATTAGGTCCCTATTTGATGTCAACCAGATATGGTCCTAACCAGATTGGATCAAACTTATTGTGCTTGTCTTTGTCTTCTAGCTTAGCATTACACATTAAGACCAAATCATTAGTATTAAAGTCTCTGACTGTAGTTTTCTTGTCATATAGATTTTTGTACTAGAGTTGATATTTTATGTTTTTATCATGAGCTTCCCTTCTTGATTCATCCAACTATATCAGATCTTCTAGTCTGATCTTCATTTCATTATCTAAATCATCATCATACAACTAAATGAATTTATACATCTGTAGCAAGTTATTTTGTGGTAACCTAGCTTGAATACCATATACCAAGTCAAAAGGAGCACAACTGATTGCTTTTTTCACTGTTACTCTATCAGCCCATAGAGCTAGCTACAACTTGGAATCCCATGCCCTTTTGTTTGTGTCAAGGACTCTCTTCAAGATTTTAATAAGACTTTTATTGCTTGATTCAGCTTGACCATTACCTTGAGGATGATAGGGAGTTGAGTATGAAATTTGGATTCCATATTGCTGACAAACATTATTAAACTCTTCAGACCTGAAACACATAGCATTGTCTACTATTATAACTTTAGGACATCTAAACCTTGTCAACAAATTCTGCATCATAAAGTCAGTGACCACCTTGCTAGTGGCTCTTTTAGTGGGAATTGTTTCCACCCACTTAGTGAAGTAGTCTATGGCAACTAGGATATATGAATGCCCTCCACTTGACCTGTTTGGGATCTCCCCTATGAAATCCAAGCCCCATTTCTGAAAAGGGGCCTCAACTATTACAGGGCTTAAAGGCAAGTTGCCACTAAATTTTAGCTTTCCTGCAAACCTTTGACAAGCACCACACCTTTTTACAAATGAATGTGCATCTTTGAAAATACTAGGCCACCAAAAACTAGACCTTAATATCTTATGTGCAGTAGTCTTAGCCATGTAATGGCCACCACATACACCTTCATGCATTGCTTGCAACAATTTCTCAGCCTTCTAGTGGTCAACACATTTTATCAAGACACATTCATTACTTATCCACCATAGCTCACCTTTAGCAATTACATACTTCATAGCATGTAATTTCACAGTCCTTCTCTTGTGGTCATCCATGTCAAGGGGAAGTATGTGTTTCTGTAAATATCCAATGATATCTTTATACCAATCATAGCAATCCAAGTCACACATGTATGGCCTTTGTTCTTCTTTAAGAACATTTATATGATTAGCATCTAAATTGCTTTGGGCCATGAGTTTAGCTAATCCTAGTCCTCTGACTAGTTTTGTGATTTGATTGTCAATATTAAACTCTTGGATTCTATTTATCCACCTGCATCTTCTTCCTGAGACTTCTTGTTGTACTAAAATGTCTTTCACAGTAGCACTAGGCACATATGCAACTATAATTGCTCCAACTAAGTAGCATCTAAAATTCTTAATAGCTTTAACTAGTGCATAGGCCTATTTCTCATTTATGTCATATTTTAATTTAGCTACTTGCAAAGACTTACTAAAAAAAGATATGGGTTGTTCAAAACCTTCTGAGTTCTTTTGTAACAATACAGCAGCAATAGTGTGATAAGAAGCAAAAGAGAAAATTTGAAGGGGCTTACTGTAATCCGGTGTCCTTAGCACAGGTGCATCCTTAATTGCTTTCTTGATTTTAGAAAAATCCTTCTTAGCTTCTTCACTCGATTCAACCTTTGCACCCTTCTTCAACATTTTGGAAATAGGAACACTAATTTCAGCAGAATTTGTAATAAACCTTCTGACAAAATTAACCTGACCAAAGAAGGATTGGACTCCTTTAACATTTCTTGATAGTAGCACTTTGTCAATTGCTTCCACCCTTTCAGGGTCAATTTTAAATCCATCCTTGGACACAATATGGCCCAAGAGCTTACCTTCAATTACTCCAAAAGAACACTTTCTTGGATTAAGAGAGACTCCATATTCTAGAGCTCTTACAAAAAAAAATTCCAAATGGGCACAATGTTGATCTTTTCTTTCTGAATAGGTTGTAAGATCATCATGCTATACAACAAGAAACTTTTTTATAAAATTTGCAAATTATACATCCATGGCTCTTTGAAAAGTATCCCCAGCATTAGTCAAACCAAAAGGCATCCTAACATATACATAAGTGCCCCATGGAGTAGTAAATGCAGTCTTGAATTGCTCTATTTCATTGACAACTACCTAGTTGTATCCTAAGAACCCATCCATCATAGACATTAGTTCTAATCTAGTAACTCTTTGTAGCATGGCTTCCATGTTTGGTAGCCCATAGTTATCCTTTAATTAATTTGTATTCAAATTCCTAAAGTCCACACAGAGCCTAATGTCTCCATTTTTCTTTCTTACTGGGACCAAGTTAGAGACCCATGTTGAATGCCTAATGGGTTGAATGATGCCTGCATCACTCATTTTCTTCAATTCATCTTGCATCTTTGGTGCTAGAGTAGGGTTCACAAGCCTTAGCTTTTGTCTGAAAGGTTTGGTGTCCTCTTTCAAAGGGATCTCATGTTGAAACAAATCTTCCCTATAGGCCTTTAAGTCATCATAGGACCAAGCAAAAACATGCCTATATTTTCTAAGAAGACTGATTAAGGACCTTCTTATTTCAGGAGTCAGATCTCCCCCAATATATATCTTTTTTGGGGCTTCAACGGTTCCTAAGTTTATCTCCTCCAAACCCTCTGGCTTGCTCAAAGACTTTGCTGAAAAAGAACTGTCATTATTATCAAAAGCTCTTTTAAGCACAACCAAACCCTTTGGGACTTTATTTGATTTTAACTATAAGACTTTCTTTCCAAGGAGATTATCCTCATTTCTTGATGTTTTCACATACCCACCGAAGTTCATCTTTTTTCCAAAATTGGCCTCATAATGCAGGAACCTTAATATATCTAGGTCATCTTCAAAAACCTGTCAGTTCTTAATTTTGTCTGGGATAGAGGGTCTAGATTGAACCTCAATTTTAGATATCCCTACAAAAGTAATGTCCTCTAGCTTAATATAAATGTTAGCCAATAAATCATTTATCCTATTTTGGCCCCTATCCATTTAGTCAATACCAAAAGCATCAAAATGTTCTATCTCATCCCAAACAACATTCCTATATTGCTTTAGTCTTTTATTTTTTTATGCATATTTGGACCTTACTTGAGACACAACCAATTCTGAATCTCCAATTACTCTGAAGCTTTTGATCTTATGTTTTGAGGCTAATCTCAATCCTATCAACAAGGCCTCATACTCTACAGTATTATTTGTGCAAGAAAACAACAAGGAGAAAGAAAACTTAAAAGTTTTTTCAGCAGGGGAAATCAATAATATTCCTGCACTGGATCCTTCCTTTAAACTTGCACCATCAAAATACATGGTCCACAAACCATCCTGATTTATGGTATTATTTTTGTCCTCAGATGATAGTAAAGGTTCATTTCTATTAGTGACCTCTCTATGTTGGACTTTGAAAGAATTTATATTAGTATCCAGGAAACAATTCATATTATCAACATTAGTTTCCTCCTCAATCATATGAGGAGTTCTAACTTCCCTAGATATTTTAACACTTTCACCAACAATGTTAAATGTAGAAAAAGATAAATCACACTATATGCTACCTCCCATGGCTGCACTCCATTTTCTTGATAGCAGCATTCTATATTAGGGAGGTATGTCAACAACTAAGACACTCATGGCTAGTTGTTTTTCTGGATAAGCAGCAAGCTTATAGGGTAAGGCCTTGATTATTTCAATAACTAGTACTTCTCTAGAATCCATAGCATGTAACCTCCCATAGAGAGTGTCAACTTTTAATCCCATTGACCTCATGATTTCAGCAGGCATGACAGTATTAGATGCTCTTGAGTCAATCATGCAATTTTTCAACATTTTTGCATTCATGATCAATGTTAAAAAGAAAGGGTCAACAGTTCCCAAAGAAGTATTTGCAAAATTTATGTCTAGATATATCTGAGGTATCATTGAAATAATTTCCTCTGTTTCTTTCCCTTTTCTTGGAGACTTATCTTTCACCTTAGTACTTACTAGTTTTTGGAGATTGGTAGCAAGAACACTATTTATCCAAGTAAGGTCCTTTTCTTTGTGTTCACCTATCCTCATCATTTCCATCAGTGGAACCTTAATTATTATTTAAGATAACAATTGGTTCATGTTAATAGGTATATAATTTACATCAGATAAATCTTGCATTCCTTGAAAAATGTTCTTACTTTCAGCCTATGTTACAAGATTCATTTTATCTTCCACCTTCTGCTTATTTTTAGATTGACGAGTTTGGGCACTGGTACTTGGTGTTTTGACTTTGGCCTTAAGAACATTATTTGAACTATTTGGCCTCTCAGCCCCTTTCACCTTTAATTTTTTGACATCAACAACAACTTTATTTTTTACATGTACTTGCTTTGTGTCTTCATGATTTTTTCTAATAAAAACACATGTTGGCTTACCATCTATATTGCCAACAGTCCTATTTCTCAAAACATAGTTACTCCTAGCTTGAGTAACCATATCAGTAGTGATTTGGGCTATTTCTTCATCATAAGGTCTTCTTAATATAACAGGGTCTGCAACTTTTCTTTTGTTACTATTTATTTTTTCAATTTTTTCCTCCTCTTCATCAGAAAAGACTTGTTGATGGTAAGCTTCTCCTTTGTTTTGAGAATTAGTTACATCTTGAAACTCACTTTATTCTTCAAATTCAACCTCATCATATAGATTAGCAAAGGTCATTGCACAGCCCTTTTCATCATATGATTCTTCCTCTTCATCCCCCTGCTCCTCATTTTTAGGTATATTCTGATAAATTACACAATAATTGGAATCATGTGGGGATTGGCAGGTTGTGCACCATGGGGTGTCATCATTCATGTTGACTAAATGTTTTTGCAAAGGATCAGGGGTTTTTTCATTGGTTTTGTCCTTTCTTTCTAGGACAATAGGTTTCCCAACCTTCCACTGGGTATGGTAAGGAAAATTTTGCAACCTAGGCTGCCTGTTGAAATTATTTGGAGGAGGCCTATCATTTCCCTAAAACTTATTTTTATTTTCACTAGGATTTAAATCCTTTAAAGCATTCAAGATTTTTTTTAGGTTATCATCCTCTCTAGGTTTTATATTTGCAGGTTTATCTGCCTCCTTTTTTCCAAATCCAGGGGGCTCAAGATCTTCTCTTCTACCTAGTTTACCCGATACCCTTCTGTTGCTTTCAATATTTACTACAAATCTCTGAGCTTCTCTGATGGTTCTATGGTTTTTGTCTCTAAGGACATAGCCCATTTTAGCATCAAAAGCATTTAGATATGTTTCCAAACATACCTTCTCATCTAATCTTATAACTTGGAAGAGTTATGCATTGCTTTTTGAAATCTAACATTAAATTCAAGGACCTCTTCATTTTGGTTTTTCTTAATATTGTTGACTCATTTAACATAAAACCCTCATTTGTTTTATCACCATATTGGTCCTTGAAACAATTAATAAAATCATCCCAAGAGCCAATACAGTCATAAGAAAGCCCTCTAAACCAATCTCTAGCATCTTCAATTAATGATTGAACAAATAACTTCATAATGACATCTTCATGTTCAATTTCATAATCATCCATCATATCAATAAACTTCTTTAAATGCTCTTTGCATGTAATAACATTATTACCAGTAAACTTTGGAATCTTTTCTCTAATTTTTGTAGGAATCAAATTAGGATAACCAATAATGTTATTAAAGAGAAGTTGTCGGTACCTTTCAACATGAACTGGTCACCTTTACACCGATCCACCATTTTGAGAGGTGGATGCTTTATTGTTTGATGTGTTAGCAGCATTTGTAGCAATCACTGGTGTGACAATAGTGGCCTGACTGGCAGAATTTCCAATGTTAGCATTAGGCATCAAAATAGAATTAATTGCATTTGAGGGACCCGAAGACTGCCTAAGAAAATGAATCTTCTTTTTCATTTCCAAAGCAGCAGCATCAAGTTCTGCCTCTCAAGTTCCTTGGCCACTATTTCATTTTGTCTCTTGGTATTTTCAAATTCAACCTCTAACCTTGACACTTGCTCCAAAGGATCTTCAGCTTTTACAGGCTCATTGATTGTAATCCCAATAGCCCTTTGCTTACCTTTATCCCTAGGATTTCTTACCTCACATACTTTTTGGATAACAGGTTGTTCTTTTGTTTTTTTAGGCATTGGAACATAACTTATTGCTTCCATGTTTTCTATCTTCCTTTTTAACTGCTCAGCTCTTATCATAGCTTGTCTTATTTTATCTTCTTTTTCCTTTTCCTTCTATTGTCTAATGGCGGCTAGTTCATGGACTCTTCTTTCCAACTCATCAACTATTTCAAAGATCTCTTCAGACTCTAGGAGAGTTATTTCAGAGTTTGAATCTTCATCATGAACTTCTTGTTGTTCATTTCTAGGGTTATGAGGGATTTCAGAGGGATAAGTCCCCTGGGTTGGAGGATCATTTCTTCCTTGTAGGCCCCTACTTTTACTTCTAGATCTTCTATCTTCTCCTTGAGATTCTATGTTTGGGAGCATTCCTTTCCTATGATGTATTATTTCCCCTCCTTCTAAAGGAGAATCATAGTCCTCATACTAACCTACTCCCAAATCCACAACCTCTTCATATTCTAATGTATTACCATCTTGACTGTGATGAGCTTGATCATCTTCATTTGTATTTATTTGCTTCCATGCCTAAGGCATGTTTTCAACATTTTCATACCCTTTAGGCTAACGAACCCTAGAGGTACTTGGAAGTTCTCCTTCCAATCTATCCTCTAGATGATTCTTCATTCTAGCCCTAGTATTATTCTGACTCATACTTAAAAGGTATATGGGATAACCTTTATCTTTATCTTTTACTCAGCACTGCTGCAAAGATTCTCAAAGTCACTACCCAACACAAGTTGGGACTTATCTTACTAACTTAATAGGTCAGAGTACTTAATACTTGGGATTTATCAAAGAATGACTTTATAACACAAAAGTGAAAATCCTACTAAATTTTCAAAGAATGCCCAAAGCAATGGATTAAAAATAGCTATATGCTTTTCAATGGTAACTGACTGGTTCTGACAAATAAGAAGGCCAGGAGTCTAGCTCAACTTGTACCTATGTTATTTGATTGAAAAATTTATAACACTAGAGATCTTCAATTCAAATTTATCATAACTATTGCATCTCTATTCCCCAGCAAAGTCACCATTTTGTTGGTTCATCAAATCGAACTTTATGCTTTCAAAAGCAACCAATACATCTATAGATTCTTAGGAGGGATTAGATCCAAATATGAGTTCTAAGATGACTGGACCAACTATAGGGACAAGACTGCCCTCTACACTTCTGGCTCTACAAAACCAAGGAGGGTGTTCCTAATCTAGTAAAAAAAAACTTACTTCACTAATTACTGACTGGATTTTAATACAATAGATGGATGGTAAGAAAATACTAAGTGATAACCACTCACTCATTGATTCTCCATTACCATAAGATGAATTAGAACATGTAGGTCTTAAAAACTTATGATTTTGACTGATTTATAACAAAATTTTAGGAATATGGCAAGACCATATCAAAGCAATTATCCTTATAAAGTAGCTCCATTGCTGACCAGTTCCTTATCCATTGGGTGACATATTTCTACAATATGAAATAACTCAAACAATATACTGAAAACTTGATGAAATATATCCTTAGAAAATACTAACGCCCTATGGTGATTCTGATCAAAGGACTCATGAATTCACACTTCTTATTTATATCATTATGCAAGCTTCAAAGAATTTATGCTATGTCTGGAGCTTATTTAATTTGATCTTAGATAAAAGTTGAAGAGCATTAACACATACATAGAAATAATCCATGCAATGAATCTGACAATTCATAATTCAAAGGAAAAGCACACAAAGGAGAGATATAAACTTAGAAATTCATCAAACTTGCTCTATTATTTCTGTATACACAAAGCTTAGACATGTAAACCAATTGAATATTTTACTGAAATAGTAATTCCTACTATTCTATGAAAAAATGTTTGGCCTTAATACAATCTACTGTATCCTAGACTCAGAAACTTGTCAAACAAAGGCTCAAGTTCCGGTCCTTACAAAATGATCCTGGAAATCCTTTTATAGAACAAGGATTGCAAACAAGCTTTAGATCAGTTAGGTAAAAACAATTTGGTTATTCAAAATAGACCAAGGACATAAAGCCCTCAAAGCTGTCACTCACTTGCAGTCTTCAAAAATGGAGGTTAAATTGAGTGCCAAGTCTTCTATAATAGTTTCTTGAAATAGCTCTTAACTCTACTAGGTGCTATTAAAAAGTCTCAATTAGCTTTTCCTATTTGAACAAACCAAACCCTTAGCCACCTTTCTCAAAGTATCAGTCCTTTGCATTCAACTGATATGGCTTTTTAAAGTAACAACTCTGATCTAGGCGGCACATTAATATTCTTGTTCATCAATCTTTCTCTGTAACTGTCCTTTGGCCAATAAAACTGAATCCATCTTGTCGCTTCTATTCAACCAACTCAAAACCCTAGCAAAAAACCTAACATAAGGTTTTAATTTAAAAAATAATGGTAAATTGAACAAGTTTAAAACATAGCCATTGATTTTCATCTTTTTTCTACACATCGGACAACTTTCTTTTAATGTATAATACTCAACTAAGCTTTGAAAATCAACTGGCCACATCATCTATCCTAGCAACTAATCAGGAAAGAACATATCACCATATCTGGTGAAAGGACCCACCTTTTTATAAGCCTTTTAATCAAACAGATGTCGCAGCTTTGTGAAAATCTACCTTTTGAGCACTTCTCCATCGTGAAGATACGATAGCCATAGGATCTTCTACAAGTCATCAGATCTTAATACCCGCTGAAAACCTTAGCCCCGTTGAAAACCGCCAAGTCATTACCATGTGTGACTAATCAAAAGCAAACACCTTAGATCTATTTGATAGAGGATCCATTTGTCAGTCTCCATCACATTGGATAGTTGTCAAAAGATTGCAAAGGGAAAAGCCTTCCTTTCTAAACATATGAAAACCATTGGATCTTCATCATCTATCAGTTCTTATAAGTGACCGGGCCCATCAGACAGGTGGCAATCGATCGTAAGATCACAAAGGAAAGAAGCTAATGTCATGAAGGCTTTGCAAAGAAGTGACAACCATAGGATCACAATCTGATCAACGGCAGAGAATAAGTTAGAAGAATAAGGCCCCACTTGATAGGATCCACATCACCATTTACTGCAACCAATAAAAGATGAACATCTATGCACACCTGGCAGTGGACCCACCTGTTTATCTTTATTTACCCATGGAAAGTCTTTACCATACTTGATCATGAGATCACACGACTGAAGGTTGTCTCCAATTCACTGAGAATTTATCTTAACCTTGAGTTAATCAGGAAATGGTGTGACTACCTTTATTCACCAAATCTTTGAATCATTCTCTAAACTGGAGTTAAGTCTTGAGAATACACGACTGAGGCAATCTCCAAGTTGCTGAAACTTTTCTTTACTCTGGGTTACATCTGGAGACTTAGCGACCATAGTCATCTGCTGAGTTGCTGATAGATTTATCATTTCATCATTTTATCTGGAGACTGCCCGACTAAAGGAAAGTCTCTGGGTTGCTTAATAAAAGAGAATATTCATATGCCTTAAAGAGATTAGGCGACTAAGGGTTTCGGGATGTCACTTAACAAAAGGGAATATGCAGGATTTCTTAGGAGACTAAGCGATTGAACAAAATGATAAAGGCACATGTTTTAAAAGGATTTTAAGTGATCCAAAAAGGTAACAGAGAAATGGATCGGAGCTAGGGTTTTTATACTTAGACAAATTCATGGAAACCCTAGGATATGAAAAAAGGCTTATTTCTCAGACCTTGAAACTTGAAAATCTCACTGGTTTTTGCACTTGAGGACATGCGATATGAACTGAAGCTTGGACACACCATGAAATATCACAGCCTAAGGGTGTAGGCCATGAAACATTAAAAATTTTCTTCATAGAATGGAACAAGTTGCAGTAGGAAATGGCAATATTTTAGGGTTTTGCAATGAAATAGACCATTTCCTTTAGATTCTTCATTTTTCAAGAAATTGGGCTAACAAGACAACCAGAGGAAGTTAAAGAAATTTTAACTGAGTATGAAGACATAATCTTAGATAATGCCCATGATGGATTTCCACCTATGAAGAGTATCAGTCATAGCATGGATCTGATTCTGGGAGCTATTTTTCCAAACAAAGCAGAACATGAAATGGAACCTTTTGTTGGAACCTCAAAATCTAGACATAATTATGAACTATAAAATTCCCTTCTATTGAACCATAATAGTCATTATGAATCTTTTGTTGAATTCACAGAGAGTTTTTCTATAGAAATTGCATCATGAGCTGTAATATAATACCTATATTTACCCTAAAGGTTTGCATACACCAAGATAGGATTATTGTGAAGCATATTTATCATAAATTCATATTGCAAGTATAAAATGTGTGGGCCCCTCCCTTTTCCCATAGGAAATGACATATCGATGAAACATTTATTATCTACAAAGAATAAAAATGCTTCATCAAAAGAAAGGTTTCATCGATAAGAAAATTTTCATGCCCTAATTTTTCCAAATGTGTGAGGGTTTTTTTCAAAATCTTGAAATCAAAAGAAAGTTGGTATGTTTATTTAAATCAAAATGAGAGCTTGTATGAGCATCCTAGAAAGGGGATTTTTATCAAATGTTGTAGTTGTACTTGCCCTGGTAGTCATGATATAGAACATAGACACTAAAGATAAGTTATTTGACAACATGGCTCAAATAAATTTGATCTCATGAATTTTTGTGATCAATAAGATAGGCACAATATTGATGCTAAATTAAGAGCCTTGCTAAAATATTTTCAGCCTACACTAGAATTGTGAAAGAAGGAAAAATGTATGATGGGATTCATTAAGGAGACATGAAAACATAGTATGGGAACACAACCAATGTCCTCTCTTGGATATGTATAAAAAACATACACAATAATTTATGTGAGTGTATTCCTTTCCTATTTAAAATGAGGCTTTGGAATGGTTAGAAAATCACCATTGAATATCAAACTCAATGGATAATGGTTGCAAATGCCCGCATAGACATGAATGCAAAATGTGGAAGCAAAAACAAAGTACATGAATGATATATGCATGTATACAACCTAAACTAAGCAAAGCATAAGAGAAAGTGGAAGAAGGAACATGTAGTGTCTGGGCTCACCAGCAAGTTAGCATCCAATGGACATGTGGTTCTTTCTCATCAATTTTGGATGAAAGGAAAAGGTGAAGAAAAGTAGAATGTTCGCCAGGTTGCCAACTAGAAAACATGCAGAGTTTTTGGGCGAAAGAAAAAGAAACCTAACCAACATGATCATTGTGTTTCCAAGTGGAAAATGTACAAGATGAAGTTTAATTTTTTGAGCAAGGCATTAAAGAATATGTAGGACCCAAAGAAAAAAGTAGAAGAAGCCACGTTGCAACACCCAGGATCACCAGTGATAAAGGCACAAAGGCATATCAGTGGACACGTGGCTCTCAAGCACTAGTTTTGGGAAAGATAAAAAGAGATTCAAAGTAAAATGCACATGACATTGACAAGTGGAAAGAACAAGTAGGTTTTTAAATAAAATCACAAAAAAGAAGAAGAAATAGCCTTGTCAGTGTGTTGACTTGATGAATAATATAAATCCTCGAATGATATAAAGGGTTCTGATGGGATAATAGAAGGGTGAATATAGTGTCTGCTAAATTTTAGTATATGATTTTTTTGATGTCCCTTGCCTGGTAATCTTGATTTTCCTTGAAGGAACTATCATGCAAGTATAGTACAAGAAGGTGAAGGGAGAAATGTTAGAATTTAATCTTTCCTTGGTATATTTGTATTTAAAGTATAAACCAAGGTATCCTATTATATTCATCCTCTAGTCCAAGTAGGAGGACATGTCACATATTTGTAATTCCTTTATTAGGGAAAATAGATATTCCTCCTTATGAGGAATCCGACACTTGTCTCACACACTAGTGAAATGTGGCATACACAGAAATGGGAATTACAATGTAACTCCTTTCTCACATCTCTATTAAGGGATGGTTCTCCTTCTCTCAACACAGGAGATTCTTCTTCTTCTTGAACTTTGTATGAGCTAAGCTCTCACTCTATCTCTCTATGTCTCATTCTTAGGCATTTTTTGCCACTTTCATTATATCACGGGGTTTTTTTATGCTTTTCCCCCTTCAAAATATTGTCTCCTTGTTTCTTAGTGCTTTGGTGAATGCTCCTAGTTTTGTGATTATTCATGGTAAATCTTCTTTTCCTTGCTCATTGATTAAACAATTTCCTAACTCTATATTTTGTTATTATTATTTTAATAAGAAAAGACAAGCATGAAGAAATAAGTGTTTAATGAAAAATTATAGTTGCATTTTAATGAAGTTAGTTTTTAGTTTCTGAGGGAAACTAATTAGTTTCCAATTGAAGATTCACACTATTTCATATTCAAATGTTGTAACTAATTGAAATGTTTCCTCATGTTTATAAAAGGAACATTAGGGATTGGATAAAGGACATTAGAAGAGAGGATAGGAGCTATACTAGAGGAATGTGTATACCATACTTGGAAGATTAATATAAAGATCTAGTTTCTTTCTCTGCAATTGGGGTGTGAAATTATCTTCTTGTCAAATTGGTCCTTTGTGATTAATTTGAGGAATTAATTACCATTTTTAAAACTTTTGCAAAGAGATCATTTGCCCTGCACACTAATTTGAATATCAAGAAGCATTTCTGAAGTGTTGTCCTTATGTTTCTTGTCTGATTGGATTTTTGAAAGAGGAATTAAAATCAATTAGACTAATTGGTGTATTGTGCACTTAATCATCTTGCATTAATAGGATTGAATGGTTGACCATTTATCTAAAGAATAACATACTCTGTCACAAATTTATACATGTGGGTTTGAGGAGGGGCGACTCTGTGCCCAATAAGGATTAGGCACTGGTCTTATTCATAAAAGATATAAATTTCAAATAAAATAAATTATTACCCTCAATAAGATCATATAAATAGCATAAACATAGAATCATAGGTAGAAGTGAACCAAGTCGTAGCAATAGGGTAGATGGAGGATATCAGTAAAAGATTGTAGAAACAAAGTAGAATCAGAAGTAGAGGAAATCAATAGATAAGCAATTGGTAGATAGATACATAGAAGGAAACATTAGAAAGAAAGTATCATAATTGATGCAGGAGCATCCTGGGTGTAAGAGCAATCTTGCATCACCCAAAAATATTTCTATTTTTGTATTCAATAAGGGCTATTTTGTGCAGAGCTGCTATTTATGGAAAGTTACTATTTTTGGTAATTTTTGTATGTGCTCAGAATGATCTGATTTCTTTCTTGGAGGTTCATTTTGGTCATATAAGTCTGCCAGTAAAGTTTCATTGCCAGATCAAGTGTATATTGGAAGATATTGAAGATTTTCGGTATTGGCAGTAGGGTACAGAAACTTCGAACTCAGTTTTGAAGGCTTTAGAGGCCCCGGATGAGGTCGAATTTTGGGCTGAATGAAGCTTGTTAAATTCAGGTGTTGTAGAGCTCCTCGTGCCCTTTCCGAAATGGGGTTACAATAGTCAATCGGGTCAACTGGTGATGACTTATGGTCTTCGGAAGTTGGGTCACCTGAAATGGCGGAAAATGATTTTTCTTCAAAATTTTTGTTCGGGTTTCAAAATTTATTTTGAGCCGACTATGATGTAATGAAATGTAAAATAAAAAAATAATTCTAAGTTTGGTCGGCCTTATTGGCTAAAATTCTGGAACCTTCCCAGGCGGTGGAAAATTGCCTATATAAGGAAAGCTGTATTATTGTCTTAGGCAGTTCAGAATAGTTCTGGGTAGTAGATCTGGGTATTGATTCGAGGCTTTGTCCTACAGAATATTGTAAGGGAATGCCCATGTGGCTTTGCATATTGTAATTCTGAAAGTTTGTAATTCCACATTTGTGGAGATAATAAGAAGCCAATTTTATGTTCTTGCATTTTGTTGTTGTTTCTCTATTTCTGTTATGTGTTTGTGGTATTAAGGGGAGCACCCTTCATCAAGTGGTATCAGAGCAGGAGTTCTTGAGTGTGTAAACAGATCACCGACTGTGAGGCAGTTTGCACCAGGACCGTGGCTAGGGTTTCAGCGCGCATCACGAAAATGCCTCCACGAAGGGAACGTGGCGGAAGAGCTGGTGTTATAACACCTGAGGTTAGAGAGCTGCAGAGACAAGTGCGAGCATTGCAAGAAGAGATTCGCAGAGGAATGAATCTTAATGTCAGAGATGAAAGCGAGGATGAAGCCGAAGAAGAATATCAAGAAGGAGAAGTTCAAATTGTGAACCATGAGGAAGAAAGACTTTTTCGGGCGATTTCCAAGATTGGGAAAAGACCTAAGATTGAGGTTCCTACATTTTCTGGAAATCTTAACCCAGAGGAATTGATCGACTGGATCAATGAATGTGAGGAATATTTTGAGTATGAAGATGTTGAGGATCCTGATAGGGTCAAATTTGCGAAGGCCAGACTGAAAGGTCATGCGAAGATCTGGTGGCAAGAAATTCAATTGGAGCGAAATAGAAGAGGGAAAGATAAAATCACAAGATGGGATCGGATGGTGGATAAATTGAAGCGATAGTTCATTCCTGTTGATTATGAGCTTGATCTACTAAAGAAAATGCAAAGTTTGAAGCAAGCAGGAAGATCTGTTCAGGAGTATACAGAGGAGTTCTATCGACTTCTCATCATAACAGGCCATGCAGAAGCTGATAAGGACAAAGTTGCCCGATACCTTAATGGGTTAAAGCCAAGCATTCAGAAGGAGCTGAATCTGGTTCGAATGAACAGTATTGAAGAGGCATACCAGTTTTCCCTAAAAGTAGAGGAAAAGCTGAACAAGAAGTTTGAGAGCAGACAAAACGGAAGAGGTCGCGGTGGACGATCTGGTGGACGGTCATATGGTGGCCGAAATGAAGATCCGAAAAAGAAGGATGAGGCCAGTAGCAGTCAGAATCAGAGAGGAAATAATTCCAATCGCTTCCAGGATCAGAATAATAGAGATCAAAGAGGAAGAGGAAGAGGACAAGGATCTGGAAGAGGTGGCTTCCGTGGAACATGTTTTTACTGTGGAGAAGAAGGTCATAGGGCATTTGAATGTCCTCAGCGCCAAGGAAGAATAGACAGGACGAAATGGTTGGATTTCATCATCCAAGATGATATGCTATTCAGAGGGAGTCAGTTGTGCATTCCACGAAGTTCTATGAGGGAGAATATCATCAAGGAGAAGCATAGTGGAGGATTGGCTGGACATTTTGGTCGTGATAAAACCCTTGGTTTGGTTAATGAGAATTATTATTGGCCACAGTTGCAGCAAGATGTGAAGAAGTTTGTACAGCGTTGCAGAGTATGTCAGATGGCGAAAGGAGTGAAGCAGAATACAGGATTGTATCAGCCATTACCTGTACCAGAGAAGCCTTGGGAGGATATCAGCATGGACTTTGTTCTTGGTTTACCGAGGACTCAGCGGGGACATGATTCAATTTTTGTGGTGGTTGACAGATTTTCAAAGATGGCACATTTCATTCCCTGCAAGAAGACTAATGATGTTGTTCATGTAGCAGAATTGTTTTTCAGAGAAGTAGTGAGACTTCATGGTTTGCCAAAGACCATAGTTTCAGATCGGGACACTAAGTTTGTTGGATATTTCTGGCGTACATTGTGGAAGAAGTTGAAGACAGATTTGAAGTTCAGTTCATCACATCATCCATAGATTGATGGACAAACAGATGTGGTGAATAGGAGTTTGGGAAATTTGCTGAGATGTTTGGTTGGAGATAAGCCAACAGGATGGGATTTCATTTTACCACAGGCGGAATTTGCATACAATAATTCTGTCAACAGAAGCACTAGTAAATCACCATTCCAGATTGTATATGGAAGTAGTCCAAGAAATGCATCTGAATTGAGGAAGATAGATAAAGGAGAAATAAGTAGTGCTGAAGCTGAGGATTTTGCAGAACACTTGAAGAACATCCATGAGGAGGTGAGAAAGCATATTACCAAGATGAACGCACAGTATAAGGCTACGGCAGATGAGAAAAGGATGTATAAGGAATTTCAAGTTGGTGATGAAGTCATGGTTCATTTGCGGAAGGAGCAGTTTCCAGTTGGTACATATAACAAGCTGAAAATGAAGAAATTTGGACCGTGCATGATATTGAAGAAACATGATTCAGGAAACGCATATGAGGTAGAATTGCCTACCGAGCTAAATATTTCACCAGTGTTTAACATTTCAGATCTGACAGAGTATCATGAGGGAGGTGTGGAAGATGAGATCACAGCAGTACAGTGGAGTATTCCAGCAACTAGTTCAGACACTAAGGAGATCGAAGATATACTGGACAGTCGTATTGGCAGAAGCACAAGGAACAGGATATATGAAGAATATCTGGTCAAGTGGAAAGGATGACCTGTTGAAGATTCATCATGGCTGACAAAGGAGGATATTAGCCGTCTTGGTTTTCCTCTGCACACCTGAGTCATGACAGGGTCACTTCTCAAATTACCCCGGGTGTCTGATGCAGGAGCATCCTGGGTGTAAGAGCAATCTTGCATCACCCAAAAATATTTCTATTTTTGTATTCAATAAGGGCTATTTTGTGCAGAGCTGCTATTTATGGAAAGTTACTATTTTTGGTAATTTTTGTATGTGCTCAGAATGATCTGATTTCTTTCTTGGAGATTCATTTTGGTCATATAAGTCTGCCAGTAAAGTTTCATTGCCAGATCAAGTGTATATTGGAAGATATTGAAGATTTTCGGTATTGGCAGCAGGGTACAGAAACTTCGAACTCAGTTTTGAAGGCTTTAGAGGCCCCGGATGAGGTCGAATTTTGGGCTGAATGAAGCTTGCTTAGTTCAGGCATTGTAGAGCTCCTCGCGCCCTTTCCGAAATGGGGTTACAATAGTCAATCGGGTCAACTGCTGATTACTTATGGTCTTCGGAAGTTGGGTCACCTGAAATGGTGGAAAATGATTTTTCTTCAAAAATTTTGTTCGGGTTTCAAAATTTATTTTGAGCCGACTATGATGTAATGAAATGTAAAATAAAAAAATAATTCTAAGTTTGGTCGGCCTTATTGGCTAAAATTCTGGAACCTTCCCAGGCGGTGGAAAATTGCCTATATAAGGAAGGCTGTATTATTGTCTTAGGCAGTTCAGAATAGTTCTGGGTAGTAGATCTGGGTATTGATTCGAGGCTTTGTCCTACAGAATATTGTAAGGGAATGCCCATGTGGCTTTGCATATTGTAATTCTGAAAGTTTGTAATTCCACATTTGTGGAGATAATAAGAAGCCAATTTTCTGTTCTTGCATATTGTTGTTGTTTCTCTATTTCTGTTATGTGTTTGTGGTATTAAGGGGAGCACCCTTCATCAAGTGGTATCAGAGCAGAAGTTCTTGAGTGTGTAAACAGATCGCCGACTGTGAGGCAGTTTGCACTAGGACCGTGGCTAGGGTTTCAGCGCGCATCGCGAAAATGCCTCCACGAAGGGAACGTGGCGGAAGAGCTGGTGTTATAACACCTGAGGTTAGAGAGCTGCAGAGACAAGTGCGAGCATTGCAAGAAGAGATTCGCAGAGGAATGAATCTTAATGTCAGAGACGAAAGCGAGGATGAAGCCGAAGAAGAATATCAAGAAGGAGAAGTTGAAATTGTGAACCATGAGGAAGAAAGACTTTTTCGGGCGATTTCCAAGATTGGGAAAAGACCTAAGATTGAGGTTCCTACATTTTCTGGAAATCTTAACCCAGAGGAATTGATCGACTGGATCAATGAATGTGAGAAATATTTTGAGTATGAAGATGTTGAGGATCCTGATAGGGTCAAATTTGCGAAGGCCAGACTGAAAGGTCATGCGAAGATCTGGTGGCAAGAAATTCAATTGGAGCGAAATAGAAGAGGGAAAGATAAAATCACAAGATGGGATCGGATGGTGGATAAATTGAAGCGACAGTTCATTCCTGTTGATTATGAGTTTGATCTACTAAAGAAAATGCAAAGTTTGAAGCAAGCAGGAAGATCTGTTCAGGAGTATACAGAGGAGTTCTATCGACTTCTCATCAGAACAGGCCATGCAGAAGCTGATAAGGAGAAAGTTGCCCGATACCTTAATGGGTTAAGGCCAAGCATTCAGGAGGAGCTGAATCTGGTTCGAATGAACAGTATTGAAGAGGCATACCAGTTTGCCCTAAAAGTAGAGGAAAAGCTGAACAAGAAGTTTGAGAGCAGACAAAACGGAAGAGGTCGCGGTGGATGATCTGGTGGACGGTCATATGGTGGCCGAAATGAAGATCCAAAAAAGAAGGATGAGGCCAGTAGCAGTCAGAATCAGAGAGGAAATAATTCCAATCGCTTCCAGGATTAGAATAATAGAGATCAAAGAGGAAGAGGAAGAGGACAAGGATCTGGAAGAGGTGGCTTCCGTGGAACATGTTTTCACTGTGGAGAAGAAGGTCATAGGGCATTTGAATGTCCTCAGCGCCAAGGCAGAATAGACAGGACGAAATGGTTGGATTTCATCATCCAAGATGATATGCTATTCAGAGGGAGTCAGTTGTGCATTCCACGAAGTTCTATGAAGGAGAATCTCATCAAGGCGAAGCATAGTGGAGGATTGGCTGGACATTTTGGTCGTGATAAAACCCTTGGTTTGGTTAATGAGAATTATTATTGGCCACAGTTGCAGCAAGATGTGAAGAAGTTTGTACAGCGTTGCAAAGTATGTCAGATGGCGAAAGGAGTGAAGCAGAATACAGGATTGTATCAGCCATTACCTGTACCAGAGAAGCCTTGGGAGGATATCAGCATGGACTTTGTTCTTGGTTTACCGAGGACTCAGCGGGGACATGATTCAATTTTTGTGGTGGTTGACAGATTTTCAAAGATGGCACATTTCATTCTCTGCAAAAAGACTAATGATGCTGTTCATGTAGCAGAATTATTTTTCAGAGAAGTAGTGAGACTTCATGGTTTGCCAAAGACCATAGTTTCAGATCGGGACACTAAGTTTGTTGGATATTTCTGGCGTACATTGTGGAAGAAGTTGAAGACAGATTTGAAGTTCAGTTCATCACATCATCCACAGACTGATGGACAAACAGATGTGGTGAATAGGAGTTTGGGAAATTTGCTGAGATGTTTGGTTGGAGATAAGCCAACAGGATGGGATTTCATTTTACCACAGGCGGAATTTGCATACAATAATTCTGTCAACAGAAGCACTGGTAAATCACCATTCCAGATTGTATATGGAAGTAGTCCAAGAAATGCATCTGAATTGAGGAAGATAGATAAAGGAGAAATAAGTAGTGCTGAAGCTGAGGATTTTGCAGAACACTTGAAGAACATCCATGAGGAGGTGAGGAAGCATATTACCAAGATGAACGCACAGTATAAGGCTAAGGCAGATGAGAAAAGGAGGTATAAGGAATTTCAAGTTGGTGATGAAGTCATGGTTCATTTGCGGAAGGAGCAGTTTCCAGTTGGTACATATAACAAGCTGAAAATGAAGAAATTTGGACCGTGCAGGATATTGAAGAAACATGATTCAGGAAACGCATATAAGGTAGAATTGCCTACCGAGCTAAATATTTCACCAGTGTTTAACATTTCAGATTTGACAGAGTATCATGAGGGAGGTGTTGAAGATGAGATCACAACAGCACAGTGGAGTATTCCAGCAACTAGTTCAGACACTAAGGAGATCGAAGATATACTGGACAGTCCTATTGGCAGAAGCACAAGGAACATGATATATGAAGAATATCTGGTCAAGTGGAAAGGATGACCTGTTGAAGATTCATCATGGCTGACAAAAGAGGAGATTAGCCATCTTGGTTTTCCTCTGCACACCTGAGTCATGACAGGGTCACTTCTCAAATTACCGCGGGTGTCTGATGCAGGAGCATCCTGTGTGTAAGAGCAATCTTGCATCACCCAAAAATATTTCTATTTTTGTATTCAATAAGGGCTATTTTGTGCAGAGCTGCTATTTATGGAAAGTTACTATTTTTGGTAATTTTTGTATGTGCTCAGAATGATCTGATTTCTTTCTTGGAGGTTCATTTTGATCATATAAGTCTGCCAGTAAAGTTTCATTGCCAGATCAAGTGAATATTGGAAGATATTGAAGATTTTCGGTATTGGCAGCAGGGTACAGAAACTTTGAACTCAGTTTTGAAGGCTTTAGAGGCCCCGGATGAGGTCGAATTTTGGGCTGAATGAAGCTTGCTTAGTTGAGGCATTGTAGAGCTCCTCGCGCCCTTTCCGAAATGGGGTTACAATAGTCAATCGGGTCAACTGCTGATTACTTATGGTCTTCGGAAGTTGGGTCACCTGAAATGGCGGAAAATGATTTTTCTTCAAAATTTCTGTTCGGGTTTCAAAATTTATTTTGAGCCGACTATGATGTAATGAAATGTAAAATAAAAAAATAATTCTAAGTTTGGTCGGCCTTATTGGCTAAAATTCTGGAACCTTCCCAGGCGGTGGAAAATTGCCTATATAAGGAAGGTTGTATTATTGTCTTAGACAGTTCAGAATAGTTCTGGGTAGTAGATCTGGGTATTGATTCGAAGCTTTGTCCTACAGAATATTGTAAGGGAATGCCCATGTGGCTTTGCATATTGTAATTCTGAAAGTTTGTAATTCCACATTTGTGGAGATAATAAGAAGCCAATTTTATGTTCTTGCATATTGTTGTTGTTTCTCTATTTCTGTTATGTGTTTGTGGTATTAAGGGGAGCACCCTTCATCAAGTGGTATCAGAGCAGGAGTTCTTGAGTGTGTAAACAGATCGCCGACTGTGAGGCAGTTTGCACCAGGACCGTGGCTAGGGTTTCAGCGCACATTGCGAAAATGCCTCCACGAAGGGAACGTGGCGGAAGAGCTGGTGTTATAACACCTGAGATTAGAGAGCTGCAGAGACAAGTGCGAGCATTGCAAGAAGAGATTCGCAGAGGAATGAATCTTAATGTCAGAGACGAAAGCGAGGATGAAGCCGAAGAAGAATATCAAGAAGGAGAAGTTGAAATTGTGAACCATGAGGAAGAAAGACTTTTTCGGGCGATTTCCAAAATTGGGAAAAGACCTAAGATTGAGGTTCCTACATTTTCTGGAAATCTTAACCCAGAGGAATTGATCGACTGGATCAATGAATGTGAGGAATATTTTGAGTATGAAGATGTTGAGGATCCTGATAGGGTCAAATTTGCGAAGGCCAGACTGAAAGGTCATGCGAAGATCTGGTGGCAAGAAATTCAATTGGAGCGAAAGGGGATAGCGAGGATGAAGCCGAAGAAGAATATCAAGAAGGAGAAGTTGAAATTGTGAACCATGAGGAAGAAAGACTTTTTCGAGCGATTTCCAAGATTGCGAAAAGATCTAAGATTGAGGTTCCTACATTTTCTGGAAATCTTAACCCAGAGGAATTGATCGACTGGATCAATGAATGTGAGGAATATTTTGAGTATGAAGATGTTGAGGATCCTGATAGGGTCAAATTTGTGAAGGCCAGACTGAAAGGTCATGCGAAGATCTGGTGGCAAGAAATTCAATTGGAGTGAAATAGAAGAGGGAAAGATAAAATCACAAGATGGGATCGGATGGTGGATAAATTGAAGCGACAGTTCATTCCTGTTGATTATGAGCTTGATCTACTAAAGAAAATCCAAAGTTTGAAGCAAGCAGGAAGATCTGTTCAGGAGTATACAGAAGAGTTCTATCGACTTCTCATCAGAACAGGCCATGCAGAAGCTGATAAGGAGAAAGTTGCCCGATACCTTAATGAGTTAAGGCCAAGCATTCAGGAGGAGCTGAATCTGGTTCGAATGAACAGTATTGAAGAGGCATACCAGTTTTCCCTAAAAGTAGAGGAAAAGCTGAACAAGAAGTTTGAGAGCAGACAAAATGGAAGAGGTCACGGTGGACGATCTGGTGGACGGTCATATGGTGGCCGAAATGAAGATCCGAAAAAGAAGGATGAGGCCAGTAGCAGTCAGAATCAGAGAGGAAATAATTCCAATCGCTTCCAGGATCAGAATAATAGAGATCAAAGAGGAAGAGGAAGAGCACAAGGATCTGGAAGAGGTGGCTTCCGTGGAACATGTTTTCACTGTGGAGAAGAAGGTCATAGGGCATTTGAATGTCCTCAGCGCCAAGGCAGAATAGACAGGACGAAATGGTTGGATTTCATCATCCAAGATGATATGCTATTCAGAGGGAGTCAGTTGTGCATTCCACGAAGTTCTATGAGGGAGAATTTCATCAAAGAGAAGCATAGTGGAGGATTGGCTGGACATTTTGGTCGTGATAAAACCCTTGGTTTGGTTAATGAGAATTATTATTGGCCACAGTTGCAGCAAGATGTGAAGAAGTTTGTACAGCGTTGCAGAGTATGTCAGATGGCGAAAGGAGTGAAGCAGAATACAGGATTGTATCAGCCATTACCTGTACCAGAGAAGCCTTGGGAGGATATCAGCATGGATTTTGTTCTTGTTTTACCGAGGACTCAGCGGGGACATGATTCAATTTTTGTGGTGGTTGACAGATTTTCAAAGATGGCACATTTCATTCCCTGCAAGAAGACTAATGATGCTGTTCATGTAGCAGAATTATTTTTCAGAGAAGTAGTGAGACTTCATGGTTTGCCAAAGACCATAGTTTCAGATCGGGACACTAAGTTTGTTGGATATTTCTGGCGTACATTGTGGAAGAAGTTGAAGACAGATTTGAAGTTCAGTTCATCACATCATCCACAGACTGATGGACAAACAGAGGTGGTGAATAGGAGTTTGGGAAATTTGCTGAGATGTTTGGTTGGAGATAAGCCAACAGGATGGGATTTGATTTTACCACAGGCGGAATTTGCATACAATAATTCTGTCAATAGAAGCACTAGTAAATCACCATTCCAGATTGTATATGGAAGTAGTCCAAGAAATGCATCTGAATTGAGGAAGATAGATAAAGGAGAAATAAGTAGTGCTGAAGCTGAGGATTTTGCAGAACACTTGAAGAACATCCATGAGGAGGTGAGGAAGCTTATTACCAAGATGAACGCACAGTATAAGGCTAAGGCAGATGAGAAAAGGAGGTATAAGGAATTTCAAGTTGGTGATGAAGTCATGGTTCATTTGCGGAAGGAGCAGTTTCCAGTTGGTACATATAACAAGCTGAAAATGAAGAAATTTGGACCGTGCAGGATATTGAAGAAACATGATTCAGGAAACGCATATGAGGTAGAATTGCCTACCGAGCTAAATATTTCACCAGTGTTTAACATTTCAGATCTGACAGAGTATCATGAGGGAGGTGTCGAAGATGAGATCATAGCAGCACAGTGGAGTATTCCAGCAACTAGTTCAGACACTAAGGAGATCGAAGATATACTGGACAGTCGTATTGGCAGAAGCACAAGGAACAGGATATATGAAGAATATCTGGTCAAGTGGAAAGGATGACCTGTTGAAGATTCATCATGGCTGTCAAAGGAGGAGATTAGCCGTCTTGGTTTTTCTCTGCACACCTGAGTCATGACAGGGTCACTTCTCAAATTACCTCGGGTGTCTGATGCAGGAGCATCCTGGGTGTAAGAGCAATCTTGCATCACCCAAAAATATTTCTATTTTTGTATTCAATAAGGGCTATTTTGTGCAGAGCTGCTATTTATGGAAAGTTACTATTTTTGGTAATTTTTGTATGTGCTCAGAATGATCTGATTTCTTTCTTGGAGGTTCATTTTGGTCATATAAGTCTGCCAGTAAAGTTTCATTGCCAGATCAAGTGTATATTGGAAGATATTAAAGATTTTCGGTATTGGCAGCAGGGTACAGAAACTTCGAACTCAGTTTTGAAGGCTTTAGAGGCCCCGGATGAGGTCGAATTTTGGGCTGAATGAAGCTTGCTTAGTTCAAGCGTTGTAGAGCTCCTCGCGCCCTTTCCGAAATGGGGTTACAATAGTCAATCGGGTCAACTGGTGATGACTTATGGTCTTCGGAAGTTGGGTCACCTGAAATGGCGGAAAATGATTTTTCTTCAAAATTTCTGTTCGGGTTTCAAAATTTATTTTGAGCCGACTATGATGTAATGAAATATAAAATAAAAAAATAATTCTAAGTTTGGTCGGCCTTATTGGCTAAAATTCTGGAACCTTCCCAGGCGGTGGAAAATTGCCTATATAAGGAAGGCTGTATTATTGTCTTAGGCAGTTCAGAATAGTTCTGGGTAGTAGATCTGGGTATTGATTCGAGGCTTTGTCCTACAGAATATTGTAAGGGAATGCCCATGTGGCTTTACATATTGTAATTCTGAAAGTTTGTAATTCCACATTTGTGAAGATAATAAGAAGCCAATTTTCTGTTCTTGCATATTGTTGTTGTTTCTCTATTTCTGTTATGTGTTTGTGGTATTAAGGGGAGCACCCTTCATCAATAATAATTAGAGATAGAGGAAGAATTAAGAAAACAAATATATTCCAATACTTTATGTCATCTTGATAGATTACAGATAATAGAACAAGAAATCAATCTACTATAAGAAGCTTTAACTAGAGGAGATATTGTTGGAGAACAGGTTCACCCACCTAGTTTCTACAGAGCGTGAAGTGTAGGGGAGAAAACCATATATTGGTGATTCTCAACAGATGGAAGACTTTATTATAAAAATTTGGCATATTATTAGAACTTTCCAATCTATTGATTTTGGAACCAACACCTACAAAGAATGAGGATTTGAATAGACAAGTTCAAGATTTGTTGAAGAATGGTTCGATCAGAGAAAGTTTGAGTCCTTTTGTAGTACATGCATTATTATCACCTAAGAAGAATGGAGAGTGGATAATGTGTATTGATTCTAGGGAAATTAACTGAATCATAGTGAAGTATAGGTTTACCTTACCTAGGATGGATGATATAATAGATTGTTTGAGTGGAGCTAGATATTTCACAAAGAGAGACTTGAAGAGTGGATATCATCATAATAGAATCAGAGAAGGTGATGAGTGGAATACTTCCTTCAAGACAAATGAATGATTATATTAATAGTTAGTGGTGCCTTTTGGACTAACCAATGCATTGAGTACTTTCATGAGATTGATGAATGAGGCATTAAATAATTTTTTGGGTAAGTTTTTAATTGTATATTTGGATGACATTCTACTTTTCAGTAAGTCAAAAGAGGATCATTTGTTGCATTTGAGACAAGTATTGCAGAGATTGAGAGAAGAGAAGTTATTGAAAAACATTAAGAAGTGTAATTTCATGAAGGAAGATATAGTGATGATATCTTCAAATGGATCCCAAGAAGGTGAAAGAAATTTTTGAATGTCCTACACTTGAAAGTATTGGATAGGTAAGATCATTTCATGGATTAGATAGTTTCTACCAAAAGTTCATAAGGAATTTTAGTTCAATTTGTAGTCCTATGATTGAGAAAATGAGAGGTGACTAAAAGGATTTCAAGTAGACAAATGGATCATATCAAAGTTTTGAGCTGCTGGAAAAAAAATGGTAACTAAACAACCCGTGTTAGCACTACCTTATTTCAGCAAGGTATTTCAAGTTGACTATGATGCAAGTGGTAATACAATTGGGGTAGTGTTGAGTCAATAAGGAAGACATGTTGCTTATTTCATTGAGAATTTAAATGATTAAACAAAAAGATATTCAATGTATTATGAGGAATTCTATGCCATAGTTCAAGCCCTGAAGAAGTGGAGATATTGCTTGTTTCCTAAGGATTTTTTGTGATATACCAATCATCAAGCATTGCAATATTTGAACAGTCGAGACAAATTAAATCAGAGACACATGAGATGGGTTAAATTCGTATAGATTTATACTTTTTTTATGAAGCATAGGAGTGGGAAGTCAAATAGAGTTGTTGATTCTTTGAGTAGGAGAAGAAATTTTTTGACTGAGATGAGAGTTGAGGTGTTAAGATTTGATGAATTAAAGACCTTGTATGAGAATGGCCCTGATTTTTCCAAACCTTGGAAAGCTTGTAAAGAACCTATTGCAGTAGACCAAACCAAGTGACTAGATTATTCATTCAGGAGGATACGTTATTCAAAGGAAATCAATTTTGTGTGCCTAGGAGTTCAATGAGAGACAATCTGATCAAAGATAAACATTATGGAGGATTAACATGACACTTGGCATTAACAAGACACTAGATTTGGTGAGTGAGAATTATTTTTGGCCTTAGACTGATAAGGATGTAAGGAAATTTGTCCAAAGTTGTAGAATTTGTCAAGATACAAAAGGGAGTAGCCAGAACATAGGATTGTATAAGCCTTTGACAATACCAAATAGACCTTGAGAAGACATAAGCATGGAATTTATACTTGGATTTCCAAAGACACTAAGAGGTAATGATTCTATATTTTTGGTTTTGGATAGATTATCAAAGATGGTGCATTTCATACCTTGTAAGAAGATATCATATGTAGTACAAGTAGAAGACCTATTTTTCAAGGAAGTTGTGAGATTACATGGATTTCCTAAGACCATTATTTTAGACAGAGATACAAAGTTTGTTGGGATTTTTTTAGGACACTTTGGAAGAAGATAAATATTGATTTGAAGTATAGTTCCACATTTCACCCACAAACCGATGGATAAATAGAGGTAGTAACTAGAAGTTTGGGTAATTTATTAAGATATTTGGTTGGAGAGAGGATTGGGAGTTGGAATTTAGTCATCTCTCAAGTAGAGTTTTCATATAACAATTTAGTGAATATTGTGTGTGAATTTTGTACCTAGCTGTAGACACAACACTTCAGTAAAACATTAGAGGTTAGCAAAAATCAAAATATGCAAATAAGAACAATATAGCTAACTGGGTGATTTACTGCCTTCTAGTAGGTGCGAGTATGGTATTCTTAGATTAGACCGAGATCAATGACAATGCAACACCTAAACGAAGGATTTAAATGATGAAAGCGATAAAATATGAATGCAAATTAATCTTTTTATTTTTTATTTTTGAAGCAATAAGATGAGGAAAACTGATAATAAATTAATCTAAATGGATTGAAATGATATGAAAATTAAGCTAACAATGATATGAAATATGAAACTAGAATGAATTGAAAACAAGATTGATCTCACAAAATGCTGATTCGCAAGAAGCTTGATGATTCCTCTGATGTCAATTTGCCAAAGTAAGTATGCAAATTCTTTGGATCATCTGTAAAGAGCTGAGTCTTGATTTTATAGAAATCCAGGGCTTGAGGGTGCATGGAAAAAGTCATAAATCACTCTTGATGAACTCAAGTTGATTTTTGAGTTAACAAGAAATTAGAAATAGATAACTCATAAAATTAGGTAAAATCATGCAAGAACAACTTTTTAACTCAAATCAGAAGTTTAGATCAACTTTGAACTCAAAATAGATGTTGAGTTTCGAAAAGATAACAACTTGAATTGATTTTCTGATTTAAATTTTAACTACTTTTTGAATGTGCACAAATAATCATGAATTAATTAAATAAATAAAGTGATTTATCTTCAACTTAACTGATTTTAAATTTAAAAATAACTGATTTGTGGGTTAATCAATTATTTTAAATCAAACTTTATTCAAAAACTATATTATTAAATATTGACAACTGACTTTAATTAATTAAATAGGAATTTAATAAATTAGTCATAAGATTTTTGATTTATTGTCAAAATTAAATAATACAATTTAGGAATAATTATAATTAAATGTAATTAAATAATTAAGTGGTAGTATTAAATCTAATTAATTAAATATTCAGAATATTCAATTAATCAAACTTTAGGATAAATAGAATTTATCACCAAATAATTATTAAATTAAGAATAATTAGGATAAATTAGAAATATTCAAGGAATATTCCTCGATGCAGAATTTAGGATAATCAATTAGGATTCAATAATGTGTAGATATGCCTTAGGTTAGGACTTTGATGTCGATTTCATTCGAATTGAAGATGTAGGAGGTTAATGAACCTATAGCCCATTTTTGGGGTATTACAAATAGGAGTACGGGAAAAACATCATTTCAGATTATTACAGGCATGGATCCTAAGTGTCAAAATTGAGAGACATCAGACATAAAGATAAAAGGAGTGTCGAGGTAGAAGAGTTTATAGATCACATGAAGGTATTGTATAATCAGGTGAAGCAACATTTTGAAGAAATGAATTAGATGTATAATAAGAGGGCAAATGAGAAAAGGAGACAATGAATTTTTAGTTGGGGATGAAGTGATGGTATATTTAAGGAAGGGAAGATTTCCAGTTGGAACATACAATAAGATGAGGATGACAAAGTTTGGACCTTGTAAGTTGTTGAGGAAATTTGATAAAGGGAATGCATATGAAGTTGAGTTTGTGGACAATATGGAAATATCACCTATATTCAATATTATAAATCTATATGAGTTTCATGAGATAAAATTTGGTGGTGATGATAGTGGATCAAAGTTCGAGAAATAGTTTCTTAAGAAGAAATTGGATGAGATTGATGAGATTTTGGATCACAAAGTTGGTAGAAGCACTAGAGGAAGATAATACTTTGAGTATTTTGTGAAGTGGAAAAAATAACCAATTGAGGATTTTTCATGGATTTATTAGGCCAAGGTAGACCATCTTGGTTTTCCTTTAAAATTAAAGTAAGAGGCTCACTTTTCAATAATCTTGGGTGTCTGATGCAAGATAATCTTGCGCTCATGGAAATTTTCCATCAACCAAAAATATTTCTTTTCAGTTTTATCATTTTTTGAGTTTTCTATGTCGTTCCTTCAACTTGGCCTATTTGTTGTTACAAACCTCATGGCATGTTCTAGACATCATGTTTTACCTTTATCTGGGTTTGTACCTCAATTTGCTACTTCGTAGTGGAGATATTTTGGATTATTTCTTAGACTTGTGTATTCTTCATGTTTTACAACTATGATAGAGGCTCCTGATCGTGTGAAGCAATTTGGTCCTTTACAAAGCTTTGTGGTGCATCATTTGATGTTCTTGAGCTTGTGACTAACCTACCTTTGGGTGCATTCTAGATTTCTTAGTGTTTTGGTGGAGTTCCTTGTGATTTAGGTCCTCACCTATATTTGTATTATGTTTTCCTTACCTAGGAAAATGTAATATTTCTTTCCTAACATGATTCTTGTGAAGGCTCTATAAATTGATGTAATGGATATTTAGGAAGGTATTTATTAGATAAATAACCTCTCAAAGGTTCGATTTGAAGGATAGCTCATATTTTCATTATGTAATTAGACATGTTTACATGATTGGTTCATTCTCAACTGTCATGGGGGATATAGATCCACACTTCTTTTTAGATTCAATTTTTTTTTATCATTTTTACTATTTCCAATTATTAGGCATATAAAAATCTATGTTTAGGTGGACCATATTTATTATCAAAATAAAAGGGTTGGTTTTTACCCTTGGGGATCAAAATAGATTCATGATGAGAGGATCATATTAATACCTCCTTCAATTCTCCAAGCTTCTTATCCAAGGTTTGACTATGTCGCTCATCCATAGGAATGGAGTTAGGAAAAATAAGATTGTTGGGGGAATTCTTAGCACCAGATCCTGGTATCAATGTAAGGCCATTATGAGTGACAATGGAAGTAGAATATGGTTTTTCTTTAGGGTTTCCATCCGTAGAGTTAGGATATTTTGGTTTAGTAGGAGCATTTTTATCTTTCAACAATGGGTGGTTTCTCCTATGGTGCCCTTCCTTGTGGAAAAGAAAACATGCATTTAACCCCCCCAAGAAATTCTATGGGGAAACAAATATTTTCTTACTCCATATAAATCTTTAAAATATTTGGGATATCATTCCTAGGATTCACAAGCATGAGAAACCTTGCATCCATATGAGTTAACAGAGTGTTAGAGTCCTGCATTGTAATAACCCTTCCTATAGTTTCCATGGTTTTAGGAAAAAAATTCCACAAAAATGGAGGGATGTTTTTTTATAGTGATCCAACTAGGGCACAATAGACCCAAGACTTCCTCTTTATTATTTTTTGTTGACTGGGACAAAGCCCTAGAAATGCATGAACCAATGTTCCAAAACCATCTCATCACCACCTCTTTTTAGAAAAGAGGGTTTTTGAAAAAAGATAAGAAATAAGCCTTTCTAGATCATTTTGTAGTAGGTGTAATGAAACCCTAACCATTTAGACCAAGCATTAAACATTCAATCATTCATAAATTTGTAAGAGGGGGTCTTAGAAACATCCTGAGTTGCAAGAAAAATAACTACATTATTTAACCTATCCTTGTTTCTATCAATAAATTTAGACATTTGCAAATTTGGTTTGACAACAAGAGAAATTGTAAGGGGGGTCTTACCTCTTCCTCTACTATTATCTTCTAAGGGAAAATATTCTAGAATGACACCAATCTCGAATATTGCACCATCATGGATACTGAATTCACTTATGACTATTTCTTTGAAGGATCTTTTCTCTGACTCTCCACCAATGGTGGTTCTATCGACACTAACAACATTAGTCATGTTAACTGCACCATCACCCATCAACAATAAAGGCTTGGCCCAACCTAGCCACACATGATCAAGTTTGGTCTCCCTGCAACCGGTCAAAAGAATGTTCACATGCATGAGGCCTCCTCAATCAATATGAAAGGATTTGCAGAGCCCTAGCCAAGAGAGCCTATATTTTGATATCTTCCATGGTAGAATTAAGTATTCTTGTTTTTGGCACCACAATTAAATAATTATTTTAATTATTTAATTCACTACCTATGTCTTCTAAAATTAAATAAATTATTTAATGTATTTTATTATTCCACTTTCCCAATGCTAACTCATGCTTTTTGAAAATAAATAAAATATTTAATGTATTTATTCCCCCTCATGCACAACTAAATAATTTTTTAATTATTTAATTCTAATTATATTCTTCACTTCCACCACTCTAAGTCCCACTGACTAACACTTCTTATTTTCAATCAAATCAATCTTCTAATTAATGTAGTTAGTTACATTTTGAATCTTCAATCATGCAGACACTTGACTCTTAATCACTCAAGTTATCTATTCAATCAATTTTTTCATTCGACCAGTCAACTTTCAATTTGTCTCAATGATTTGTCCAATCAGTTTATTTTTAATCAATTCTAGCCCTTCTTTATCAATCAACACCCCTCAATCCAAACCATTTATTGAAATTCAAGATTCTATAAAATGAGATTCAATTCTCATAATTTCCATAGCCACAATTATTGAATTTTCATGTTGTCACATTGAAGAGTGAATTTGAGATCCTAATTTGTATAGAAAATGAGAGAAACAAGGAAGAGTTATTGATAATTATGTGCAATTTGATTTATATTGAATATTATTATGTTGTGCATGGTTGGTTATTTATTGATCTCTCTTTGATAGGTGCAAGATTTGCAATAGGATTGATTCTTTTGTGATTGGATCCTAACGTCTCTTGTTGCAGGTTTGCAAATCCAAAAATTTTACCCCTTACATTATGGCGAACCCGATGTGAACACATTTACTTTTTTTTTTTGGTGTGTTTTTTAATTTTTGAAGACCCAAACTAATTCGGTGCAATTGACAATGAAATAATACAAATGAATGTTTGTGAGTTACGATTCTTTATTTTACATATTCAATTTTTTTGGGTTTTGACCGTTGTTCGTGTGTATTTTTTTGTATTTTTCCACAGAGCTTTTAATGCATTTGCAAATTAAAATGATGCATTCACCAAATTCTAATACATAATCACCAAATCAAATGCCAAATTTGTTAATTTAAACACCACATTCACTTATCAAATGACATATTAGCCTAGTAAGGGTAGGTATAAACAACCTATGCATTCTACTTGAATTAATGTCATTTAGTTTTAATTTTTTGTTTTATGTGTCTTCCCTGTCCTATGTTAGGGTTTTGTGGTTACCAATATTTAATTATAAGCTTATGGAAGTGGCATCGGGTGGATTCATAAAGGAAAAATTATAATTTTGCATATCTTTCTTACATTTCTTATTATTAAGGCCAATTAACTTGTGCTTGAGTGTTTGGCACACTAGCGCAATTTTGTGGGTGGGCCCACTGTGGTGCTAAAAGGTGACCACAATGCACAAGTTATTTTTATAGAGGGTCTACCTTGATGGGAAAAGAGGTACTCACCCCAAGGGATGACCTAATCAATAAAAGGCTAAGGCCAAGCTACTTTTAAACTGGTATATAAGAAAATTGTTTATGATTAATGTCATAATCAATAGGTGTGAATGTGTAATCAATATGGATGTTTCCCTTAGTATTCATGTGATATGTAAAAAACCTCCATTGCAAGACATAAAACACCTTTCTTTGAAAGGTTTGGGATCCCCTTAATCAGGGGGGCTTCTCTTAGTGAACCTGAATCATAGCACATGTGTTCGTGGCATAGTAAAGAATCCCACTATTTTAAAAAAAATATTTCCCAAACTTATTTTTTGTCACCCCCCTCCAATTCCCACCCAATACCCCCCACACCCATTTTCCTATATAAACCCCCACCCCAAAAAAACCCTCCTCCTCCTTCTTTAGACAATATATTGCCCACTTTTTTTGCTCATTTTAAACCCCCCAATATGAACATGCATGGTATTGTATTGCCCCTTTAGTGAAGACCATGTGCCCTCAGTTAGGAAAACTTCCTCATGTATGGCACCCTAAATAGATACCCTTACTAGATAACATTTTTCTAGAATCACAAATCCCAATATTTGCTGGTGTAGAAGTTTGGACCTTCCATGCCACCCCTTATTTACCCTCATTATTGAGACATAAATCCCTTGATTAGATCTCTAGATCTTCAAGGTAAGAGAGTCAAGTGATCCATGTGTCATGTAAGGGGAATCTCATGACACCTAAGTCTCTACTTTTCCACCTTGAGGTAGTATTTGGAGAAATCCAAATGGGTTCCAATGAATATAGCCTCTTTCTAAGACTAGGTTGGACTTGTCTTCAAACTGTCTTTATTTATTGTGAAATACTAGTAGATTCAATTGGGCTCAACTAATTTGCAACTGTCAATCCATTCAGGTTGGTTTTCTAAGGGTTCACAATAGTCATACCATCTTGCGTATCTTCATTGTGCTTGTTAAATTTATTAAACCTTCCCAAACAGAAATGTGCAATTAAGACTTCCTAAGACATGTCTTAGGCATTCTTATATGCATTTTCCATTTTTTGAACCACATCTGACAATTCTACAATGCAATTGCTTATTGATTTATTTACCTAGTGCATCAACTACTGAGATTCATTTTCATTTATTCTTTCACCATAATTTTTATATTCTACTATGCATTCACTCATAAAAAGCCATAATTTCTATCTTTCTATGACACATCTGCCACATTCTATAATGCAACTATTATATTCCTGCATTGTAATTACCTGACAAACCCTATCTTATAAAATTACAATCAGACAAAGTTAGAGTTACCAAATAGATTCCTAAGACTTGTTAAAACCTAAAAAATAGTAGTTGGTATTTTATAGTTTTCATATATCCTTTAAGGTTTGCATTTTTGAGTTTCACTTTGCATTATCTTTCATTCCTAGGTCATAACATAGCATCCATAGTTGGTCCTTGTTTTTAGAATTATCTTAGGGTTTCCTTTTGCATTTCTTATCATTAGGGTTTCCTTATAATTGATTAGGGTTTCCATTTACATACCTTATCATTAGGGTTTCTGTATGCCTCATTAAGTTTCTATTTTGCATAGATCATTAAGGTTACCTTGCATGTTTTTAAATCCAAGAAAAATCACAAAAATATAGCTATGACATCCTCTAGGGTTGGACGTTTTTACCTTTAAGGTTTCCTTTTTTGGAAACTAGATGGTACACCTTTTAGATCCTTCCATAGTGATTGTTAAAATAATTTTAACCTCCTTAGATTTTATTATCCTTTTTCTCACAACCAACATTTTTTCAACCTGTCACTTTTGTCATACCTTTGAGGTTAATAAAATTATCTCAATTACTTAGGTTGTCTCTTAATTTTCTATTCTCAAAATTTCTTGAAAAAATTCCCTTAGGGTATATTTGTTCATACCTTAGTCATTAATATCATTTTACCTTTTTTCATCTACATTAGTATCATACCTAGTCATCATAATCATCATTTTACCTTTTGCATTTTACCTTATAGTCATTCCCAGAATAAAAAAATCACAAAACAATTAGTCATACCTAGTTGTCATCATCATCATTTTACCTTTTTGTATTTTGCATCTTACCTTTGAGTCATTCCCAAAAATTAAAAAAATCCCAAGAAAATTAGTGTCATACCTAGTTTTCATCATCATCATTTTACCTTTTTTCATTTTGTATCTTATCTTAGAGTCATTCCTAAAAATAAAAAATCACAAAAAAATTAGTGTTATACCTAGTCGTCATTATCAGCATTTTACCTTTACATTTTACATCTTACCTTATAGTTATTCCCAAAAATAAATAAAAATCCAAAAACATAGTGTCGTTTCTAGGTTCCTAGATTTGATTCTTAGAGTCATTATTGCATTTACAAATGTCAACTACAGGATCCCAAAGAAACAAAGTTAAATAAACCCCAATAGTGATCCTAACTTTAACCCAACTAGCAATATGGAACTTCCATCTATGGATTTTAACATGCCAAGAACCTCAAGACGTCCACTTAGAGGAGGAGTGACTTTGCCACCATTTCCACTTGTACCTTCTCCAGGTGATGAATTTTCAGTTGAAAACATTTGAGAACAATGTACTATTGTCACAAAAAATTTCACCCTTTTTTAGGTGAGGGTTAGTGACCTAAAAAACCTTGTGAAAAATGGAAACAACTTCCAAGTGTGGGACTTGAAATGTGAGGTTGAGTATCCGGAGAAGGTTGAATTCCTTACAATTAAGATGCACCTAAACTACCAGTTTTGAGGAAAAGGGAGAAGGATATGCTAAAAGGGAAAAGGGTTGATACACCAAATTGAAATATGGTTAATCTCCCTGTCTATAGCTTCACAAGACATTAATAAAAAACCAAAACATACAAATCTAAACTCTATTATATATACCCCCCCCCCCCCACCAAAAATAAAAAATAAAAAATAAACTCATATAAAGGTTACAACTTATTAGATGTTGCAAGAAAAATGATTTTCACAATACAGCAACCATAAGGAGATCTAACATGACACACACACTAGAAATCAGAAAAGAAACATTCACTACATGGCACATGAAATGCACAAGACATTAGAATGGTAAGAAAAGGTAAAACTAAGAATTTTATTACTGCAAGACAAAAGAAAATTACAAGTATAGGGCATAGCGACTATAAATGGACTAGAGAAGAACAACCCAGAAAATATGTACAAAAGTCTCCTTTATAGATTAGGAATAAATCAGATTTTTACAATTGAGTTCAAACTCCTCTTGGGTTGAGTCAAGTTATAGAAGGAAGAAGAAATAAATATCAAATAAAATCTGATCTTTGTTACAACTTGATTCATGGAAGTGACAGAAAGGGCCAAATGAATGTAGCAATAGTTGAAAGGCATAAAATATACTTGTAAATGATAAATGAATATGGACTTCACTGATGTCATGTTACATAGACAAAAGAAGTCACTTGGCATTGAATATTTAGTTTCGATATCATGTTCAAGCCATAAACAATCAAATCAGGCTGCTGGAAAAAACTTGTTGAGGTGGTTAACATGACACATTAAGCCACCTTGCACGCCTGTAAGAAGTTCCACCACATGAAAAAATTAGACCCGGGCCATCATTCTAAATGTGAGTCATTGATGAAGATCCTTGATCAGAATGGGTGGTCCAGATGTGCCACAAGAACTCCTAATGTAAGACTAAAACACAATTGTTGATAAAAAAAATATCTTTAATTAGATAGTTGGCATGGCTTTGAAACTAAAGGCACTGAGAAGGATGGAAGAAACCGTGAAATTGAAAATTTTCACCATTTCGCAAGATTCCATTTTGTCCCTTGTGAAATTGCGAAAAGGGGATAACACGGTGTGTTAACCCACCTGTCACTATTTTATAGAAGACCAAAAATGACTGCATGAAATAGTGAAAACCACTTGAGGAAGTCAGTAAGAGAAAGAAAGGGTCCAATTAACCAATGACATAAGGGGAAATGGACTAGTTACCTTAAGTGATTATGACCGGTGATAACTAGTCAACTGCAATTTAAAACCAAGGGTGCCAACTAAAGTCAAAGGCCCAAAAAAGAGTATTTTTTGTCATTTCGCACCTTTTCTTGAAGGGTTTTATGAAATGGTGAAAACACCATGTTAGCCCATTAGGATTATAACATGTCATTTTATCCATTGTTGATATCTCAAATCAGTTATTTGTGTTGGGCTTAGTGGTGGCAAAAATAGCCAACATTTTTGGAGACTCAAAGGGGATGCTTTCTTGCTAAGTATAAGATTAGTGGCCTTAAGTAATCCATTGAGAATTGAGTCACAACATTGAAATGATGTGTTATTCCTCCTTTAACTTCATGAAAATATGAAAACTCAACAAAAGACCAAAATTTTCTATCTCCCTCATGAAAATATGCAAACTCAAAAAAGACCAAAATTTGCTATCTCTAGGAGGGAGACAACTGTGTTCATTTACTTCTTGGAAAGAAAACAAAATCTACTTAGAACTATGTACAAGTATTTACATATAAAAATATCAAACAAAGACATTAACTGGGTAACTGGACATAATAACCTGGCCAAAATAACCCTGGACACAATAACCCTGCCATAATAACCCAAGGACACAATAACCCAGGGTCATAATCACCCATGGTCAAAATAACCCACGGTCAAAATAACCCATGGACAAAATAACCCATGGTCATTTTAGATCAAGTTAGTATGCTAAAAAAGGGATTGTGAGGCACCATAGAGGATATGTGGGTCATTTTTAGACCATATATCCATTATATACCCCTAAAATAGCCTTAAAACATTTTTTATATTCTTAAATAACTTATAAAATGGTAAATAATTATAGAAATAAAGACAAATTCATGGGAATAAGATAAATAAGAGTTATTATGAAAAGATATAAGTCAAAAGGTATTAAGAGGATATATAAAGTGGTAGAATTAAGAGAAGTAAAGGAAGGAAGAAGGGGAGAAGAATTAAGAGTGTGTAGAGTGATAACAAAAAGAGAAATCAAAATTCATAAAAAATATATGTCTTAATATAATTTTTTGAACATGATATTAAATTTTCCTAGGGGTTTCTATAAAAGTATAATATACTTTTAGGGAATCAAGAAATTCTTCATAATTTCTAATATATGCAATGCCTCTTCAATTTTTAACAAGTCAAAAAAATAAGAAATTACTCATTTTAAATGGTTACACATTTTTGCTTCATCGAAAAGGTTTCAATAAAATTATTTGGTGTTGTACATAATATTTTACAAATAAATGTTCAAGTCAGTGATATACTACAACACAAAAAAAATCTGGTCATGTGATTAGTAGTACAGGACATAATCATGCTCCAAAAATTGAGATGATCGATGTCAAACAAAAGTTGAATGAAATGAAAGACATGGTGTGCTTGACTTAAGACTCTACAAGAAATATCATTTCTACTACATGTTCAAATATTTTATTACCGGTAGCAAGATCAATACCATCAACCAGTGCATTATCCAAAATGATTCGAAGGAAAAGAGTAATTTGACACTTTAATTAAAAATTTGAATTAAAATTTTTTTTAGAAATATACTTGTAATTTATAAATTTTGTTTTCCTTTCTCTATAATCTTATGGGGTTATTTTGTCCATGGGTTATTTTGACTGCAGGTTATTTTGGATTGGGTTATTATGACCCTGGGTTATTTTGTCCTCAGGTTATTGTGGTCGGGTTATTTTGTCTAGGGTTATTTTGGCTAGGTTATTATGTCCTGTAACCCTCCTCCATTGGTAGTTTCTCTGGAATTGTCTCTAATATGAGTGAAGGTACATCCACCTCCTCGAGTCCCATGAAGAAAGGATGATAATCATAAGAAGACTCATAAACATCAAGCTAAGGGGGTGTTTAAGGTGTAGGCTGAGGATCCTTTCATCTTGAAATGGCGATCCTAGGAGGCTCACTCCTTTTGAAGATAGGAAACTTACATTTGGGTGGGTCTTCTTCAGATGGTGGATCTAAAAATGTGGTGGGTCAATGGGCCTCTAGCTCTTGTGTAGATTTTGGTATTGGATGGGGAGTGCTTTGTCTTAAGCTAGAAAAATTTCATCTAGGAGCCTCTTGTGCTTTAGATGCTGACATTTGAGAAAGATTATGCCTTGTTACCTCTTTTTTGCAACAATCCTTCTTTTGAGGTCCTCCTCAAACTACCCTTTTTGTGTCTCCCACTCTGGAGAGTGAAAGAGATTCTGATAGTCTTGTTCTTTTTGATGAGGATAGGCCTAACAAGAAAACTCCTCATATTTCCCTTGTTGAAAATCCATTTGTTCCAGCACTGTATAAAGATAGGCCTGATGATCCATCCCCTTCTACTCCTACTGCATGTTGATTTCATCTATTTGCCTCTAGAAATCTAGTGATATTTTCCTTATACTACTAATTTCATTTGTAAATGAGGAAGGTGGAGCAGGGGTGGGAGGGTGGCTAGTATATTAAGCAAGTTGGTTCTTTGATGTTGTGGAAGAAATTGGGCCCAAAAAGGGATTTTCTTTCATTTTTTATTTTATTTGTGACTACATGCTTCATAACTCTTGCATCAATGGAAGATGGGTAGAAAAGTGGTGAGTATGTTGGCCATAATGAGGTTGTGGATCAAGTTGACATTGATAATAGGAGGGTAGAGGGAAAAAATTATCATGATATGTAAGGGAATAATAAATATTATTATATAAAGGACCCATGATTAGGAATTCAAATAAACAATCCCATAGAAATTTTGAAGAAACATAAAAGATAAAAAAATGATTTTACACATACCAACACTTGGACTACTTGAAACCAATATATTTTTCACTAAGAGTCACCATAGTGTTTAATGAAATTATTCCAAAGGCTATTGGAACTAAAAAAACACCCAAATATTTAGTTAATGAATTTTAGAATGGTCCACCAGGGGATGTTCTTGAACTGATCTAAATCTCTGCCCCATTGGGCATGCCAAAAATTGTTAACACAAAATTTTTCACCCTTGTTTAGGTGAGGGTTAGTGACATAAAAAACCATGTGAAACATGGAAACAACCTCCAAGTGTTGGACTTGAAATGTGAGGTTGAGTCTCTAGAGAAGGCCAACTTCCTTATAATCAACATATACCTAAACTATTGCTTTTGGGGATCAGGGAGAAGGATATGCTAAAAGGTAAAATGAGTGATGCACCAAATTGAAATATGGTTACTCTACCTACTTGTAGCTACACAAGACATTAATAAAACACCCAAATATATAAATCTCAACTCTATTATACCCCCCAAAACTCATATTAAGGTCACAACTGATCAGATGTTACAAGGAAAATGTTTTTCACAATACAACCACCATAATAAGATCTAACACGACACACAAACTGGAAAACAAAAAAGAAAAATTCACTACAAGGAACATGAAATGCACAAGATAGTAAAATGGTAATAAAAGGTAAAACTCATAATTTTATTATTGCAAGGTAAAAGAAAATTACAAGTACAGGGAATAGCCACTGCAAATGAACCAGAGAAGAACAACCTAGAAAATATGTACAAAAATTGCCTGTATAGATCAAACATAACTCATATTTTTACAATTAAGTTCAAACCTCTCTAGGATTGAGTCAAGTTATAGAAGGAAGAAGAAATAAATATCAAATAAAATCTGATTTGTGTTACAACTTGATTCATGGAAGTGATAGAAAGGGCCAAATGAATGCATTGATAATTGAAAGGGATAAAATATCCATGTAAATGATAAATGAGCACATAATGCACTAACGTCATATTACAGGGCCAAAATAAATTTCTCAACATTGAATATTTAGTCCTAGTGCCATGTTCAGACTACAAATAGTCAAATCAGGTCGCTAGTAAAAAATTGTCAAGCCAATTAATACAATGTGCCTACCCCGCACACCTGTAAAAAGCACCACGATGCATGGAAATTAGACCCAGGACATCAGTCTAATTTTGAGTCATTGATGAAGATCCTTGATCAAAATGGATAGCCCATATGTGGCATAAAAACTCCCAATGTAAGATTAAAACACAATATTTGATCAATAAGCTCCTTAATCAAATGGTTGGTGTGGCTTCACAACTAACAACATTGAGGAAGATGGAAGAAACCGTGAAATGGTGAAATTTTCTCATTTCACAAGATGTCATTTTCCCCTTGCAAAATAGAAAAAGGGGATGTTACACAACATGTTAACCCACCTGTCTTTGTTTCACAGACATAAGGGGACATGAACTGGTTACCTTAAGTTATTATGGCCAATGAAAACTGGCCAATTGTAATTTAAAACCAAGGGCACCAACTAAAGTCAAAGGCCCAAAAAAGAGTGGTTTTTTGCATTCTGCACCTATGCTTGAAGAGTTCTATGAAATGGAGAAAATATTTTGTTATCCCACCAAGATGATCACATGTCATGTTAGGCCACTACCAATATCTCATATCGTTTATCTTTGTTGGGATTAGTGGTGGCAAAAATAGCCAACATTTACCCAAGAAGAAATTGAACATGCACTAGAAGACCCTAGAATTATGGTCGTGATGGATGTGTTATTATCTATCGATCCCAATTGATACTTCTATTTTCTTTTATGAAGTAGATAAAAACTACCCATAGTGTTTGACATATTAATCATTATAGAACATGTGACACAAACTCAAACACACTCAATTGGGGCTACTCACGCATCTACATCTTCCCAAATATCCTCAAGCATGCCCTCTAGCAATATGTCCCACGATGTTATACATGTTATGACCTCCACGACATCATTTGGGTTCCAATATAACAAGCCACTATTCACTAGTAATCTAATGACAACGAGCACCAACACAAGTGTCAATGCATCCTCACCCATGTCACAAGCTAACATGACAATTAATCGTTAATCTACAACAAGTACCACTAATACCATGGCAACAACAAATCAAATGAGCACATCTAATCCCTTGGGATCCATGAGAAATCAAACCAACATGATCCCCCAGGTGTTAATTCAAATTAGAGAAATCACACTATTGCCTCATAAGGAGAACCTCCCAACCAAGGTCCATGTATCACACTCTAAGGTTCTCCTCCAAATCAATGACTAAACAATCAGAATCTTGGCTACCAAGGGGTATCGACAAACCCTAGTGGACATAATGTTGTAGAAAATCCTTTTATGTTGGTAAATCCCACACTCAATTATTTTACATTGCCTCAAGCTTCCACACCATCTTATACATCCACATCCAACCCAAACCCTGCACACCAAGTGACATATACATACAATCAAACACCTTCCTATCATAGTGGAAATCCTTTTATAGACCAAAAATTTGGAGTTGGTACACATGTTCCACTTACACCCACTGGGATATTGGCATAGAACGTGAAAAATATTCAAAAATAAATGACTAATCTTCAAATCAATGTCCCTAAGAAGACATATTCATTGGAAGACCTATGCCCCTACTCATCTAATAGGACACTATAAATGCCACCTTTTCTTCCTAATTTTGAAGTGGTGAAATTTGAAAAATATAAGGAAAAGGGTGACTCAAGAGACCATATCAAATAATAATTCATGAAATGCATACAAGTGGCCCACAATGACACTTGTCTAATGAGACTCTTTCCAATCAATCTTAGTGAGCCAACTATGGAATGGTTCACATGACTACCTTTAGGTATGGTGCAGGAGCACCTAGCCTCATCCATGGATATGGAAAAAATTGATAATATTTTTATGGTTTGAGTCTTATTAGATTTAATAATTTCCTAATAGACCATCTTTTGTTAGTAGACATCCAAGAGTGTGCGATAGTGAGCAACATTGTCAAATGTTGTTTAAAAGTTGTAATATTGACAAGAGTTGTCAATATTGTATATATTATGTCCTAATCATGTAATAAGGATAAATAAGCCATGGTGAATTAGTTTGAGTCAGTTTTAATCCCTATAAGGTCATTATGATGTCATATTTAAAGTATTGCAAAAAATGTCAAAAATATCATAGAAATTGTTAAGTTGTAAAAGTGAAAAATTGCACAATTTGTAAAAGTTGTAATCCAAATGGTCATGAAGGTTTGAAATATAGTTATAACTATCATAGAGAATTTTAAAAGGCTTATAAAACCAAGAATGGTGGAACCAAGTGGGGGAGATCAATTTTGTAAAGTTTGTATGAAGAAATTTAATAAAGAAAGTTGATTGTCACATATTTTTGTAAGATTATGACTGCTGCAATGTATGCTCATACATGAAGTTATTTAGATATGTACTTTTTTATAAGAGTTATAAAAATGAATAATATTTCATTTGAACCCATTCTTATTCATTTTTATGGTGTATTTTGGAAGATATGGAAATTGGAGTGAGTGCATTTCCTAGATTGTTCTGGTAACAGTCGTGTTGCAGTGCTATGTACAAAGTGGTACAGCCTCAAAATAAACCAAGTCTAGTATGGATGGATATGGGATGAAATCATATTTCCAATTCAAGTGGTCTCATGAATTTTCATGAAGTATTAAGTATTTCATGAAGGTTTTAGTAAAAAAGGGTAAAAAATCAGGCTAGGGTAAACAACGACTAAAGAAATTTGTGTATATTTCATTTCCTAGGATGAATAGGGCTACAAATTCAGGGAATGAATCCTTGGGAGGTATTATTTAATATTCCAATGAATTATAATTTAATGTCAAGATTTGAATGAATTCCTATGATGCGTTGGGTTAGTAAGTTGATGTCACAGTCTATTAGACTCATTGAAAATTTTGATTTTGGGGGCATAATTGATGGGTGACTTGAATAAGGTTGTGCAAGAAGATTTAGGAAGGTTATACAGAAATTAATCAAGATGTTTGAAGAATTGGTATGGTCAGGAGAGGCCCTGGATATAGTTTTCCATAAAACCCTCCTTGAAAGTGTCTAGAATGAGGGTTTCTTGTTTCAATGCATTAATGAGTGTCTCTAGGCTTGGATTTTTTTATCTTGCTCATTTATAACCTGTAGAAAATATTTGAGCACATTTTGGGGATTGGGAAGAAGTTATGTTAGTAGATCCTTTGGAAAAGTGGCCTAATTAACCTTAAAACTTAGCAAATCAATCACTACTTGGTCGAAATGGTCCAAAGAAACATATGCCCATTTTGAAGTATGTTTTAAAAGTCCCAAAAGGGTATCTGAACAACCATTAATTTTTTGGATTTGGTATATTTATAAGAAGTTGTGATCAGTTTTGTCACTATCGAGGGCTAGTAGCCAATAGGCCTGATTTTCGGAAGCATCTAAAAACTAATGAAACCAGAGGTTTTGAGTTCCACCATGGGTGTAAAAATTATTTATTTGGGTGTTCTACTATGTATTTGAAGTTGGTTAGGTATTTTAAACATAAAAGGCCTCATTTTCTATTTGTGGCCTATAGGGAGGGATGTCATTATCAAGAGGATTTCAAGAAGTTTGTGAAGGGTTGTTATGGTTATTGTTTGAGATCCAATACTTGATGATTTCTCGTTGATTTGAATATGTTGAAAAACCTAAATTTTTTCTTTGAAGGTGCACTTTGTGAAGTGAGTACTTGTGTTGAGTTTGTGAGAAGGGCCTAAGCCCATTGAAGGGAAATATGATTATATGTTGTTGAGATTTGAACCCAAGCCTCTACATCAATGTAGAAGGTCTTGGAATGAACTAGCTAAGAATTTTGTTCCCATTATTCTCATAACATTATCACTAAATTATCAATCATGGATCTTTCCAACATGAAACAAAAAAATGGGGAGATTTTCTCTTCTTTCTTACAATGTTGGAGAGACATGTCTTCTAAAGCCCCATTTCACATTGCAAAAAAAGATAAGATCTCGATGTTTATTTAGAATTTCCAACTTGTCATAATGTGTGCTTGACACTCACAATGCATTGACACCTTTGAGGAGCTTACAAAACAAGGTCTAAAAGCAAAGAGAGCACTCACATTAAAAGGTATAATCAAAAGCAACATAGAGACCAATACCGCTTCATATTATGAAAAATCAAAATATTGGTCCAAAATTAAAAACTGTCACCATTGATAACATAGTTAATAATCAATCTTTCAATAGAGTGCAGCCAATGTTGCGTCTTCAAGGGACACCCAAAACCAATACTCCCAAAACCAACAACAATGTGCCTCAAAGTGGGAGTCAGTCACCCATTGTTATGAATGATCAACAACGTTGTTACCATAAATCAAAAACTATGAACCAAGCCCATTCAAACCCTTGTGGTGGAACGATAATAATTTTTGTGACTACCATCTCACCAAGAGACATAAGACTGCAAAATCATATTGGCTTAATGTTGGTAAATAAATTTGTTAGTGCAATTATTTCTTTGAAAGTGGCCATTTTTTTCCCTATCAGTAGTGAAAAATATATCAATATTTGGAGATATTTCAATCTTCCTCTTCGTTTGAGACAGACAACTCCCTCATATGATGGGGTTATTTAATAATTTGTGTACTTTTAACCAAAATTTACAAAAAGGAGAAACAATAATCTAAAAGAGAATGAACAATAGAAACCCTATCAAAAGATATACAAAAACCAAATAGGATTCCATAATGGATGATAATTACAAAGGGGTTTTATCAAAAAATATTTATATCCATGCAATGACGATGAACACAAAATCATATATCTCAACATGTGAAGAGACAGACTACTTCATCACATTCAACCCAAGATACCACAATTTGATTGTGTATTATTACATCAACTACATAGATATCAATGTCTTCCACATGCATAAAAAGGTTACCTACTTAACATATAAGAAGTTAACAATGATAACATGAACTAAAATGTATTCTTTATTATCTTTTGAAATTATACAATCACAAAATCCTTCCTATGCACACTGTCGGTTTATCTTTGTGAACTTGAAGATTTGGTTTTGAAAGTTCTATATGAATTGAGAATTTCCATTGTAGACTCATAACCAAGAATGAATACATTGTCAATTTTTAATTTTAAAATGACTTGTTCATCTTGCACCTCCAATAATTCCTGATGGTAAACTGGTATGTTGCAAGCATCCACAGTTACTGAAATAACACTTGGTCTCTTCATTACATTTGCATGCTTTGAAAGTGAATCATCAGAAATATCAAGAATATCTCCTATACACTTATCTATTTAAATCGGTTGCATGAGTAGTTGCAAAAAATTTCAGCTTATTCAATGACCTCCTATTTGAAAAAGACTTCTCTTGGACTACTTGTGATGAACTTTTGTTAATAGTGACTCACATCTTTTCCATACTCATGTATAGTCTGCATGAAGACTTGGTTACTTGCATCCTTGTTCATTTTATGTTCTTGCTCCTTTCCTCCAATATACTTTACAATGATAGACATATGGCTTTGAACCTTTTTAAACGCATTCAAGATATCATATAGAGGTATGTCCATTGGTACCCAAGGAATCTTTTGGATAGTTACATTCTCTGTAGATACTTCATCTCCTAGATGTACTGACAAATTATTTAGCAACACCAAACCAATTATATTTTTAGGTTGTTCATAATATATAGGCACTCTACTATGTCCTTTTTATAGTATTAAATTCATCTAGTTCTGTCATAACCCAATTTGGTTCACCTAGTTTTTAGGACCTTTTTAGTGACTTATTCAGACTTAAGTTGACTTGGTCGAAGGTTTGTCGACCCAAGTCATTTATGATAAATGATTTAGACATAGTTTTATTATGTTTTTCTAATTATTTTATGATGAAATATGTTGATGAAATTAAATTATGATGTTATGTGTGGAATTTTACATGCATTATGAAATATGTTTATTGATAATTATAGATGAAATTTTAAATGTTGATTATGTTGTGCATTTTATTCAATTATGGGTTTAATGAGACTAACCTACTGATGATCTTTTGAGTTTGAGCATGGATGACAGGAGAGGAAGACATAAATGTGATTAAGGTAGAGGAATTTATCTCCTCGATAAGGATGTGATGGGAATAATATTTGGTCACAAGGACACACCATGTAGATTTTGCTTTCATGTATAAATGAGTTCTTCCTTTATCGCTTGAGTTCAAATTTGGAGCTTTTAATTGTGTGATTGAATTGATTTTGGATGCTCAGGGAGTAACGAATTTAGTTTGTTTTCATTAAAATATGTTAGATATGGTTAAGTAATTTAGTCAAGTGATTTATTTGTAATCTTTTAATTAATTTGAGTAAGTTATATTTATAGATTGAATAATAATATTTTTTAAATATATTTGATCTTATGTTAATGCATTGTTTTCTCTTTCTTTTGGTAAAAATGACTTATGATTATTATATAGAAAACTTAATCTACACATGGAAGAAAATAGAAATTATAAATTCAACTCAAAATTTCATTTAGCTTTCCATCCCTTAGTTGTGACAGTCAAGAAATATGAGTATGGTCACGCAGAAGTTAATTAATAGAATGAGATGGCAATCAGGGGGAGTGATAAGGATACGATGATAGTTACACAAGGGAAGATGTTGTTTGCATGGAAAAAACGTTAAGTCACATACTCGCATTTTCCCTCCATGCTGCGAGATTTCAGAGAAGGAAGCGTGAATTGTTTTAGGTTCCATTTTGGTTCAGATTTATAACAATTATTTCAGGTTCTACATTCTTTCTTAAGTATTTAAGATTCAAAAATGGTGATGCAATACGTTTTCTTTTGCAAATATGTGTTGTGTTGATGAATTGTTTTATTTATGATGTAATAATGAAGTGAAATACTGTTATATTTTTTTAGTTTTCTTCCTAATATGAGCAAGAGGCATTTTAAATTATTTCTCTTGGTATATGTTCTCTGTTATAAAATGTGCTAGAAATTGGTTTAGTTTGTATTTAAACATGTTGTTGTTTAGTTCATTTAAACTGTACAAATTAAATATTTTTCCTGTAGCAACTTGAATAATGTCCAATTAATTTGTTTAAACGTTGTAGAAAATTGTTATCACTGATCTATTTTAATAAACTTAGAAGCTGGAAAGAAATTTGATTTTTTTTTTTTTTAAAGTTGAAATTAGATAACAGTGTTAAAAACTAGCATGTGATAAAAATTTTGTAACTACAAGAAAATCTATCTGACAACCATTATTAGAAAATAGGGAAATTTCTTTTGCTATTATTTCCTTCAAAAAGTGTGATAAGATGTAAAAGTAATTCCCATAGCAATTCAAATGATGTCATTTAGCTTTTTCCAAAATACAACAAGACATACTTGAACTTCCTGTAGCATGAGTATGATCCCATAAAATAAGAAATGTAGAGTTTCTTTATTTTCCATGTTTCTGAGTTTGTGAATATCTTATTTCCATATGAAGTAAATGCTAGATTGTTATTATAGAAGATTAACTATGTTAAATTACTATTATAAAAGGATAAATTTGTATTCATGTTGTTTTAGTCTTAATTATTCTAATTTGAGAAAGATATAATGGGAAAGGGTGTCAAGTATGGATAAATAGAGAAGGGTAAAATTTATTCTTTCTTTTACCTACTAGTAGAAAAATGGTTATTTATATGCTTAGGCTTAAGCTATGTAAACACATAATGGATTTTGTGTTGGTTATTTTCTTTCTCTCTATCATATCTATGTCAGTTCTACTTTATGTATGAAAAAGTAGTTAGTTCACAACTTGCACTAAATTCCTTTCCGATCCATCAGTGTCAAGTTGATAGGTTCCTTGAGCAGGGTCAGTGTGCTCTTCATTTTAGGATGAGCCCCGAGGGAGATAACCACTCCGTGGTTGGGCAGAACAAATGTCTGGATCACATTTCTGTCTTGAGATTCGTAGATGGATGACTAGCAGTCTGATGGCATAGGAGGCATGATTATGCAGATGACTAATCATTTGATGGCATATATTTGGATATCTTGTATCATTACGGCCTATTTGGTCTTGTACTCTATTGTATTTGTATCTATGTACTTTGATGTATGATGTGTGATAGTATGGTCAACATCCCTTATGTATTATTTACTCATGTTGTACTATCGACAATATGGTTGATTTCTATTTTGTACATTGATGTTATTTACATTATTTCAGACTATTGTAATTTCTTAATTATGGAAATAGAATTTATTATGAGGAAAAGTCTTTATGATTTAGTAGAATTTGTTTTTTTTATTTGAATTTCTAATTTTCCCGTTGTTGAGCTTACGTGTCTCTTGTGAGATGTATTTCGGTCTTTACAAGTCTTGATCAAGATTTTTATTGACATCAATTAGTTTCTGAAATTGGAGCCATTGCACATTTTGTAGTTTTTTTGTTAATTCCAATGCTACAACAATTATTTTTGTTTCATCATGTGTGAGTTCTTAGCCTTTTCATGCCTCGTTTCCAGGAAAATTCACCAATATTTTCATATTAACTCTGCAAAAGAGAGCAACATGTCCTTCGCCCAACAACAAATCTAAGAGCTTACTTATTGGCCATACAACTGGAAAATAGATCCAAACAATCACATGAACCACATGTGCCACTTTTAGCACCAACTACTAAGCCATATCAAGAATAAACATGTGTTGAGATATAATCTCTCCAAATAAGAGTATCAAAGTAGAAAATGTTAAAATAGCACCCCATGGTGACACTAAGCTATCAAAGAAAAGAGGAAGTACCTCCATAGCAAGAGTGTTTCTTATCAAAAGTGCACACAAAAACAAATGTTGTATTTTCACCACAACCATAATTTTAGTATCTAGGACAAATGTCATACTTCGATAACCAGAATTGACAGTAGAAAATTAATTTATTTAAACATTGTAGAAAATTTTTATCACTGATCTATTTTAATAAGCTTAGAAGCTGGAAAGAAATTTGAATTATTTTTTTTTGAAAGTTGAAATTAGATAACAGTGTTAAAAATTAGCATGTGATAAAAAGTTTGTAACCACAAGAAAGTTTGTCTGACAACCATTATTAGAAAATAGGGAAATTCCTTTTGTTATTCTTTCGTTCAAAAACTATGATAAGATGTAAAAGTACTTACTGTAGCAATTGAAATGTTGTCGTTTAGTTTTTTCCAAAATATGCAAGACATGCTTGAACTTCTTATAGCGTGAGTATGATCCCATAAAATAAGAAATGTAGAGTTTCTTTATTTTCCATGTTTATGAGTTTGTGAATATCTTATTTATGTATGAAGTAAATGCTAGATTGTTATAAAAATTACATTTTTATCATAGAAGATTAACTATGTTAAATTACTTTTATAAAAGGATAAATTTGTATTCATGTTGTTTTAGTCCTACTTATTCTAGTTTGAGAAAGATATCATGGGAAAGGGTGCCAAATATGGATAAATAGAGAAGGGTAAAATTTATTATTTCTTTTACCTGCCAGTAGAAATATGGTTATTTATATGCTTAGGCTTAAGCTATGTAAACACATAATGGATTTTGTGTTGGTTATTTTCTTTCTCTCTATCATATCTATGTCAGTTTTATTTTATGTATGAAAAAGTAGTTAGTTCATAGCTTGCACCAAATTCCTTTCTGATCCATCAGTGTCAAGTTGATAGGTTCCTCAAGCAGAGTCGATGTGCTCTTCATTTCAGGATGAGCCCCAGGGGAGCTAACCACTCCGTGGTTGGGCAGAACAAATGTTTGGATCACATTTTCATCTTGAGATTTACAGATGGACGACTGACAGTCTGATGGAATAGGAGACACAATTATGCAGATGATTGATAGTCCGATGGTATATATTTGGATATGTTGTATCATTACAACCTATTTGGTCTTGTACTCTATTGTATGTGTATCTATGTACTTTGATGTATGATGTGCGACAGTATGGTCAGCACCTCGTATGTATTATTTACTCATGTTGTACTATCGACAATATGGTCAATTTATATTTTTTACATTGATGTTGTTGACATTATTTCATACTATTGTAATTTCTTAATTATGGAAAGAGAATTTATTATGAGGAAAAGTCTTTATGATTTAGTAGACTTTGTTTTTTTATTTGACTTTCTGGTTTTTTTTTGTTGAGCTTACGTATCTCTTGTGAGATAGATTTCAGTATGTATACGTCTTTATCAAGATTTGTATTGACATCAATTACAAATGTTTATGAAATTGGAGCCATTGCACATTTTGTAGTTTTTCTTGTTAATTCCAATTCCACAACAGTGATTTTTGTTTCATCATGCATGAGTTCTTAGCCTTTTCATGCCTCGTTTCTAGGAAAATTCACCAATGTTTTCAAATTAGCTCTACAAAAGAGAGAAACATGTCCTTCACCCAACAACAAATCTAAGAGCTTACTTATTGGCCATGCAACTGGAAAATAGATCCAAACAATCACATCAACCACTTGTACCACTTTTAGCACCAACTACTAAACCATATCAAGAACAAACAGATTGAGGTATAATCTCTCCAAATAAGAGTGTCAAAGTAGAAAATATTAAAATGCCACCCCATGGTGACACTAAGCTATCGAAGAAAAGAGGAAGTGCCTCCATAGCAAGAGTGTTTCCTATCAAAAGTGCACACAAAAACAAATGTATTTTTACCACAACCATAATTTTAGCATCTAGGACAAATGTCATACTTCAATAACTAGAATTGACAGTGTGGATCTCATTAACTACATCTCTACTAACTATCATTTGAGTCTCCATTGTCTGCACTTATTATATATTTATATTTTACAAGTGTATCATTGTGAATTATTGTCATTGTAGTTTTCTTTGTCTCTATGTCATTTCATTAGAATGTGGTGTTCCCACTAAGGTATTTTGTCAACCAAGCCATAGGCTTGTGTCTATAATTCCATGCTTTGCATGCATGTTAATTGGTGATATTTATCTTAGACTCTTTTGTTATGACTCGGTCCATCTTTTTGGTGCATGCGGTAGGAGGATGCTAGCAAAGGTTGTGGAATTTATATTTACACCTACCAATGACATTAGCTCAAGAATTTTTGAGGCTGATTCTACAAATCCAATTTTTTTTTCCTATAAATACAGTATGAGATAATATGATAGTTCTTGTAGGTATTATTTCAAACTCTTCTCTTACCATTTATATCCTCTACACATTGTGACTATTGAAAAATTTTGTCATGTATTTTGCTTGGATGGGCGTCCATGCTCTATTATAAATCTACCATGAGGTGTGTATCCTAAAATCGTTTCACTTCGTCCTTGAGATGAGTCTCTTTGGGGAAGCATGTCAAACATTTCGCACTTCATATCCATGTTCCACATTTCTCATCCCCAATCATAAAAACACATTACTTTTGGGTATTTTGTCAAATAGTGGGCACATTGTCTTTGTTTCCACATTTTTCCTTTGAGAGAATCTATCAAAATTTCAGCATGCCTTGATGGAGGTGTGTATGTTTGAAGCCTCTTCTTTGCATGGGCATGTAGAATGTTGTCAAATATTCCTTCATTTAATTTTACTCCTACTAATGGTATTCTCCTGTAAGTTCAAACCTTTTCATAATTTCATTTTATGTAGACCTTTCACTAGTTTTTTTCTATTCCCTGAGAATACATGTTCAAGCATTTGGTGAAATAGTAGGTGTGCTTTTTCTATGAGTCTGGATCTTTCATATATGATTTCTAGAGCTTCTATGACTTTAATGTGTTTTCTTTTGAGTTTCCATGCTACCTCAATATTTTTAGTTGATACATAAGGAAGATGTCTCCTTGAAGCATTTTACACTATTGCAATTATAGATAGCCATCCCTTATTCATTTATATACATTATATATATGCATATAGATACATATACATATATAAATACATACACACACACACACACAGATATATATATATATATATATATATATATATATATATATATATATATATATATATATATATATATATATATATATATATATATATATATATATATATATATATATATATATATATATATATATATATATATATATATATATATATATATATATATGTATGTATGTATGTATGTATGTATGTATGTATGTATGTATGTATGTATGTATGTACGCACGTACATACCTATTTGCATCATCTTGTAACAACCTTAGCTAGCTTTGTGCATCTTCAGAGTAGACATACCTATTATAAAATTTAACAATGGATGGTCATTGATTGGGCATATGCAATGTAATTCTCATGGATTTTGTATATTCAGTCCCCACAAATAGATCTTACAAAATTAGGACATTTCAAAGTGCTTCATGGATTCAAAAATTTTGAGATTTTCCTATGAAATCCATTCTGAACATATATGCAGTAATTACATTTCATCTCCTTAGAAGATCAAAACTTACAAGTTCTCTATTCATGAATTAGAAGATGAGGGGCTTAACTTGGAAAGAGGTTAATTAACCTCTAACTTTTGTGCATTATATAAACGTTTATTAACCTTTTCATGGATTTGGAAAAGTTAATTAACTTTTCATGCCTCCAGGAAGAGTTAATTAACTTTTATATTTCACATTTTTTCTAAGAATTAATTAACCTTTCTTTGATTTGATAGGTTAATGAACTTCAAACTTTTGCGTGAAAATAAGAAAACACTTAATGAAAAACAACTTTTGAAAGAATAAGGGTTTTTCAAAAATCTAAAATGCAAAATCCAAAAAGTCAAACATATTAAATCAATTAATTAAAAAATGGAAAGGATTTCATTAAATAATTTAATATTTTCCCTTTTGAAACTCGATAGTATTTATGGAAAGGTTCCAACAACTCTTGACTGAAAAAAAAAACTTAAGCCTCAATATTTGAACTAGAATTTGAGGATGATTGTCTCAGAAAAATATTTTGTATTTTGAAAAGACATTATTTTATGGTGTCAAAATTAGGGGAAAACTTAATAATATAGTCCAATACCTAATCGAATGTAGAGAAACTGAAGTCCTTAATAATCCTAGTACATCTAATAAGGATCACACAATTTTCAAGAATCCATTACAAGATCATGACAAGGGAAATCCCACTTCATTAAGGAAACACAACAAGGCTAACTACACTTATTGTGCCCATCAACATGTTGTTAATCATATCTAGTCTAATCTGATTATACCATAAATACTATCACAGTCAAGGGAAAAGATGTTGAATGTGATGTGGCTACCCACAGAACAAAAATCACAGTCCAAGGTACCCCATCTAAATCATTAGTACAATCCAATTCCTAAATCCCCTTGATAGGTTAGTAAAAATTATTAGACCATCTTAAGACCTCCATGTAGATTTCAATGTTTGAGTTGTTGCATATCCCACCCAATCACAATGTAGTCCTAAATTAAGCCTTACTAGAGCCATTTGTTTCTCCAAACATTGAGGTTGATGAATTTCAAGCCTTGGTCTGACACTTGCCTACCACACATCACATTATATTCATTGAACAAGACCTACCCACACATAAGCCTTAACATAATAAACCCATTCACCTTAAACTATATGTCCACTCTCATAAAATTCAAAGGGTGTTGGTAGATATTAGAGTTGGTCTTAATATTTGTACCTTGAAGTTAGTTCAAACAATGGGATACTTTGAGAGTTGTTCTGACCTCACCAAGAAAATCATCATTAGAGCTTATGACGATGCAAAGAATCCTTCCAAGGGTGTCATCACCTTTCCTATTATGATAGGACCAACCATTCATGAGACTTATTTCCAAGTATTGGATCTTGAGTTCGGATGTTACATGTTGTAGACACCTAAATTCATCCATTTAACATTAATTAAATTTAATTTAATTAATGACCCCAAATAACATTATAGTTAATTTTTAATTAATTATATTTGTTAGATTCATCTATTTATTTAATTAAATAAATTAACTAACTATATAGCATTTCAATTAAATTTAAATACTACCCCTCCTAATGTATTAAATTTAATTTAACACATGTTTCTCCATATCCCCCTTTTAAATAAATTTTTAATTTATTTATTCCTCCACATGTTTTATTTTTACTAAACCATGATTAAATTAAATTTTATTTTATTTAATCATAAACCTAACCTAGATGCTATACTACACACGTCACTTTCTATCTAATAGGTCTACTTAGTAATTAACTAAGGTTAATTAGGCTAATTTTTGGATTCCTACACCCATTAGTCCTAATTATTTGCTCACACATGTGTGAGCAAATTTATAGTAAATTGCCTTTTCAAAATTTTCTAAAAATTTCCTAAACGAGGCTTCTTACAATTTTTTATGACACTTATTACACTTACCCAAAACATGAAAATGGACTTTTTTCTTACACGTCTCTTACACACACTTAGACATGTACTTGGAGTACACATTGACCCTTCACATCCCAAGTTTCTCACACATGTGTGAGCAAGTCTTGGACTTTGCATGGCTTATGTGTCTCTTTGGTGGCATTTATGTGGATTCCACATAGATGCCACCTGACCTCATCCCTCTAAAATCCTATAAATAGGACCCTTGCCTCAAGAAAATCATCCATCATTTGCATGTAGAATTATAATGCTAGTTTGTTTACTTGCACTAACTATTTGGTAGTTGCTAGATTTCTTTCAAGATTTAGAACTTAGTTTACTTCATGTTCTAGTTTCATTTTACTTGTTAGTTGCATACCATAAAGCTTGAGGATTGCTTCCATAGCTCCTCCTTGAGCTTCCTGGGCTTTTTGCATTGAATACTTGAGGGTTGCTCTCATAGCCCCTCGTTGAGTAGTTCAATCTTTGTTTTACCTTACATTTATAGTGGGATTCATATTTGTGTTGGGAGAGTGCACCCATAATACTCTCTAAAATCATAAATCAAGAAAGTCTTGAGTGTACTTGCTTCATGCTCATCGAAGGTTGTGGTGGAAGCCTTTGTTTTGATTTCGTAAGTTCATATAAAATGTTAGATTAACATTGTATATCTTGTTTATTCCTCATATTTGTGTGTTTGAGCTTGCTCTTAACATGTAGGTTTTCATCATATACATTTTGGCACGCCCGATGGGACCCACATTCCCATTTTCTAACAATTTTTCTTTCTTTTTGTGAAAATTTCCCTTAAAATTTCTAGACAAGCCTCTCCACTCATCCAGAGGCATCTCTATCTGCTGACAGGCATCTATGCTACACATTCATCTCTGCATGTATATAGGCGTATCTACCTACAGATAGATGTCTCTGCTAGAAAGAGTTTTTATCTCATTTTAGTTTGCTTTAATCTGTAAAACTTATATTTTCTAATCACATTAAGGCTAATGATCATTAGTAAAATCACCTTATTTTATCTGCAAATGAAGAAAAATACATAAAACTAAGAAAATCTTTGTTTTTGTGCAAATAGGTGACTCTACATGCACATAGGTGTCTCTGCCAAAAAGGGAGTTCCCCTTTTATTATCCATTTAGTTGATTAAGTATAGTTTTCTGACATATTAAGGTTAAAAATAACTATGTTTTTGTCATAAGCAACATTTTTATACATTTTCAAGTTAATGGGAGCTTAAAACTTTAACAAATTGGTAGTTAAAATTCATTTTCTGTATAGACAAACATCTCTGTTTGATAGGTGTCTCTTCCTATACACAGGCGGCTATGCTTGTACATAGGCATCTCTGCATAGGCGTCTCTATTTTCCAATAGGTGCCTCTGAAAGATAGGCATCTCTGCCTGCAAACATGTGTCTCTAACTGATTTCATCTCTTTTTCATAAAATCTTATATTTTGAGTTTGTTGATTCGGGTTTTTTGGAAGATACTAACATTTTATGCCTTCTAACAGTGCTTTTGCATAACGTTGACCAAGATTTGAACATTTTAAGACTACTATTTTTTTTTCAAGACGTTGGAAGACCAAACACATTAAACTACTCACACTATTGTCTTGCAGGTTGCCTAGGAGATACAAACAAACGTTGTGTCTTCGTTAATATTTTTCTAGGCATTTTAACAAAAGTCCACTTGTAGTGTTTTTCCAAGTGATAGGGGATTATGCTCTTATCTTTTTAAGAAAATTAGAAACCTAGAGCCATTTGGCACTATACTTTAATAGGGACTTTGGGAAAGAACAAGTGTGTTTGATGTGTTTGGGAGAAAACAACATTGGATAGGAGAGTATGCTCTTTTCCCCTTGAGGGAAAATGAGAAATCTAGACTCCTCTTATTGTCAATCCATGATTTTTAATTTAATCCTTTATATGGGCATGTCGTTGAGGTAAAAATCTCTCGGGAATGACCTAGCTCACCACTCCAACTCTCGTTAATAAAATTTTCTTTTTGGGGTTAAAGCCTCGAAAGTCAAAAGATATTTGAGATTATACTTGACTCTCATCAAACACTTTAGTAGGGCTTCGTGATTTAAATCATGTTTATGTGACTACTTGTACCAAGGTTCTTTGTGGGGCTATATGCCTAAATTGCACTTGCGCAGACACAAAGAGTGTGTTCAAATGGAGACCCTTACTAAAATCCATTAGATAGAAGCTACCTATTTCACCCCTGAAGTTTTGATAATATAAGTGTAAGGAGGATAGTAACCTCCCCAAGACACTCGCCATATCATGCATTCCTGAGTGTTTGGAGTTAGATAATACGACATCATGGCTAGAGCCATTGCATGCTAGGTGATGGTCATATTCTGATTATCTCTTGAAGTGTACCTAAGTCTGCGAGCAAGGATCTTCATACTCATCCATCTCCTTCTAGGGATAAAAAAGTGTGTTTCTTACTTTCCATTGCAAAACAAACCCATACACTTGAATCCCTCAAGGTTGCTTTGTCCCTTGCATGACTGTTTTCAAAAAATGTGCTTGTAACTGAAATGTTTGATGTATGCATGAAATTGGTTCTTGCCAAGAATATCCTTTGATCTATCAAGATATTATCCTCCTAGTTTTTTGTCATCACAATCCATATCATGTTTTCTTCTTTAAGCCATGACTAATGGTGTGAAACATAAGAAGGTAAAACTTCCAGTTTCCCAAGTCTACAAAGAAAATAAGATCATTGATAGAAAGGCTAGACTGAACAAATCCTATTCAAAATCTATCCAAAACACTCTTGAAGCCATTGAGAAGTTTGATAAAATCAACTATAACAATCGGGTTTCTAATTTTGTTGCCAAGAACAAAGTGAACATGACCTTTGTCACTTGGGAATCCTACGATTAACTACCTTCGACCTTCCTTCTTCTTCAAAATCACTCATAATTTCCTCATCTTTAATCACATATTCCTTCATCCACATTTCAAAACATTAGGAGCATTAATCAAATGCTTTAAATCAAAATTAAATTAATCCATCTTTCATACCTCAATCAAGCAATACGGTGAAAAAATCAATCCAATAGTGTCTCACAGACCTTAAATTAAAGAAAACATTAATCTCTTTCTACTTTGAGAACTGAGTCTTTCTCTAGCAGTCTTAATCCAGTCCTATTTTGTTTGGGGATCATCAATCTATCACCCAAATAAGAGAAGACTTTAAATCAAATCCAATCTTGTGTTTGCATAATCACAAGGTCTTGTTTCACCTAGGTTTGTTCCAAACCTTTAAATCAAACCAATCCTCGAGGCTTAGTCTCTCTTTAATCCAATCTAATCTATCAATATAATCCAAAATCAAATCAATCATCAAGGATTGGTCCCTCTCCAATCATTCTAATCAATCCTTGAGGCTTAGTCCTATTAATCTAATCCAAAATTAGTCCAAGTTTTTCCTAGTTCATCAACTTCATTCTTCTCTTCATCATCCCTCATCAATTGTTCATCATTCATTTTATCCAACCATTCTAAAGGTCACCCATGCATGGTACTTACCCGATCTCAAGAAAAGCTAAGAAAATAATCTCTTGACATGGATAATGATTAGGAGACTATCTACCAAGAAGACTTTCAAGAAGACTTTAATGATGAAGAAGAACCACACATTGAATCTAACATAGTCATACCCAAAAGTATTAGTGCCAATCCATGAGCTAAAGAGTTCTTTGATGATCCTAACAACTTGAGCCTAGTGGAAGATCCAATCCAAGCCAACCATTCTATATCTTCATGAGCCTTATTCAAAGGGGTGTCACTCTCCCTGATAATTTCGATAAAACCTTGCTTTAGAATAATTTTATTCAAACCAACAAAGGCAAGGAAGCACCCATCATGCCATCAACATCTGATAATACAAATCAACCTCCCAATGATTGCTTGAACAAATATGGTAGCTTCTAAACAATCCTAACTCAAATAATGTCAATGGGGTGAGTAATAATGACTTAAACATGAGGCGCAAACCTGAGAAACAATGAGGGTCCTCAGGATGACGCTCTACTTCAATTTTCTTGAAGCCTAGTGGATTCCTAAAAATCAAAATTTTGCATATGAACAACACCAACCACAAACACAACATGAATCATCCCCCTCTCAAAGGACATAATGCATCATCAAGAGGAGGAACACATCAAGCTCATATAATTGTTAATAATAATCCTCCTGAACTAGTCCAACAAATTGATGAGCTTAAGAGCATGATGATGACTATGCAAAAGGGCAAGAAGAATGAATTCTCTTTCACAGAGATATCTCCTTATCCCTTTGACAAATCAATCACTCTTCAACCATTCCCCGCATATTTTGAAAATCTAAAATTTGATAAATACAAAGGAAACTCATGCCCTACGCAATATGTCAAGGAATTGTATGTAGTGGCTCAAGAAGTTTCCCATAATGATCATTTTCTTCTAAGACTCTTCACCAGGAGTCTTGGTAGACCTGCCCTAGAGTGGCTACTAAGCCTTCCTCCCGGTTCCATTTCTACCTTCCATTATCTTCCCGAGAAGTTTTTAACAAAATACTCTTATAATATCAAACACCAAGCATCACTTAGTGACTTGTGAAACATGAAACAAAGAAATGGAGAAACCTTTGCTAACTTTCTCCAAAGATGGTGAAATCTTACCAATCACATGCCTTGGAAAGTCCCAGATTCACATCGCGTTGATATCTTCACTAAGAATCTAGTTGTTGTCATTCTAGATAAAAATGGCTTCCCCAGACTCATTTGAGTCACTCATTAAAAATGGGAAGCCTATCGAAGAAGGACTTTTGATGAAAGGATCCATTAAGCATTATACCCCTAATTCATCTAAAAACACTAATGATAAACCCAAGTTCTGGTCAACAATAAAGGTTTTGTTAATGATGGAGTGATAGATGCTAAACACATCCAAAATGTTTAAGCATCTAACAATAACAACTAAGGTAATCACAAAAACAATTAGAACAATTAGAATAGTAAGAATAATCAAAACAATCAGAATAATTTGAACAACCAGAATCAGAATGAAGGATCTGGTTATCATGGTTCCCTATTTTTGTTCCTCTTGCTCTCTTGCATCCTAATGATGGATCATGTAGTATGATCTGAAACATTGATGGAAAAAACTTTACACAATTGCATCCAGAAATTGTGACTAAATTACATATGGATTGTGGAAATCTCATAGATTTGATTCCCTTAATGTCATCTTTCGATGTCTAGTCGATCAAGGGATGATGGTTTAACACAAGACCTTTTGATGACAATCAACTAAAACCCAACTAGTATAAGGATAACTAATACTATGATTATCATCGCATTAAAGGGCACAAAATCAATTAAAAATGCATGAAATTTTCTCATTTTGTGCAAGATTTGATTGATGATGGTAAAATCGAGGTAGAAGGTCAAAATGCCTCTACCTCTAAAACCCAATTAAAGATGTCTTCCAAGTCTTTTCCAGAGCATAATCAAATCAATTCATCCTCATCCAAAGGATTTTCCTATGATTACTCTACAAACAAAATCTCAGGAGATGAATGCACTTGTGGTAGACTAGATGAAAATGACGTATGTGGCTTTGACTCATTGTGTGGCCATTTAGAACAATTTGAAGCTCATGTAAATAATTTGACCCTAAAGAGTGTTGATTGTAATGTCACCACTCGCCATCCTCGGGTCACTATACAAGTTGCTTCAAATCCACCTGTTAGAGATCGACCTTCTACTCCATCCACATCGACAGGACCTGTGTCACGTTATGACCTGCTTTCCCAATTGAAGAAGACCCCTGCACATATATCCATACTAGAACTTCTACACACATCCCCTATTCACAAAGAGGCCCTTGAAAATGTACTGACTGAGTCTCGTGTCCCATAAAATATCAATGCCTCTCATTGCCAAGTGATGATCAGAAACTTGGCTGCCCAACAACACCTAGCATTCATCAATAAATATTTCCAAGGTCCCGATCCTCATCATAATAAACCCTTGCACATCCAAGTTACCATCCATAATACCTAGATTAAAAGAGTCCTTATAGACAATGGATCTGGTATGAATCTATGTACATTAAGTGTGATTTGCAATATCGGTCTTTCTAAGGACCTCATTGATGTTAATAAAAGAATCACAATAAAAGAATATGATGATAGAGAAAGGATGAGTAAAGGTCTCATTACACTGCCCTTACAAGTGGGCCCAACCCTTATTGAAATAGTCTATCAGGTGCTTGATCTATATCTACCCTATATCATTCTCTTGGGTAGACCATGGATACATGCTATCTCAAGTGTCTCGTCCACGTTTCATCGATGTTTAAAATTCCCACACCATGGAGCTGAAATAACCATCCTAGGATATCATGAACCCTCCTAGTATTGAAAGAGATTGGAATGAAACCAATCAAACTATTTCCCACTAAATGAATATATTTTTCCTATTTCACAAGAAACTCCCATCCAACACACTTCTTCTAAAGAATAGTTGTCTAAACAAGCTAAGGGAAAAGAAAAGGTTACTCAGGAGAAGAATATTGAGTCTAAAAAGAAAGTTAGGTTCATAGATCAAGGTTTAGGGGAATACAATTTTGAAAATTCCATATGTATTAGTCAGCTCCCCCTCTCCCCCATGTCTTATGGTTAACCTTCACAACTCTCCCCTAAGGGAAGTAAGGAAACCATGAAGTGCAAACAGACTACATTTGAACATTGGGGATCTCTTTCAGATGAAAACATGGAGCATAATTTTCTTTCTTGGTTGTTTGATGATAAAGAAGATAAACCTGCATGCATTCCCAAGCGGAAGTATATAAAATCCACACCCATTGTTGAAAGCATGGGATATCATGGCACTGGCCTTAGAGAAAAAGAAAGTGGAAGGGAAACTCTCATCAAAGCAATTGGATACTCTAGTGGAAAAGGATTGGGTTCCATATAAACTAAGAAATTTTTTTCCAAGGAATATTGTTTGGTTGAATCTGATTTAGAAATTGAGGAAGAGTTCTTTGAAGTCCCTTTCCAGTACATTAAAGATGATCTTGACACCTATATCCTCCATATCACCTAGTCAGACCTTTCCTCACCTAAACTTCCCCTTACCAACCTAAACTAATTGATTGGGACCGACAAGATTCACCACCTTCCTTAGACATATGTGATAGATTCACTACAATGAGAAAGCCTAATTTGGTATCCAAGTTAACTCCCTTAGTCACAAAAGTGAAGAAGAAGAAAATCCAAAAAAAAGATAAAACATCCTTGGGTGAAAACCTTTCTAAGGCACCCCTGGATGAAGAAAAAGATAAAATAAAGGACATGTCCTCTAGTGAAAACCTTTCTAAGGGGCTAGAGAAGGGGGAAGTTGACTTTCCTTTTATGTCATTGCCACTAGAGAAATATTATATCCTCATAGAAGATACAACCGCAGTCAATCTTGGTACTAAAACAGATCCAAAGATCACCTACATTGCAGCTTCCCTTGATGAGAAAGAAAAAGAAGCAATGATTGAATTTCTAAAGAAAGCCCACATCAATTACGCATGGACTTATAACGATATGTTTGGTCTCGATACTAACCTAGTTGTACACCACCTTGTTGTAGATCCAAAAATCAAACCTGTGAAGAAAAAATTATGCAAGACACATCCACAAGTGGCACTCTTAGTCAAAATTGAACTACAAAAGATGCTCGAAGAAGAATTCATTATACCCATAGATTATCCTAAGTGGGTCTCCAACATTGTACCAATGGGTGAACCCTTTGGGGGCCTCTAGATTTGTATTGATTTCATAGACCTTAATCTCACAAATCCTAAGGATCATTTTCCACTTCCTAGCATTGACATCATAATGGATTTGACTGTTGGACACAAGATGCTTTCCCTCATGGATGGATTTTCTAGATATAATCAAATTCGCATAACAGTGGAGGACCAACACAAAACTAAATTCACCACACTATGGGGTACGTTTTGTTACCAAGTCATGCCTTTCAATCTAAAAAATGTAGTCGCCACTTATCAAGGAGCCATGACAACTATCTTCCATGAACTCCTTCATGTGATTATGGAATATTATGTGGATGATATCCTAGGAAAATACAAGATATGTGACTCACACAATGTTATCCTTACCACAATCTTTGATAGATTGGAGAAGTAAAAGGTTCGACTGAATCCCAAAAAATGTGTCTTTGGTGTATGATCGGGCAATTTTTTAGGCTATATTGTCTCTCATAGAGGAATAGAAGTGGATCCTAAGAAGGTGAAATCCATTTTGGAGATTCCACATCCTAAAACTCTAAAACAATTATAGAGGTTGCAAGGGAGACTTCATTCCATCCGAAGATTTGTGTCATAGTTGGTAGACAAGGTTCATCCTTTCTTTCACCTGTTAAGAAAAGATATCAAATTCATTTGGGACTCCTTATGTCAAAAGGATTTTGAACAACTCAAGGTATATCAAGATAATACACCAGTGTTGGTCCTGCCTATTCTAGGTAGGCCTTTGATTCTTTACATCTTAGCAAATACCATAGCATTGGGTGCTCTCCTAGCATAGCTAGATGAAAATGAAAAAGAGTGTGTCATATATTATCTTAGCATAACTTTAGTGGGTTATGAGCTCAACTATATGGCTATTGAGAGAGCTTTCCTAGCTATAGTCTTTTATATGTAGAAGCTACGTCATTACATGCTTAATCATAAGGTACAGCTGATAGAAAATATTGAACCACTTGAGTATTTGTTATCTAAAGCCACTTTGATAGGCCACATAACAAAATGGGACATGATACTTAGTGAATTTGATATTGTTTACACCGAACACAAAGAAATCAAAGAGCAAGCAATCGTTGATCAACTTGCAGAGGCTCCTATTCTAGGAGATCATTCTATTGTCATAGATTTTCTTGATGAAACCATCATGACTGTCACCCCTAGAATTTAATGGAAGCTCTACTTTGACAAATCTTTCACTCATAAAGGATAGGGGGGGTATTATGTTTGTTACACCATGGGGGGATTTCATCCCTAAATCATACAAATTAACATTTGCATGTGTAGACACCTAAATCTGATTACACAATTAAGTAATCTTATTTATTTTTCTCCTAAGGCATTTATTAATTGAATATTAATTATTTAATTGATTTATGTCATCCCCTATTTGATTAATTTAATTATTTAATTATAGTCCAATTAATTATCTAAATGACAACCCATAGTCTGATAATTAATTAAAACCCTCTTCCTCTATTAATTTAAATAAATATGTCCATCTATTTAAATCAATTCATAAAACCCCTTTTCTTCCTATTTTGGATTTAAATAAAACATTTAATCCAATTTGAGCACATGGCTCCTAACTTTGACCCCTAACCTAACCAATCCCAACAACCTAACCTTGACTTACTACTCAATCCAACCCATTCACACATACTAATCACTCTTAATTAGCTAATGACCCATGATTAGCTAATCCAACCCTCCACTCATTCTCTCTCCTCCCATCACATCCTCCTAATCCTCCCACTTGCCTCCTAATCCAAGCCTAATCACTCCCTAAACATTTTCACAATCATAATCTATGGATTAAGAAATCCTAACCCAACCCAAGTCAACCCTCATGTCACATCCTCACATCCCCCAATTTCTTCACCTCATGTCAACCTTAAATTCTCTTACACATCCCTTACACACTCCATCTCCCTCTTACACATTTTTCCCCTCTCACATTTCCCAAAATGGTCACATTCCCCCATACCTTCCAACCTCTCCCATTGTGACATTTGTCACAATAAGATGCATTTGAGAAATCACAATCCATGTGCTCTCTCTCAAATGCATCTTGATCCTTCCTCAGGTTTGCATCTTGACTGTCCATTCACCTCTCCTCTTGCCTATAAATTGAACCCCCATCCCTTCACAAATCATCCACCTTTTATGAAAAGTTATCATGCCCATTTGAGAGCCAAAAAAATCAATCATAACCTCATAATGCCAAATGTTCTTCTCATTGTTGAAGCTTGAGCATAGTTCATGAGCACACATCCATTCTTGGAAAAATCCAATGACATTTGAGGTTATTTGGAGAGTAATTTTTGCACTCCTTTGTTTGGTTTTTCTTCTCTTTTGTAGATCTAATCTTAAAGGTAGTAATATGCTTTATTGTTGAATGTTTGGCTTGCTTTATATTCATAAAAACTCGGTTTTATTACTACCATTCAGTTCAAGAACCTTAAGGGGCATTTATCTACATCCTCTTCCCTTTCCTTCAAACCCTTAGACATGTCATCCATTGAGCTAGATCACAATCTTCCACTCTGCATCATCGTAATGGTCAATGACTTTTTCGTCAAGTGATTCATGATAGATAATGGTTCGGTCCTAAACCTGTGCACACTAAAACTTTTCCAATAGGTGAGGTATATAGAGGCTGATATTTACCATGAGGTCATCACCATAAAATCCTATGACAACTTGGAGTGTACCTTAGAAGGTACCATTTTTTTATCCATCAATTTGGGCCCAGCAATTCAGGAAACTGTTTGTCATGTTGTTGATCTTGACCTTCCATATAACATTCTCGTCAGCCAACCATGGATCCATTCCATCAAATCTGTACCCTCCACCTATCATCAATGCATCAAATTCCTACATTAGGGCATTGAAATCACCATCCATGCTGATCCCCAACCCTTCGCATACTATCATGCATTGGAAGCCTCCTTCCCCCATTACACCCACTATCCTAGCATCGACATTGGTGCTTTTGTCACCAGTTCATCCTGATCCCATTGCAATCTAGAGACTATCTTAGCCTCCACCCTCTCCAGTGTCAAGATCAATAATAGGGGTTGCAAAAAATACAACCTAAGTGATGCTTTTGCAGTAGAAGCCTTGCCACTAGATCCACATACTCAAGGATGCCCTTGTCATAAACATAAACCTCCTCAAGAAGATCCTGAAGTCAAGAAAATGGGTCCATTAACATTTGTCTCCCACAGAATTCTGAATAACCAAGAAATGGATCCCAACATTAATAGATGGTTGTACAAGGACCCTCCACCTCCTGAAACTAAGCTTCCCAGATACTTAAAAGATAAGTACCTCGCATCACATAAATGGGCTACTGAACAATGGAGCTAGCAGGGTTGTGGCCTAGGACCTACAGAAGCTGGTACAAAGGACCCAATGGAAGACTCACAAAACCTACCACATTGAGGCCTTATATTCAACACCCTTCACCTGCACATAGGAGGACCCAATACCACGATTGGAGGCACTAATTCACCCAAAATTACTCTTTTGAACATCTAGGATGACTTAGTGGAAATCAAAGACATCCCATAAGAGGAAGAAAAGAAATCCTATGATGATATTTTTGATGACGAAACCTTCCTAGGAAATTTTGTCCTCTGTCAACTCACCATTAACCTAATCAACCTCCCCCTCATCCATCCTAAACTCATAGACTGGGACCAACCAAGTGTGGCACACATCGATGAGTTTTGAAGTGAGGAAGAACTCCTGAGATTCATGGGAGCTTCATACCCACAATCAGATTGGGTGAAAGAATCAACATGTGTCTACAAGCTCAACCCCAAGGGATACTTTGGGGAAGAGGAAGTCTTCAGCAGAAAAATGAAAAATAAAAAATAAAATAATGAGTCCTTGTGTGAAAACCCCTCTGAGGCACATTGTGACTCCAAAAAAGTAAAAACAAAGGGTGTATCTTCTAGTGAAAACATTTGTGAGGTGCTAGAGGATGAGGAATTGCCTCTTCCCCCCATCCATGACAATAGGCTAGAATAGTTGTCTATCCTAATCGAAGACACCAAGCCCATCAACTTGGGAATAAAAGAATGTCCAAGGATCACCTATATTGTAGCATTGTTGTCTAAGGGAGAAGAGCTAGCTTTCATAGTACTCCTCCAAGAAGCAACCATAAACTTTGCATGGTCATATAATCACATGCCTAGATAGACCCAAGTCTAGTTGTTCATCACCTTGCAATAGATCCAAATGCAAAACTCGTTAAATAGAAGCTATGTGAAATGCACTCGAAGGTAGCCCTCCTAGTAAAAGCAGAGCTCGAGAAACAACTATAGGAAAAGATCATTCACACCATTGATTACTTAGAATGGATATCCAACATGGTGCTAGTTACTAAACCATTAGACAAAATTAGGATTTGTACAAATTTATGAGATTTAAACAAGGCATGCTCAAAAGATGATTTTCCCTTGCCAAATATTGACTTGATTGTTGACCTAACAGTAGGCCATGATATTTTATACCCAATGGATGGTTTTTTAGGGTATAACCAAATATGTATAGCAAAAGAAGATCAACACAAAATGGCATTCACAATGCCATGGGGCACCTTTTGTTACAACATGATGCCATTTGGGTTAAAGAATGCGGGAGCTACATATCAAAGAGAAATTACCGTAATCTTCCATGACATGATCCATAAAATCCTTGAAGACTATGTGGATTACTTCCTCACCAAGTAAAAAACATGATTGGAACACTTTGATATCCTTGAGCATGTGTTTGATCGCCTACATCACTATGGTCTGAAATTGAATCTGAAGAAGTGTGTCTTTGGCATCACATCAGGAAATTTGTTAGGATTCATTGTGTCACAATGGGGCATAGATATTGATCCTAAGAAAGTAAAATCCATTACAGATATGCCTCAACTATGCACACTTAAATAGCTAAGGATCCTACAGGGCAAGCTACAGTTGGTTCACAGGTTCATATCTCAATTGGCAGATAAGTGTCAACCATTCACACACTTTCTGCACAAGGGTGCAAGTTTCAAATAGGATCTAATTTGTCAAAAAAAATTGAGAAACTTAAGGAGTACCTAGCTAATTCACCCATCCTAGTGCTACCAATCCCTCTCATTCTATATGTCTCAGCAACCATGACAATACTGGGGGAACTCCTAGCACAGCTTAATGATAATGGAAAAGAACAAGCCATCTACTACATTATCCACACATTTGTGGGCTATGATTTAAATTATTCACCCATGGAAAAAGCATGCCTTGCATTGGTTTTTTCCACTCAAAAACTTTGGCACTACATGCTAAGCCACATAGTAAAGCTTATCTCCAAGGTGGATCCACTTAAATACCTGCTATCAAGAACAACACTTATAGGCTGAATGGCAAAATGGGTTATGCTCTTAAGTGAATTTGACATCCATTACATTGATATGAAACCAATAAAGGGGAAAGTCATTGTAGATCAGCTCGCTGAAGAACCCCTAGTAGATGCATACCCATTAGTGATGGAATTCCCTGATGAACACCTCTGCATAGTGGAAGAATGACCCATGTGGAAGTTATACTTTGATGAATCATACATATCTCATGGATCAGAAGCAGGGATTCTCCTTGTCACCCCTCAAGGAGACTACATTCCCAAGTCATTCAGACTCAGATTCTCTTGCACAAATAATATTGTAGAATACGAGGCACTCATCTCAGGCCTCAAGATAGCTATTCAATGGAATATCACAGAGCTACAATTGTTCGAGGATTCAAATTGATCATCAAGAAATTCCTAGATGAATTTCAAACCAAAGATGATAAGTTGTTACCATACAAAGAGCTTGTGGATAGACTAAAGGAACAATTCATCAGCTTACAGTTCACACAAGTGCCCAGGCTTCAAAACAAAGTAGCAGATGTTATGGCAACTATCAGGATATCATTGGAAATCCATTGAGATGCAGTGCAATATGAATTTCTAGTTGAGTAGCTACACACACCCAATTACAAGAACATTGATTCTGAAATGGTGTGCATTTTGGTTGGTCCTCAGTCCCCATGGTACCATGATATCCACACTTATCTAAAGAATGGTATCATATCCCCTCACCTCAAAAACACCCAATGCAAGAACCTTATTCACAGAGCTTTCCGCTACACTCTTGTAGCCAACACCCTATATCATCACATATATCACATCCTCTCTCAGTGTTTAGATTCAAATGAGGCCATCGTGGCTTTACAAGAGGTTCACGCTAGAATTTGTAGTGCCCACACAAGTGGCATAGTCTTAGTAAAGTAGCTTCTTATAGTTGGATATTATTGGTCAATAATGGAGCACAATGCATGTGAGTTTGTAAAGAAGTGCATGCCATGTCAATAACATGCTAATCTAATCCATGTACCAACACAAGAATTGCAACCCATTGCACCACCATTGCCCTTTTCATGTTGGAGCTTTGACCTTGTTGGTTTGATCACGCCCCATTCCTCATATGAACATAAGTATATCATAACTGCCACAAAATATTTCACAAAATGGGTTGAAGTGATTCCACTTACCCTAACTACAGACATTTAGATATCTAAGTTTATCCTCTATTGTATCATATGTCACTTTGGCATCCCCTCTGCCATCTTCACAGATCATTGTACCCCATTCAAAAATTAGCATGTGGATGATTTATGTGCCAGATTATGCATCCATCATTGTTTCTCTAGCCCATATTTCCCACAAGAAAATGGCCAAGTTGAGACAACCAACAAAACTATCCTAGAAAACCTCCAAAAGGTTGTCAATGATTCTAGTCATGACTAGCACCTCTAAATCAATCCCACCCTCTTGGCCTACTTCACTTCATTCCGAACTCCCACAAGCACCACCCCATACTCCATAGTATATGGTGTTGAGGTCATCTTACCAATTGAGGTTGAGCTCCCTTCACTACACGTATCCATGAAGAACTACACCACTGATGAAGATTACCTTATGGCAAGCCTTACCCAGCTGGACTTGTTAGACAAAAAGAGGTAGCAAGCTTATGATCATCTAATTGTATATCAGAATCAACTCAAAAGGAGTTACAACAAGAAGGTCCACCCTAGAAATTTCCAAATGGGAGACATGGTCCTAAAAGATAATCAGAAGGTATAGGAAAATAGAGAAAATAAAGGCAAGTTTGAACCTACTTGGTTGGGTCCTTATGTTGTCACAACCTATTTTGGCTCTAGAGCCTATCAGTTATCTACACCAAAAGGGGAGCTCTTGAAGATCCCATTAACATCATCTATCTGAAGAGGTTCTACACCTGAACCATCTCCTATGATCTTGAAAAAATCATTGTCATGATGAAAACCTGGGAAACAAGCACCTTGATGATATAAAAAAAATCCAAAAATTACAAAAAGATCAAAAAAATCAAAAAATGAAAGAAAATAGTTGAGAAAAATAATCGTCCAATGGTGAAAACTTGGCAATCAAGAACCGTGGATAAGAATGTTGGTGAAAACCTAGAAACAGGCACCATACATAGTGGACCATACCATTATCTATCAAAATCCCATCTCACGACTGAACATGCCTTCAACTAGTATCTCCTCACCTCCACTCCATCCACACATCCCTACTCCCAAGGTGTTTTTATCCATGCATCAGAAAGAATGAATTACTATCTCGCATCCTGAGCTTCCTGTTCATACTAAGGCATGTCCTATCCCTAAAACCTGAGTTGTGTATATAACCGTCATTTTTTTATCTATCCTAAACTCTTGAGCTTTGTAAAATTCTACTGTATATAGTGTCGTGGTTCACACTTGTACATATCTTCATTCATCCCATAGAAGCATAGTCAAATTGTATTGCCCTCTCAAGTCATGTTTCCCAACAATTACCTCAACAGGAGTTCCTTGCCACTGTGACTATCCCAAATCCCCCTATTGCCAAACAAACCCAATGTGCAACAAATCTCGCCAAAAAAATCCTTGTAGGATGTATCATTCCTCATGTCTAATCTAATCTCACCATCACTTTGTCAGTCAATCTCTTTTGGCAAAGGACATCTTTTTGATTTATCGCTTTGGTTTTGGATCTTTCTTTGGTTCTTGTTAATTTGTTGTGGCTTCATGTTGTTCCTCTCCTCAAAGTCACCATGATCATTTATATCATGGCGCACTATGAATGAGGGCAATTTGGGGTAAGGTCTCTTTAATATTTTTGCTTCTGCTTGTGAGTCAGTCAGATATGACCCTTGCACGTCCCACATGTGATCTTTCAAGTTACATGGTGCACTTGGGAAATGTCATTTGTTTGTGATTTTCCCACATCGTTTCCACCATGCCTCCTCCTGGATTCATGTGTGATGCTAGGGAAACCCTTGCATGTATTTTTCATGTTGGCCCTATGCAACACTAGCGATGCAGCCTTGAGTTCTTAGTAACCTTGGTAGGTCTCTTATGTTTCTATATCAAACTAAGTGCTCAAAACTAAATGGTGGTATTCCCTATCATAATACCCCGTGCTCAAGCTTCAAGAAAAATCCCCCTATCAACTCCTTAATTTACAAATCCCACCATCAATCCAAACAAACATCCTAACAAATCAACAACCCACTTAATCTCCAATTCCAATTCCCATCGACCTATCCATTACACTTGATCCATTCTCCACACAAACCTCTCATTCAAATGCAAGCCTAAAAATCATTTATGCCCGTTCCAATCCCTAACCCATGGATTTTGATTGTGCAAATCACCTCCCACCACCTCTCTCATTTCATCCCCCCTTAATGAGGGTTCAGTCAGGTAGTGATATGCTACATATACTACCTTTGTTCTCATCCTCACATTCACCCATTTGCATCTCATCTCGCATGCATTCCCATTCACATTATAATTTACATTTAATTTCATTATCTCTCATCATTTAGGTTACATTGTTAATTCATCCTAGATTAATTTTGCATCATCATTTAGGTTGCATTGTTAATTCATTTTAGATTAATTTTTCATCATCATTTAGGTTGCACTGTTAATTCATTTTAGATTAATTTTTCATCATCGTTTAGCTTGCATTGTTAATTCATTATAAATTAATTTTGCATCATCATTTAGGTTGTGTTGTTAAAACATGATAGATTAATTGTGCATCATCTTTTAGGTCACATCATTACTTTAGTTAAATTCATGTTGCATAAACCATTTAGGTTAAATCATTTCATTCATTTTATCTTGCATAGTTAAATCATTTCATACATTTTATCTTGCATTGTTAAATCATTTAGTTCATTTAATCTTACATTGTTAAATCATTTAGTCCATTTTATCTTGCATTGTTAAATCATTTTATCCATTTTATCTTGCATTGTCAAATCATTTAGTTCATTTAATATTGCATTATTAAATTATTTAGTTCATTTTATCTTGCATTGTTAGATTATTTTATGTTCATCTTGCTTAGTTAATGATGCGGAGGAACTTCTCACAAACCTCTTCCTGAGTAGATACTTCAATGACTCAGTTAAATCAGTGTCCAAGATATCCTTATCTTGACAAATCTATGATTACTTATTTGGTTCTCTTCAATCTGCAATGAAGATTCTTCCACATCTACACTCTGCTTGTCATTCTTTATGAATTCCACCTCAAAAACCCACAAATTCTTCATACACTACATTGCCACCTTTCCCTCAAGAGTCGCGCATAGTTCAAGGTGATCTTTAGCTATCACCTTAGGATAGGAAGGATGACATTCAACATATCATGGCTATCTCTATTCCACGATGCCTGTGGAGAGTTAATGCTTAGGTGCCCTTTGAGCTGCACCATTCGGTCACACACTCGCATAAATAATACTCGGTTTCCCTCCATTTCATCCGAGACTGTATGAATCTCTCATAGGGTTCAAACTGATCATGAGTTACATGCAACAGTTTCTTGAAAACCATGTCACACTTAATGTGCTCGATTTCACCACCTTCAAATCTTAGGCTCATACATCATACTCTTCAGCTATCATTTTAGGAATGCTCTTTATAAACTTCGGCTTATACATAGCTTTGCAAATATATCCCACTCGGTCTTCTGCAAGGTGACTGACGAGACCTAGTCACTCAGATCCATACGGACATAAGAGACTTCCCACACTTTCTATTCCACACAACATTCAAATAATGGTTTCTTGGCAACCGTTTTAGGCTTAATGCATCTAAACTTGAACACATTTAAATCGATGACTATTGCATGTCGACTGTTCTAACAAACTCACCACACTCAATACACTGATGCCGAGTCCAAAGATAATGAACATGGGCTAGCATTTTAGGAATACTTTTCATATCTTTCGGGTTCTGCAATAACATCAAACCCTACCACATGTTACACTGGTCTATGCAAACACCGGTCAAATACCACAATAGCCAATATGGATTACTTGATGCCGATTTCTAAAAAAAACCGAATCACTCAAAACATATTCATGAATATTGACTCCCATTAATAACCAGAAACATGATTTATTTACATGACTGAATCCTTTTACCAAAACCAAAAACAAGAACCATAACTAATGCTAAGTTCAACAGGGAACTGCATAACCGATTTGTAAAACAAAGACAATAAAGAGAGGCGATGAGCTTCATCAACACCAAAATATTAAATACATTAAAATCAAATTTCATACATCACATGCATGGCTCTCTGGCTGTACGCCAGAGAGCCAACTCCTTTAACAATCTTTTGTGTGCTCTCTTTTTCCACTATCCTGTGGTTTCCTCTATATCTTTTTCGGTTACATTTGTCTCGCTTTATGGAGAATTCTAAGGTAGTTATGAAAACCACCTATATACCCGATATTCCCATGCTTTCATAATGCTACTTTAAGAATAATCTTCTAACACATTATAATGTACTTTTAATCTATTTAACCATTGCTTAGACATGGTCCCACGAAATGCTAAAAATACTAAGACATTACAATGTTAAGAAAATTGCCATACTTGGCATGAGTCGAGGTGCTCCCACACCATACTCCCAGGCTTGAAAGATTTCCATGTCCCATGGAAATGCCTAGTATCACTCTAGATCAAAGCTCCTTGCACACGCTTCTGGTGCGCTTCTCTGATGCTGAAACTGACTCCATCTCTCGCAATGTTGCATAACAACAACTACACCTTCCATCTTACCCAACAGCAGACTCAGTCTGGTGATGCACTTCCCACTCTCTCTTTGGTGGTTGCTTTCAGCACCCTACTCCAAATGTATCTCTATCGGAGAATGGTCAGGATAGAACTTACTTGTCTGCCCACACAAACTCTCCAAGAACTTCTTTCCTTCTTTCAGCTAGATGGGTCAAGTTCTTTCCTCACAATATCTATCTACCCAGATCTTTCACTTGCTCTGATACCATTCTGATGCAGAGGAACTTCTCAAAAACCTCTTCCTGAGTAGATACTTCAATGACTTAGTTAAATCAGTGTCCAAGATATCCTTATCTCAGCAAATCTGCAATTACTTATTTGGTTCTCTTCAATCTGCAACGAAGATTCTTCCACATCTACACTCTGCTTGTCATTCTTTATGAACTTCACCTCAAAAACCCACAAACTCTTCATATACTACATTGCCACCTTTCCCTCAAGAGTCACGCATAGTTCAAGGTGATCTTCGGCTGTCACCTTAGGATAGGAAGGATGACATTCAACATATCACGGCTATCTCTGTTCCATGATGCTTGTGGAGAGTTAATGCTCGGGTCCACTTTGAGCTACACCATTCGGTCACACACTCACATAAATAATACTCGGTTTCCCTCCATTTCATCTGAGACTGCATGAATCTCTCATAGGGTTCAAATCGATCATGAGTTACATGCAACGGTTTCTTGAAAACCATGTCACACTTAATGTGCTCGATTTCACCACCTTCAAATCTTGGGCTCAATACATCATACTCTTCAACTATCATTTTGGGAATGCTCTTTATAAACTTTGTCTTATACATAGCTTTGCAAATATATCCCGCTCGGTCTTCTGCAAGGTGATTGACGAGACCTAGTCACTCAGATCCATACGAATGTAAGAGACTTCCCACACTTTCTATTCCACACAACATTCGAATAATGGTTTCTTGGCAACCATTTTAGGCTTAATGCATCCGAACTTGAACACATTCAAATCGATGACTATTGCATGTCGACTGTTCTAACAAACTCACCACACTCAATACACTGATGCCGAGTCCAAACATAATGAACATGGGCTGGAATTTTAGGAATACTTTTCATATCTTTCGGGTTCTGCAATAACATCAAACCCTACCACATGTTACACTGGTCTACACAAACACCGGCCAAATACCACAATAGCCGATATGGATTACTTGATGCCAATTTCTAAAAAAAAACAAATCACTCAAAACATATTCATGAATATCGACTCCCATTAATAACCATAAACATGATTCATTTACATGACTAAATCCTTTTACCAAAACCAAAAACAAGAACCATAACTAATGCTAAGTTCAACAGGGAACTGCATAACTGATTTGTAAAACAAAGACAATAAAGAGAGGCGACGAGCTTCATCAACACCAAAATCTTAAATACATTAAAATCAAATTTCATACATCACATGCATGGCTCTCTGGCTGTATGCTAGAGAGACGACTCCTTTAACAATCTTTTGTGCACTCTCTTTTTCCACTATCCCGTGGTTTCCTCTATATCTTTTTCGGTTACATTTGTCTCACTTTATGGAGAATTCTAAGGTAGTTATGAAAACCACCTATCTACCCGATATTCCCATGCTTTCATAATGCTACTTTAAGAATACTCTTCTAACACATTATAATGTACTTTTAATCTATTTAACCATTGCTTAGACATGGTCCCACAAAATGCTAAAAATACTAAGACATTACAATGTTAAGAAAATTGCCATACTTGGCATGAGTCGAGGTGCTCCCGCACCAGTTAAATCATTTAAGTCATTTTAAGTTGCATTGATTAATTCATTTAAGTTGTATTGTTAAGTCATTTATTATCTTGCATTGTTAAGATATGGTAAAAAATTGCATCATCCATACATACATACATGCACATCATAAATAACAGTATAAATAAATCATACATCCACCACGTGTAAAAATCATCCATCCTACATCCACAAAGCATCAGTAATTGCATCTCACATCAATCATCTAATCACACACATCACATAGATATCAAAACCATATAAGCACATCACACCCTGCATCACTAACACGTTAGCCTCATCATAATCATCAACATCACATCACATCCTGCATTGAACACACATCAGTACATGATAACATCATACATAGAAAGTGATCTCATAAAACATTACATTCCACCCAACTCATCATCATATATATAAGTCCTACAAAACAATCAAAGAATATCTCATCCCACATCAAAAAATAAATCAATGTCTGAATGTATGAGTACAAGTCCATCAATAAAATACATGTATAATAACAGGGACAATGCCCTCCAAAAGAATCATAATATACATGGATATAAAAAATGTGCAACATATCACTACCTATTTGCCTCTCCTAAGGGAGGTTGCATCTCAACATCTACGAGGGGGTCAACTTGTGGTAGATCCTATGGTGGCACCACTAAAATGGCTATATACATAACCGTCGGTGTTGGTCTCTCCACTGTGCTCTAAATACATGTATCTTGCACCTGTGTGGGTACTTGTGCTGACCCTATAACCCCTCCCCCTCTGCCATCCACCTCCATACCTACCCCTGACCCCTTCGCTTCTACCATCTGAACGGAGCCACCGGGCAACTGTTGCTGATTCTATGATTACCCAAGCTGATGGCTCTCCCGACCGGTCCTCTATGATGACCTGGCCCCCAGCCTTCTCCCTTGGTCCTCTAGCTACTCCAAGCCCCTATCCCAACACCTATACATGTCCTAGTGGCTCTAGATCAGCTAGCTTTCTGATAATGCTCTCATCTCACTAGTGGTACTACTATGTGATACATAGCTTGATACTACCCTATATGCTCCCTCAAATCAGCTAGGTCTCGCTACAACCTCCTCACCTCCTTAGACCTATCCTTGTCCTGTGTACCCCCAGCCACTCTCTCCCCCCTGGCCGCCTACCTCTCCTCTCTTAGCTACTGAACCACCATATCTCTCTCCCCTGTAGTCTATCTCTCTTAGAATGCAGTCCATCCTGCTCTCTCTATAGCCAATCTCTCTCTGTATGGATACTATCCCACTCTTGACACAACTGCTCTCTATCATTAATGGTCTCTAGACTATCTTTTAGTGCTTGTGCTAGCTGCACCGTTAGAGAATCCCTCTCCCCCTTCATGTCCTTCAACATCTGGCTCATTTTGTCATACATAGCCTGTAGGGATGTGAACCGCCCTGCTAGGTCTCCTATGCCCCCACTTCTTGAGGAACCTACATGTGGTGCCTATGTTGGTGGTGGTTTGGCTAGTGGTGGTCCTATCAGTGGTCCCTGCGCTGGTGGTGGCCTTGCAGGTGGTGGTCCTATTGGTACATGTGCCCCACCTCCTCCTTCTCCTCCCCCATCTTTGTCTATGTCCTACCATCTCCATCCCCATCCCATCCCCATCACCCCCTCTCCCTTCAATCACCCTACCTATTCTCCCTACAAATGTCCTCCCTCCTCTCCTCCCCCTACCTAGCTGCGGCTACTTGACCTCATACTCACACAACTGGTGTCGCACCCCTCTCAGCTCGTAGCCTGACTCTCCCTACCACCTATGGCCTTTGAAACCAGACTCAATATTCTATGGTACTCCCTCCATCTACTGGCCCTCTGGCCCAATCCCAGTGAATAGGTTGTATTACCTGCCACATTGCTAGTAGTATGCCCCTGTCAAGCTAGCCTCTGAACTCTGACCTCCTCACTCAAGTTATCCTCTGATACAAGTGCTCTCCATCTAGAACCCCCTAAATATACCCAAATTATCAAGCTAGTTGGTCTAGCCTGTACTAATCAATGATATACTCCCAGTGGCCTATCAGGTAAGTGGGTGTCATTGTGTATGGTAGCTCCCTTTGATCCTCATCTAATATCACTAACCCTAGGTATGGCCTCCAGGTGATGCTATCCCTGATATCATCTAGTGTTACTAGCTAGTAGTTAATGCCATTGACATCATGGTACGTAAGTGGTTCTCCCCAGCTATATACCGCAGGCTCCTCTACTCATTTATCCCTCCTGCCCAATGACCTAAGCACCGCAATGTTCTCCCAGGCCCATACCTGTAAAAGGGAGGCGAAGCCTACACTCATCCCTTATGTCTCTCCTTCATGATACACTATCTAGTGGAGGTCCTTGTATTTCTCTGCTAACATCAACATGCCCCAGACTATTGGGACACCTACATCAACAATCTGAATGATCCCAAGGATGAGTGTGAGGGTCACACTCTTTCCTCCCATGTCAGGGGCAATATACCCTGTGACGAATCCACACATAAAAAGGTACACTCAGTGTACTAGTAACACCACCTCCAGATGATTGGTTAGTGCTAGCTGGCCATGTCGTAATATGGGTGCCACTCCCAGCCCCAATAATGTTGCCACTACCTATTGTTGTGTATATTCTCCCACCACGACTGGTGTGCCCCAGATGGGTAGCTGGAAGATCCTGTATACATCCTCTAGAGTCATTGTCATCTCCCCAGTTGGTAGATGAAAGGTACCGGTCTCTGAGTGCCATCTCTCATGCAATGCAATCACCAAAGACATATATGTTCACCTTTGGGGCATCCGTGCTAGGTACCCCAAGCCAATGGTGTCCACTCTACTAGTGTAAATTTCTCACCTGTCGCCAACACCGCTGCATGTCTCTCATGGCTCATTAGTCGCTCCACCGACCACTTTAACCAATCCAAATCAGTTGCATCAGCTTCTCTTCCTAGAAAATTCTTACTAATTCTAGTCTTGATTCTTCTATCTAACTCTGCCCTTTTCTCTAACCCCCCTTTTGCTTGCAATCCCACCAAATTTCTTTTTCTTGCGATCCTGCAAACCCCTTGTTCTCATGATCCCACAAGTGCAGGATCACGACCTACCCTCCGAGTTGTGTGACCATGGAAACACATTCCCATAGCGACCCCTACCTACCCTCCATGATCCATCATGGGATTGCATAAATTTCCTTTTTCCCCCTTTTATGCTTTAAGATCATGATCCCACCTGAAATTCAAGAGGGATCGCAATCCCACCAAAATTTCTCCCACCCCTGGGAAATGTGGTGATCCCACCACAAATCCCAATTCCCCCCCAACCCTCAATCCCAACAATTTCTTGCGGGATCATGATCTCGTCGATCTTGACCCTACGAGATCATGCATTTGCAATCTAATCTATGCAATAAATGAACAAAAAAAAGTACAAGGATGGTTTTTCAACCCCACATGTCAGTTAGGTGCCCGGTGCTACCAAACGCTCCTCACAATATCAATACAATGTCTTGGTTTGCTTCCTCTTGTCATTGCTATATGCAAATTCAAAGCTCAAATAACAATATCTCTCTAAGCTCTAAAATATGTAAATGACCTATTTCTGGCCCTCTTGGCCCTTATTAAGGGCCTCCCTGCACCATTTTTACTTCCCAAAGTCACCTAGCCTACCCATTCTTCCCATTCTTCCACATATCATCACTTTTTTGCCCGTTTCACCCTCTTTTCACCCCTTCATGTCCTTTTTTAGCTTGTTGCGCCAAACCCCTTCCTTCCTTTTGAGACACCACTTGGGCCCCTTTTTCTTTCCCTGCCGCCCTCTCGAGGGGGCATCACCCAGTCTAAACCTTTATGCCCATATTCTAGGGCAACTTCATCACCTTGTAAATTCTTCATTTTGTTTATTATTTTAAACGTCTTCGAAATAATGTTATTTTAACACTATGTCAAAGAGGGGCAAAATGTAGACACCTAAATCTGATTACACAATTAAGTAATCTTATTTAGTTCTCTCCTAAGACATTTATTAATTGAATATTAATTATTTAATTGATGTATGTCATCCCCTAGTTGATTAATTTAATTTAATTAACTATAGTCCAATTAATTATCTAAATGACAACCCATAGTTTGATAATTAATTAAAACCCTCTTCCTCTATTAATTTAAATAAATATGTCCATCTATTTAAATTAATTTATAAAACCCTTTTTCTTCCTATTTTGGATTTAAATAAAATATTTCATTCAGTTTGAGCACATGGCTCCTAACTTTGACCCCTAACCTAACCAATCCCAACAACCTAACCTTGATTTCCTACTCAACCCAACCCATTCACACATACTAATCACTCTTAATTAGCTAATGACCCATGATTAGCTAATCCAACCCTCCACTCATTCTCTCTCCTTCCATCACATCCTCCTAATCCTCTCACTTGCCTCTTAATCCAAGTCTAATCACTCCCTAAACATTTGCACAATCATAATCTATGGATTAAGAAATCCTAACCCAACCCAAGTCAACCCTCATGTCACATCCTCGCATCTCCCAATTTCTTCATCTCATGTCAACCTTAAATGATCTTATACCTCTCTTACACATGTCATCCCCCTCTTACACATTTGTCCCCTCTCACATCTCCCAAAATGGTCACATTCCCCCATTCCTTCCAACCTCTCCCATTGTGACATTTGTCACAATGAGATGCATTTGAGAAAGCACAATCCATGTGCTCTCTCTCAAATGCATCTTGATCCTTCCTCAGGTTTGCATCTTGACTATCCATTCACCTCTCCTCTTGCCTATAAATTGAACCCCCATCCCTTCAAAAATCATCCACCTCTCCTCTTGCTTATAAATTGAACCTCCATCCCTTCACAAATCATCCACCTCTCCTCTTGCTTATAAATTGAACCCCCATCCCTTCACAAATCATCCACCTCTCCTCTTGCCTATAAATTGAACCCCCATCCCTTTACAAATCATCCACCTTTTATGCAAAGTTATCATGCCCATTTGAGAGCCAAAAGCATCAATCACAACCTCATAATGCCAAATTTTCTTCTCATTGTTAAAGCTTGAGCATAGTTCATGAGCACAAATCCATTCTTGGACAAATCCAACTACATTTGAGGTTATTTGGAGAGTGAGGTTTGCACTCTTTTATTTGGTTTACTTCTCATTTTTAGGTCTAATCTTAAAAGTAGTAATATACTTTATTGTTGAATGTTTAGTTTGCTTTATATTCATAACAACTAGGTTTTATTACTTACAATATGTACCAATAACATAGCAGAATATGAGGCCTTGGTCACAGGGTTTCGCTAAGCTGTCAGATGGAAGATCACAAGTTTTCTTATTTTTGGTGACTCTCAATTGGTTATCAAGCAAGTAAATTATGAATTTCATACAAAGGATGATAAGTTTCTCCCTTATTGACACATGGTCGAAGATCTCAAGCAACATTTTTCAAGCATCATTTTCCAGTAGATCCCTAGAGAAAGCAATAAAGTCATTGATGCTATGGCTACTATTTCTTCCTTGATATCCATGCCATAGATGATTACACGATGCAAAAATTTTATTGAGAATCTTATGGTCTCTACCTATGACCAGCTGGATTATGAGATGGTGTGTGAAATTGTTGGCCCCGAATCACCTTGGTCTCAGGAAATCCTCACCTATCTTCATGATAAAACCATTCCCCTCACTCTTACACCTAATCAACATAAAAACTTCATCCGTCGCACATCCTATTACACAATTCTTGGAGATACCCTACTTTGAAAACACTTTGATAGAACTCTTCTTCGATGTTTGAATTCAGAGGAAGCACACATCACCTTGGAAGAAGTACATCAAGGAATCTGTGGAGCCCATTCTAGTGGCCTTACCTTGGCAAAGAAGTTGCTACGCACTGGATACTACTAGTAAAAAATGGAGCAGGATGCTTATCACTTTGTAAAGAAATGTGTTCCTTGTTAGCAGCACAATGATTTGATACACACTCTTGCTCAATCCCTCCAGCCCACCATCACACCTTGGCCTTTCTCCCACTGGGTATTTGACCTTGTGGGCCAGATATTCCCTAACTCTGCCAGTGGCCACAAGTATATTCTAGTTGTTGTTGAGTACTTTACCAGATGGGTTGAAACAATCCCCCTCACCTATACTACCAATAAGAAAATTTTTAAGTTTATCCTGAATTATATCATTTATCACTATGGCGTCCCAAAAGACCTCCATACTGATAATGGAACACCCTTCAAGAATAAGGATATCTCTGGCCTTTGTAAGAAGTTTGGCATTACCCAACATTGCTCCTCCAAATACTTCCTGCATAACAATGGTCAAGCTAAGGTTATGAATAAAACCATATTAAAAATCTTCAAGAAGACTTTCGATGATGTTGATCGTGATTAGCACCTGTAACTCAATTTTGTCATCTGGGCCTACCACACCTCCATCCATACTCCCACTAGAGCCACTCCATTTACCCTCATCTATAGTTCTGAGACTGTCCTTCCCATTGAAATTGAGCTCCCTTCCCTCAGGATTTCTCTCAAAAACCTGATGTTCGAAGAAGAATACAGAGTTGCCCGCTTGCAAGAGCTGCAACTCCTCGATGAGAGATGCCTCAATGCCCTTAACTACTTCCACATGTATCAAAATCACTTGTGCTTGCAGTTTAACAAAAAGGTAAAAACTCATGAGTTTGACATTAGTGATTTGGTCTTGTAACACAATATGAAGAATCTCCACAACCAAGAAAAGAAAGAAAAATTTGAACCCAATTGGTTGGGTCCATTTTTTGTTACTACCAAGTTCAGTTTTGGGGCATATTAGAGTGCAACACCTAAGGGAGATCTACTCCCTGATCTTGTAAATAATCTATATGTAAAGCACTTCTATGCATAGTTAGCACTCAGTTCCTGTACAATGTTCATTCAACAAAAAATCTTAAAAATTAGAAAAAGTCCAGAAAAAATCAGAAAAATCAGAAAAAGTCTTGAAAAAAGTCTAAAAATAAAAAAAGCAAAAAATCCTAAACAATAGAAAATGTTCCTGAAAAAATCATTGTCTTGGTGAAAACCTGGTAAACAGGCACCTTGCAAAAAAAATAAAAAATAAAAAATCATCCAGTAGTGAAAACTTGATAAACAAGCACTCTAGGCAAGAACCATGGTGAAAACATGTTCTAGGCATTATAGTAGCAGATTTGGATCCATTGTCTTCTCCCGCCCACTGTACATATCCATCCTCATCTTGGTCCCAATTTCTAGTCATTATTTCTTGCATCACAATAAAGGTCCAAGCAAGCTGAGCTTAACCCCATCACACCGAGATTTTACCAGACACAGTGATTGCAAAAGTGCTTATCAAAATCAACATCGAAACCGAATCTCTAAGTTATTATTTCTTTCACATCTATTTCCAATGAATATCCACCTCAGTCAATCAATCTTTTCCCTGCAGGATGCCTCCTTCTTCAGCTGGCTCAAATCAAACTCGTCAATCTTATCTTGTTCATGGAAAGAACTATGGATTGAATGACTACTTGATCAGGAGGTCTTCTTTGTTGATTTTATCTTTTTGTGTCAGTGGATCCTACTCATGATTGCATAGATCTTTCATATCTTGGTATATTATGGATGGTAAAATTTGATGCATGTGTCGATCATGGTATGATTTGATCATTGATACTTGAAAAGCATTCTTGTTGGTTTCTCAGCCATAATTATGTGTATCTTACTGGGGGAAACATGTTAGTATACTTATGTCCTTTAAAAGACATAGGTGTGCCTAGACCTCTCAAATAAATATATGGCATAGGTTTTGTCATGATTAGGAAATCTACATCTACTTTCCTAAAGCTATCTAGTCTGTATGAGAGTCTAGTCTACGCAACATAACAATGTCATCTGTGCTTTTATAACACATGATGCATACCTCATGTTGCAACATCAAACTAGGGTGTGGTTTTCAACATAAACACAAGTGATCCCACTAAATCATGTAGTCAGGTTGCATTATAGCTCAATTGCATATTAGTTAGTTTCCCTTTTGCATTTTTGTTTGAGGCAAGGGTCGTGTTTATTCATCTCCCCCTCTCCCTTTCTTACTAGTTAAGTTGATCCTATTGGTTATATCAGATACACAAAAATAACAAAATCAAACCAGTTCATACCATTGCATTCCACCTCATATAGCTAAGTTCATTAACAACATTCATTTGTTAGTTACTATTGTATTAATAATTAAATATCCATTATATCCCATTAATCATTAAATATCCACTGGATATCCATTATATCTCATTAATCATTAATCATTAAATATCTATTGCATGTCACATATAATTACTTAATTATTAATCATTAACTATGCATTGCATCATCAATCATTATATATACATAAACATCACATATGCATAATAAATCATCCATTCAAATTACATACTCCACCTAGGACCTACATCATAAACAAATTAGCACATCATGTAGTATATTTTCACATCATCACACATGTCAGTCACATCATATATATATATATATATATATATATATATATATATATATATATATATATATATATATATATATATATATATATATATATATCATGACATCATAGTCCATCAATAAAGTGATACATCAGGCATCTCAGTGCTGCCATATATATGCATCTCATCTAAAAAATGTATCCTATATAATCAACTATATCCAATGACCCCTAGGAAGATATCCCTACTGTCTTGACCTACCCCTATGAACCTCATGTAGTTGGTCCCCTACTCCTCTCCCACTGTCACCTCTTGTATCACTGTCTCTCAGTGGCTTGGCTACTAACCTCGATGACACACCCTGAGTCCTCTCTGATATCCCTCACTTTGAATAAGGTGCATGTCTCTACTCTAAAGGTACCACCTGATGATAGAGGCCCATATAGTAGGTTGCCTCTCTCCCCATCTTTGCTAAATCTCAGTGTACATCCAACAATACTATCAGTAACTACCTTGAACCTATGACAGTCATTGTCTGTCTTGCTAACTCTCGCTCCCCTCAACATGTCTCCGCTTGTCACCTCCATGTATCCCATTCTTTGTCAGTCGCTGGGTGAGAAGGTCTATTTGTCTCTGCATCTCCTCTATTTTTACTTGTACTCATACTACCTCCCTTTATATCCCCTCTATACCTATGCCAACTCTTATCATGGTGATATCTTTTGTACCCTTGACCCTACAGTATGGCTAGCTCTCGTCACATATTCTCTATCGGAGCCTCAACCCTCTCTCTCTCTATCTCCCTAGCCACCTCATCCCTATCTACATTGTCCCTCTCCGGTACCACCAATGCCTCTAGTCATGTCACCTCTGCTTGTAGAATGCCTACCTGCTCCTAATCTCTTGGCCTCTCATCCCCTCCTAGTCATCCTAGACCCATATCCTCACCTGGTAGTGGCCGTTGGACTACCTCCTCTCTATCTCTTAGCACTACTCTCAGGGCATGAGGAAGCCCTCCTCCGATTGGTCTCCACACTATACCTCTCCTCTACTTTGTAGCCTGCCTCTATGCCACCTAACTCCTGACGTTGCTATTGGTCTCTCCTCCTCATCTCTCTCACCTGCCTCATCCTCATCCTCTGACTCTGTCTTCTTTTTGACCTCTCCTGCTCCTAGCTTTGTCAACCTCATTGGCCTACACCTCTCCCACCAATTTGCATACTCATTTGTCACCCCTACATATGCCACATGTCTTTGTGTTGTTGTCCATGGTACTGGTTGCATGTCTCTCCAACTTCTCCTAGAATTCTAAAGATCTACTCTAATGCCCCATATTGACCCTATCTCCCTAGAAATGATCAGATGTAGATAGTTGTCTAGAACTATACCCTATCTCAGGCCAAACTAGATGTATGCACACTTGTGACGACATATATTAGGCTATTTGAAACATCATGCTCTTGATCAACCAACAATCTATCTGCACGTATCATAGGTACTCTGCATCTAGAGCAACATCCTCTCTCTCTGCTTGCTCATCCCAGTATCCACATGCCTCATAGCCTCTGTATGACATCAACTCAAACCATAACATCTTATCCAATATCCTCCACCAGGTCTCTACTGTTCTGACATCTCCATAAGATAATGGTGGCCTGTATTGACATGTGAATGGCTCATATCATTGTTGTCGCCACTCCCCTCACAATGGTCATACCATTGTGATGTGCTCCCATGCCCAGACAAGTAGTAATGGCATTCCTAGTCCCATCGTTTGCTAGGTCTTATATGCGCACATATGAATATCATAGTATAACTACGCTAGGATTGTATACCCCCAACAATATTGTATCCCCTTCTCCTCTAGCATCTGACTCAGCACCCTCGCCCATCCAATCAGAAAACCATGTCCTGAATGATCGGGCATCAACCTCTCTCCTACCAATACGACTAAGTACAAATTTAGCTAGGGCAATCTTGCCTCCATCCCCCCTCGCCATGACATCCACTAATAATCAATTAGTAGTTGGTCTACCTGTCATCTGATGCTCTCCTCCAGAAATTGCTTCACACTCTCTAATCGATACTAAGACATCTCTCCCCTGATTGGTACTCGCAAAATCCTCTATACGTCCAGTAGCATCACCGTCACCTCCCTAGTCAGAAAGTGGAAACTTGACATGTCTAAGTGTCACCTCTCGATCAATGTTGTCATGAGCGCATTATGCACTCTCAGATGTGGCCAATCATGTACATGTTGTAGGCCGCATAGGGTCACATGTCCTCGCTCTACATTTATCAGCTCCACTCACAACACCATCATGTCTAGCCATCGCTCCTTCGAGTGAATCCAATAGTTCAACTCCTACATCTAGTCAACTAACACTCCTCGTTAGTCCTAGCCCTTAGCCCAAAAACCCTGTCCCTGCGCTTCCCCAGATAGGTGACACAATCACCCATCCCCACTCTTTTTCTTCTCCCCCTCCCCGTGTTCCCCCCTCCCTCGTATTTTGGCTTCCATGCCTTGGGTTGCCAAGCCCCCCCACCCAACGATGGGTGGTTCAGCCCACCTTTTGGCAACAGAGTCGCCCAACCAAAGATGGGTGACTCGATCTGCCTTATGGCAGTGGATTCGTCCATCCAAAGACGGGCGGGCGAATAGAGCCGCCCTTCGGTAGATGGGTGGCTCTGCCTTGTTGCTGGGCGGGTAGGCGGGCCCCCCTCCACAGGGTGCATGCACCCCGCCCAAGGGTGGGTAGAGCCATCCTTCTCCTGATGGTTGGCCCAGGCTTGCTCGTTGGTGGGCGGAGTCGCCATCTCCCGACGGGCGGTTCTATGTCATTCGTTGTCAGATGGGGCCACCTAATGGAAACTCTGCCCCCATCTTTTGGTGGGCGTCAATGGGTATCTCTACCTTCCCCTGTTCTCCTACACCTACCCACCAAACATTTTTTAACCCAAATGCACAAAAATCTAAAACATGCTCAAATTAAAAATACAAAGTAGGGTTTGTGCACTCACCAAATCTCCTATGTTCGCTTCCCACCAGTAGACTCGTACCCTCTTGCCCAGCTACAGCCTATCTTGTTGCCCTGCCATCCTCTTCTCCTTTCGTATCCTCTTTTCTCATCCTTTAGGGTAAAAATGAATCATTTTCCCCCTTTTGCCCTTTTTCAAGGGGCCCTTTTTTCACTTTTCAAAAAATGGTTCTTTTTTTTCTTTTTAGCCTTTTCTTTTTCCCTTTTTTCCAAGTAAGTCATGCAAAATCTTTTCCCCCTTTTGTCGCGAAAATTGACCAAATTTATTTTGCCCTATTTTCTCGAGGGAGCACATCATCCTACTGACTTTTCCTCTGTGCACCTTTTAGGTCCCGTCTTTCTTCTGAGACATCTATGTTTTCTTTTCTTTGATGCAGTGCCATTTTTTACACCACATCAAAGAGGGACAAAATGTAGACACCTAAATTCATCCATTTAATATTAATTTAATTTAATTTAATTAATGACCCCAAATAATATTATAGTTAATTTTTAATTAATTATATTTGTTAAATCTATCTATTTATTTAATTAAATAAATTCACTAATTATAGTATTTAAATTAAATTTAAATACTACCTCGCGTAATGTATTAAATTTAATTTAATACATGTTTCTCCATATTCTCCTTTTAAATAAATTTTTAATTTATTTATTCCTCCACATGCTTTATTTCTACTAAACCATGATTTAATTTAATTTAATTTAATTTAATTTAATCATAAACATAACCTTGATTCTATCCTACACACATCAATTTCTATCTAATAGGTCTACTTACTAATTAACTAAGGTTAAATAGGCTAATTTTTGGATTCTTACACCCATTAGTCCTAATTATTTGGTCACACGTGTGAGAAAATTTTAAAATTTGTCTTTTCAAAAATTGCTAAAAATTATCTAAACAAGACTTCTTACAATTTTTTATGACACTTCTTACACTTACTCAAAACATGAAAATGAACTTTTTTCTTACACATCTCTTACACACACTTACACATGTACTTAGAGTACACATTGACCCTTCACATCCCAAGTTACTCACACATGTGTGAGCAAGTCTTAGACTTTGCATGGCTTATGTGTCTCCTTGGTGGCACCTATGTGGATTCCACATATATGCCACCTCACCTTAGCCCTCTAAAATCCTATAAATAGGACCCTTGCCTCAAGCAAATCATCCATCATTTGCATGTAGAATTATAATGCTAGTTTGTTTTCTTGCACTAACCATTTGGTAGTTGCTAGATTTCTTTCAAGATTTAGAACTTAGTTTACTTCATGTTCTAGCTTCATTTTACTTGTTAGTTGTGTTGGTGCTCAAAAACGCTGGACCGTTTTTAGGCCAACTGACAGGCACAACAAGTGCCTCTGCAATTCTAGCTCGATTTAGCCAAGGGTAGTAGGCCTGAATCAAATATGTTTTTTAACTGCACAAACACGTGCATAAACAACAGAAATTCCTTCCAAAGGGGTTAATAATCCTTGGAGGAAAAATAACCTAAAATCCTAATTGTCAGATAGCTTGAAATCTAAACTAAGGCTAGAAAGTAATGCTAAACCTAATTGAATGCTTTGTAAAGAAGATAATAGATAGGATATGTAAACCATAGAAAGAATAAAATGACAATTTCAAATGAATGAATAGACCAGTGCCTGATGCCAAATTGGGAATAGAGTCAGATACATTTAATCTTACGTATAAACGGAGACGGTTTTAAGATAACTCGCTCCTGTAAAGCGAGACCATCACCCTACAAACTTCTATTAAAACAAAATTTAAAACAACTTATACAATAGGTCCTATGGTTTTTAACCCAACTTAAGAGCCCGAAAGGAAACAGTAACAGGTTCTTAGATCATGCTACCATTATTCAAATTGTACAAATTAGTCATAAATGAATACATCAAATAGAAAAACATAATAGGATACCCTGGTTCATAGAGTAATCCAAGAAACTAATTGAACATAAAAAACTATATTAACATTAAGGTACAAACACTTATTTGATATTCGTACATGAGATTTTGAGCATTAAATTCAAATACGTGAGTTGAGAGACTTTCCAATTTTTGTCGTGATTCCTTCATATCCCTTTTGCTTACATTTGAATGAATATACGTATAAATCCCAATGGTTCCCTTTTCACAAGACCTAATTATACAACTACCCCCAAAGTACACAAAATAAACCATAATAATGTTTTTTTAGGGAAATGTTTCTCGTAAATTCAACTTGATTATTGTGTTGTGTGCAAAATAATCCAACATTTAAGTTCCTGCACAAAACACTTAATGTCAGTTAATATTAAAATTTTGAAATTTGAAATCATTATATACGTAATATATTAAGCTTATACAAAAACTATTTATTATTCATTTATTAATTAATAATTAATTGAAAATACATAAGTGTCATACTTTATACACGTACTTGATAAATAAAGTGAAAAATGAAAATTAAAAATTGATTATATATCACCCACATTAATTATAAAAAATATAAGCAATCATATTAATTATTAAATCATAAAGGATTTCAATGATGAAATAGTTTCTAAAATTAATAAATAAGATGACATTATATTTTAGCACTTTATTTTTATTTTCAAAGTAAAACATAATAAATTCATTCACAAACATAATGAAATAATGCTACATAGAAATATTTAAAAGAATTTAGGGTAAAAAAGGTTTGATATTCCACCCTAATAAAAGGAGAAATGCATTTACCCTAAAGTCAAAAAACAATCCTAATGCAAAATAATATTACAACTACACGTAATACATATATTAATTGACTAATTCATGAATGAAAAATGAAATAAAGATAAGGTAAAACTATTAACACCCACTTTACCCTAAAATTAAAATAAAAGAATAAAATGAAAAACTTCTTTTAGGGATTTGAAACTAAAGAATAAAATCAATCAATTACTATTCAAACCCTAAAAGATAAACAATCAACCTACATGCCTTTTACCCTAAAATATTAATTGTTAAAAACAATCAAGGTAAAAAATCAAATTAAATATATGGATACATAAAAATTAATATAAAAAACCCTAAAAAGATTTACATTCATCAAAATATATCCCCTTTTATCATATTTTTAACTTTTAGGGTTTTGGGGTAAATCACAAGTTAAAATTGAAACAATTATTAATGATCCTAAAATTTAAAAACTTTATCTCATAAATAATATTAATTTTAATAATTTATTTTAAAGGAGATAAGATTAGCTTTAATTTATACATTTATTTACACACATACTCTCAAGGAATAATACAGAGTAACTGGTAGCGGGGTAGAGTTGGGTAGTTAGGCAGAAAAAGGGATGGGTCGAGAGGTTGAGAGTTCAACTCCCTCTCCCCATTCTTTTCCCTAAAATCAGAAAAAATAAAAATACATAGAGAAATTCTTATTTAATTTGAAAGTTAATTAGGGAAGAAATTACTCCTCGTGTAAGAGGTTGTACTTTACTTCTCACCTGCACATAAAAACAAAGATAAATAAGTATCTTCTCCTAACCCTATCAAAGAAAACAAATAGACTAACTGGTTAGGGGGTAGGAGGGTAGATAGCTAGGAAAAAGGTCGGCTTGAGAGGTCGAGTGTTCAACTCCCTCTCGCCGCCTTTTTTGCTCAACCTATTTTATTTTTTATTTTTAGAATTATTATTTATTCAAAACAAATATGCATTAGAATAAAGCAATTTACAACCTAATACATGAAAATAGAAACTAACAAACGTACACGCCTTTTATCCATTTTAGTTTTTATCATAGGAAAGTTATAAAATATGAAGAATATATATTATACTTCCCTGACGTTTTGTTCCTTTAGGACCTAAAAATTTTAGTGTCAACAAGTTGCACACCATCAAGCTTTAGGATTGCTTCCATAGCTCCTCCTTGAGCTTCATTGGCTTCTTGCATTGAATACTTGAGGGTTTCTCTAATAGCTACTCCTTGAGTAGTTCAATCTTCATTTTACCTTACATTCATAGTGGGATTCATATTTGTGTTGGGAGAGCACACCCACAACACTCTATAAGAGATTAAATCAAGCAAGTCTTGGGTGCACTTGTTTCATGCTCATCGGAGGTTGTGGTGGAAGCCTTTCCTTTGATTTTGTAAGTTCATATAAAATGTTAGATTAACATTGTATATCTTGTTTATTCCTAACATTTGTGTGTTTGAGCTTACTCTCAACAGATAGGTTTTCATCATATACACATTCTTCTTGGAAGACCTTTGATCCATGCCATGTAGGTTGTAGCCTCCACATATCACCAATGCTTAAAATTCCCTTATAATGGAACAACAATTACTATTCCAGGTGATAGGGAGCCATTCCTATATTGTGCCAACCTCAAGGGATCTATTGTAAACCAAGTTCCTATTAACCTAGCAACATCCACACTCTCATCCTCCAAGTATATTGACTCATCCAATTTATCTAAATCCATTGCCTTATCAACATCTTAGCTCAAGATAAAGGTTCAAGATAAGGGTTTCAAATAGTATACATATGTAGACTCATTTTGTGTAGGCAAGTTACCTATTTCACCAAGGGCCTATAGAAAACCTAGACAACCCCTTAAAAGGAATAAAAAAGTCTACATTTAGTATGAGCCACCTACCATGTTCACAAAATGGGGAGAACTAGACCAATAGTCTATTGAAGAAGATTTATCCAATTGGCTATACAAGGACGAATAATTGGTGCAGGAGCACCTCAAACATTCAGTACAAAGTTAGAGATGAAGGAGACATCAAGGACATCCAAGACAAATCCGGAGGATGGAATGCATGATCCAGGTCAACAGATCAATTGGAGGGTCCTAGCACCTATTACGGGCTTCAAATAATGCGATATTGTGTTATGCTTGTAATGTCTTCAATGGATCCTCTTTATGTTTGTAATGTCCTCATAAGGACCAATAGGTTGATTGTAATGGACTAGTGATGTCCAATTCTCAAATGGTGTTTAAAGAGTCTAGTTTAGGCATGGGATAGGTCTAGGTATTAGAAAAGGGTTAAATATCAAGATAAAGCCATTTTGGTTATTTAAAATTCAAATATTTAAACAACAAACGGCTATGAATGTATTTTGGGGGGAGTTAGTGTTTAGGTTTTTGTTAGGCTTAAACTAAGCCTTCAACTGACAAAATTGGTTGAATTAGTTATTGAATATCTTCTATTTTTTTTATGAGAAGTCTCTGTTACAGGACAGAGGATACCTGATGTATAACTGATGAATGACGTTGAAATCAAAACTGGTGTACGCAGCTTGAACAACAAACAATAAAACTTCAAATTTCTACAACTCCTTCATTCTTGGAAGTTTGTTTTGATTGTTTTGAGGTTAATGTGATTTGATAGAGTTTCTTTATCCATTACTGTTGCCTTGGATGAATCTCACATTGTTCTAAAACCACTGTTACGCTAGTTGTAAAGTAGAGATCTTCTTTTGTTTATTTTGTGACTGCAGTAGAGTTTGAGGAATGGAAGTCATTCCATGAATAGTTTGAAGGCCTTATATTCATGGGGTGACAAGTTCTAACTTGTACCATTAAGTGACTAACAGTGCATATGTAGATTTGTGTGAAAAAGGCGTGATCACAGTCTGAACAGTGAGAAGAAAACAGTGAAATGGTGGCTCGGGTATAACAGTGGGTGATCCATCCATGCAAGTCACACATTTTATGTGTGGTAATGTTGTATGATGTCCAATAGATGATGAATCCATCATTAATTTGATGCAAGAGTGTGAGGAAACAGAACTTTGAGGAAGCCCTAGATAAGAAGGGTTTAGAGTCAAGATTTTGGGGATTCGGGTGTTGCAGACCTCTTGGGACTAATTGCCTTCAGATTTGGCCATTTCTAAACATAACTAAATACTATCCTGGAGTTGGGTTTGATAGGATGTCATTTGTTGATACTTCCTTTGTAAATTTGGTCATTTCTATGCATTGAAACAGGGGTACAGTCATGTTTAGCAGAGTTTATCCAAAGTAACAGTATGGAAACTTTTGGTATGTCATAGAGTCTGATAAAGAGTATCTAGAAATGCTATTGTCTGATCAAGTGTTTTGACAAAAGAAAAAGTTATTTACATTCTAATTCTGCAGCAGGGCTATTAGGCAGGTTAATAGGTCTCTGTGACCAATTTGTTGAAACTTTGCAGAATGGGAGTGTGGGGATTGGAGTAGAGTCTTAGAACTCCTTGAATCTAAGTAATTGGAATCTATGAAACCAAATTTGTTGTTTAGAAGCCTTGGATATAGTCTTGTTAAGTCAAAACCTTGAAGCATTTAAGATTGTTGATAGGCTAGAGTGCCTAAACCTCTAAAATTTGTAACTCTCATTGTGTTTTGGATACCACCACCCTTCCCTCTGCATCAATAATCCCCTCTTGTCACACTTCCAATCCATCAATATGGAGAAGGGTAAACTATCATGCAAAAACAAGGGTGCAGTGGATGCAATGGCTGCAAAAAACTTAATCAAGTAGTTGTAGAACCAATACTACCTAAAGAAAACCCCAAGTTTCAAGGTCTAGGGTACTAACCACCTCAGGAAAGTATTACAAATATTTAGTTACCTTGTCAAGATGACACATGTGCCTTTGATGAAATTGAGAGATATGAGGAGTACTACTATGAGATTGATTTCAATGAGTATGAATGAGACACCCTACGAACCTAAGGTACATATTGCCTAAATAATGTCTTTGTCAAGTTTCTTAGCTTATCCTTACAAAATAGATCTACAAATCAAAGTGCTTTGTTGGACTTGTGTGCTATAAATGTGTCACACTTCTATGGATCATTACATGCAAGGAAACTCAAGAATGAGCCCTCACTAAATCGATCCATAGCTCCTTAGGCATGGAGTGCAAGGGTTTTTAAGAATGCTCTCAGCTAAAGCTATTTAGCCTATAACCTTGCTAGTAAACCATGCAATGGGAGATTCAATGAAGACAAGGGAAAGAATGCCAATATCCTCAAGAATCAAGAATGAAAATACAATGCAATGCTATGCTAGAAATGGAAATGCAAGCTAAGCTATGAAAGGAAATATGCAAGTGTTACAACCCAAGCTAATTAATCTATGTGAGCTAATCTAGAGCATAGAAATGAAGCTAATCTAAGAAAGCATAAATATGAAGCTAAGCTAAGAATGCAAGAATGAGACGTAGAATGCAAGAATGAGATGTAGATGCTAAGAATGCTCCAAATCTTCAAAAGCTCCAAAGTGACCTAGAAATCCTGCAGCATAAAGTTAGCATAAAAAGTTGGGGATCTAGAATGAAGAAGAGAGCTCTCCTTTTAAAGGAAATGAGAAGGAATGGACCATGGAGATTAAGAGGCAAAAGATTTAATCAAGGGTGGAGCTTGAAAGAGGAGCAAGCCATGTGCACAAATATCCTCCAATAGGAAAATAAGAGTTGACTTTTGTGTCCATATGAGATAAAAAGTGTTTTTTCCCTTTTTATAAAATAAGAATAATGCTTTATTTGTGCAACTTAGGATAAGAGGAAAAGTGGGGGCTTTTTATTTATTAAAAGAGGAGGAAATATTCCTTTTAAATAAATAAAGACTTAGGATAAGATGGTTAGCCCATAGAAAATAATCGAATAAATGATAGAGCTAGGATTTGATCAAGAATAAGCAATTTATGATTTAGCAAAAGGGGCTAATAGTCTAGGTGACCATTTTTAGGTGTATACATTGATGAAGAAGGGAAGAATGCCCCAGCGAAGAGCAAAGTATCAAGCTTCAACAGGTTAGCCAACTGCACTAAAGAAGAAGAAAGGTGATTTGGGTGATCAAGGTTAACTCAGATTTCGGTTTCGATCCCGAAATGAATAGAAAATGATGGGATATGAAAGACAAGAAGTGAAAGACATGATTAGGAAGAAGCGAAAGATGAACGCAGTTGATTAACAAGTCCATGAAAGATGAAAGGAGAGCTCTCTCCATATGCAAGATGCAAAACTAAACTAACATGAACTTAAGAATGCAAGCTACATGAAAAGTGGTTTACTTGCAAGGTCACAAAGCTAATAGACATCTAATATTCATCATTGAGCGTTATTGGTAGCGTCATAAGATCATACCATACACACTAGCATAACTATGTGGATTTGAATATGATCTATATCAGATAGAAATGTGGAAATCTGACATAGGCATCAAAGACATGTAGGTCAAGATGACTAGTGCAGTGAGATTACCTAAGTTTGATATAGAAAGATTATGCTCACATCGAGACACAAGAAAGTCAAGATGACTATAACCATGCACTTGCAAAACAGTCAAGGATAATACCTTGTAGGTCCATAGTGTCAAGTAAGACCAGCATAAATGCTCATGACAGTTAGGACCAATAAAATATACCCACAAACAGAAAAAGCAATAAAACATGTTCTCATTCCCTCAGTCTTCTAGCTATGCATCATCAAAAACTTCTCAGGGAGAGATCACTCATCAAAGAAATCCTCATAGATAGCACACAAAGAAATAAAGCCAAGCAAGTCTCAGCGAGTCAAATGTTTAAGTGCATGTGTGTAGGTCATAGAGTCAAACTTTGAGTATCGCATCTGCAAATGAGAAATATCATATCATACTAGACTGTAGGGTAGGATATCTGATAAGTGTTGAGAAACACTCGACGCAAGGGTAGTGTTGAAAAACACAATTGGGGGTGGTGTTGAAAAACACCATTTGCGAGGTGCCTAAAAAATCCAGACGCACAAAGAGACCCAAGATAAGCTCAAAACAACAGATGCCCCCTAGACTAAGACAAGAGTCAATTCCAGGCTAGGAGAGGCAAAGAGAAAAGTGGAGTGAATGAGCGCCACGCAAGACTGATAGACATAGGTGCAGAGGGTCTCAAGCAGCGCCTATTTCCAGGTTTTCACCACTTGATAGATTTTTTTGCAATTTTTTCAGGACTTTTTATAATTTTTTGTATTTTTGCTACCAAGGTGCCTGTTTCCAGGTTTTCACCAAGGCACTTTTTTTTCTTTTTTTTTTTTATAAATTTTTTTTCTTTTTTTGGTGAGACATCAAAGTGCCTATTGCTAGGTTTTCACTAGGATGCTCATTTTTTCAGTACTTTTTATGATTTTTATGATTTTTTCAGCATCATATATGAATTTTTTTGGTATTTTTTCAGGATCATAAAAATATGTACAAAGAATGCCCCAGATAGAAATGGGCATCAAACTTTCAAGCAAGATCACATCATGTAGTCCCAATGTCTAGCAAGGTGGGGAACGAGAGGGAGTAGCAAGCTGATGGTAGAGATGAAAGACTAGGGAATGAAGGAGAATGGAGGGAAGAAATCCTCAAAGGCAAACTCCTCAAGAGTACCCAAGCTAGGAAAAAATTGTCATGTAAAGTGCATTCAAACAAGCAATGAAAGGCCAGCATAGGATAAGCCACAAAAGTGCACTGCAAAAGAAGGAAGGATGCAGTCCAAAGGAGTAGACATGTCAAGAGACTTCATAGCATCGTGTTTACTCTTTTTTATTAGATCAAGACCAAGTGGGAAAAAGATAGCGAAAGGCTAGAATGAAGGGAGAAAAATAGAATATGAAGGCTAAACATGAAAGGAATGAAAGCAAGATCATCATAAGATAGCTCAAAAGATAGCCAAATGTTTGCATATAGTTCAACCTTGTCAAGATCAAAAAGAGAAGATGGAATGGATGAAATATGTAGAAGAACTACGCATGATGCCTGATTGCTAGGTTTTCATCATGGTACTTATCCAAGGTGCCACAAGGGAGTGGTTTTCACCATAGGATGAATTTATTTCTCTTTACTTTTGCTACCAAGGCGCTTGTTTCCAGGTTTTCACCATGGCACATTTTCAATTTTGTCATTTTTTTATTTTTATTTTTTTATCTTTTTTGGAAGAAGGCAAGCTTTTCAGATAATGCTCCTTGAAAGGATAAACCATAATATGCCAAGGATTCAAAATGATATGCTCAAAGATGCTAATAGAGAAAGGAAGATGGAAGAGAAAAATGGAGGATAAGGTTTTATGTAAAGCAAGTGAGGCTGGAAGATAGGAGGAATAGGCAAGTGAGGAAAAATGATAGAAGGTAGAAGGATAATGAATTGAAGGATTGTGAAAGGGGAGATGGAAAGGAAGGCAAGATCAACATCAACACACACCTTGAAGGGTGGTGAGAGGATGGAGGAAACATGAATGAAGGAATACGAGAAGGAATATGGTGAATATTTAGCAGAGGTTGCAATTCAGGCACATGGAATTGAAGAATATTTTTGGAAGAAAATGAAGTGGAAGCCTTTGGAAGCTTGAATGTCAACTTTACTTTTTGTTCAACATGAGACTCTTTCAAGAGAGACTTTGGAATCCATATAGCCTTAGGCTTTTTATTTCCTTTGGATGATTTAGAGATAATATCTTCAATGATGGATTTTGGAACCCATACTTGTCTTGTAGTTTTCTTCTTAGATATCTCTTTTGACTTTATGCTCCCATGTCGATTAAAGGAGACATGGTGATCTTCTTTTTTTGATGGATTCTTGTATTTCTTCTTTTTCTTGTATTGAACATTCAAGTTACTTCCAAAAGACTTGGGACTTATGGAAGAAGGAGGATATGATTGGTTTAGATGGGTGGATGGATGAAAAGGATTCAAGGGTATGCATCTATGTTGATCTTGAGGAAAGATAGGAGATGGAGGGACGTAATGACCCAAGATGGATGACAAATTAGGAGAATTAAGAGGGGAAAGTGAAGGGACATAAGGACCCAAGATGGAAGGCAAACATGAAGCCCTTAGTAGTGGTGGGAGAGGTCCAAGGATGGAAGTGGAAGATGCAAAAGGATAATCAATAAGTTCATCAGCATCTATATGACAACCAAGGATATCAGCATCTTTAAAGTGAGCATTAGAGTTTTCAATAGGATCATGCACATCTTGAATAGGAGCACCTTCTTTGATAGGATCATTCGTAGCTTGCAAAGATTTAGGCAGAGTAGAAAGCGAAAGTGAACATGGAGTGGTAGAACAAGAAGATGGAAGACTTTGATCTTGACAAGGACCTTTGGATAACACAAGTGCCAAATTTGCTTCTTGATTTTCAATAGGCTTAACATTAGCAGTAACAACACCATTTTTAATAACCTTAATGGAAACATCATCTTTGGAAAGCGCAAGTGTGGTAAGGTTATTTTGATCGTCAATAAGCTCAATGGTGCAAGTAGTAGCTTGATCTTGCTTAGGAGATGGTGGAATGAATGCAGAAGAGCGTAGAGAATCAAAAGAACTATGAAACGGATCAGAGACATCATGAAAATAATTGGATGACATGGAGGGTTCTTGATCTTGATCTTTTTTTATATTCTTTTCTTTATCATTTTTAAAGTCCTCTTGACATGGAGCCACTTCTAAAGACAAGGAAGCATGTTGGGATTGTATGGAAGACTTTAGAAGAGATGGTGAAGAATTAGCTGAAGTAGGTAGTATAGCAGACAAAGGCTTAAGATCTTTTAGTTTAGCATCATTAGAAGTATTTGCAGCAAATTGAAGGTGAGCTTGAGTTTCTTTAAGAGGTAGCCCTTGAGGATAACTGTAGGGAACTGCAAGAAAAGTATTAGGATCTTTGTTGGATGAAGGATTTGTGAAAGATTTGGAAGACTCAGAAGCTTTAGGAGATGTATGAGTGTTGGAAGAAGTAGCGGATGGAAGGGGACTATCGCAAGACACATGATCTTGCTCAGAAGTGCAATTTTGATTTTCAATAGTGGTATTCTTAGAGGAAAGATTCTTGTAGTAGTAACGTTTATAATCAGCGCGTTGCATTTCATAGTCCTCAACAGTAGTAGATGGATCATCATCAAGGTATTGTCTACAAATATAACCAAACTCTCTTTCAAAATCAGAATCATATGGATCACCATCACAATCTATCCAATGTGACGACCCATTTTCAGTAAGCACGAGTCTACGACTAGGAGGACTTTGAGGAATAGAGGTGTCATAAGTATCACTACAATGTCCATCATCATAGTCATCAAAGGTGTTACGAGGATTTTCACGTTGCTCATTATGGTATGGCTCATGAAGAAAAGCAAGACTCTTGGGGGAAGTAGAGGAAGAACAAGATCGTGAAGAAGAGGAAGGTGAAGACCTAGTGTAGGAAGAAGACTTGGATATTGAGGAATTCGAATAATGTTTAGATGAGTCATGATAAGATTTGGAAGTTGAAGAAGGAGAATAATGTCTAGAAAAGGTATGGTAAGATGTGGAAGATGAGGAATGATGAGAAGACCTAGAAGATAAAGAGTGTTTGGAAGAAGGAGATTGTGAGAGAATCATGTCTATAATCCTAGCAAAGGCATCAGACTCAAGCATCTTTTTGTTTACTCTTGCCTTAAGTTGATGACTTGCGGGATGGTTGGAAAAATAATACTGTTCGAATTGAGCAATGAGTTCGAGATCATCCCTTCTCAAGAGAGGTTCTATAGGAAGATAGTTGAAACTCATGATTCTAAAAGAGGAGGAATCAAGCATGGGAGAAATGAATAGAAGAGATGAAATAGAAGAAAGTAGACTAGATAATAAGAGGAAAAGAATTAAGAAGACATGAAAATTTTAGGAAGAAGAGAAAGAAGCATGAAGAAAGAAGAGAAAGGATGAAAATGGGAGACTAGAAAGACATGACAAATGTGGAAGAAAGGTGACCAAGAGTCATTTTGGGCAAATTGATACCATTGAAATTCATTTGGATATTGAGCAACATGACATAGCACCTAAGGTTTGACCTAGATTGACCAAGGATGACTGGAAATGACACAAATCAAGCAGATAGCAAATATTCACTATGTGATAGTTTCAAGGCAAAAAGTGTGACTCTTGACCAGTGAACGTGAAAAACTCAGTTTTGAAAGCAAGTTGGTCAATGTAGTAGGTTGTAAGTTTGATTTCACAGTTCAGAATACAGTAATAGCAAATAATAGACAAGTTTGCAAATAGTAGGTGATCAAACCTGTCATAGAACATTTGAATCAAGGGCAAAAGCAACCTTGTCAAGACAAGCACTTGTGATATCAAAATAGAAAAAACACCTTATGAAGACTACCGTTTGTTTGAATGTTGAGGACATTTACACTGGTATAGCACAATCAAAGACAATTCAAGCAATTACTACCTAGAAGGACAAGGCTCATTACTTAGCAACGTGGCCCACAACTTGATGCTCCCTTGCCTCACACCAAGTGGTTGCCCACAAGAGATATTGGTGTTGTCATGGAAGTGTCAAAAAACACAACCAAAGGAACACATATGGTGAGTGTCTTGGGGTGATCCGGGTAAGTCCACTTGGATCAATCCTTGCACCAAGAAGCTAAGCGGCTAAAATAGGGTAGCCTCTAACCAATGGTTCATAGTAAGGATTTCCGTTCATAACACCCCTCTTGCTCCTCATAAAGGACTAGGACCTCACGGCCTCAAGAGTACCTTAAGCATTCTTGCTTAATGCTTTCCCCATGGTCACAATCCCATGAGCTACTAACATCAAGCGAAGACAAGTGTTATGTCTACCAAGGTTTTGTGTCCTCGATAGCATTGAGATTATAGTGAGTTGGAATCACTCGCCACCAAGGAAAATGATGACAAGGTTGTCCCCACTTGAGTCGTTCCTCTTGATTGCTCAAGAGCAGGCCCGCTAAAGGATCCTTATACTAAACAAAAAGTGGATTAACTCTTGAGGTTCAAGGTTTTTGGTTCACCACAAAGGTGAAGAGCATACTCCCCTATCTCAAGAATCTCTCCCAAACACACCAAGCAAAGATTCAATTATCCCCTTACTTTCAAAATCCCAAGATGGGTCAAGATTTCTGTTTCACCACAAGGGTGAAGAGCATACTCTCCTACCACCTCAAAATTTCTACAACAAGGTATTAAGTGCCTATGAAAGGAAACAACTAGTATATGTCGCACTTAATAAAGAAAGCAATTAAACAAGCACTTGATTTGGTTTTTATGCTTAGGGCAGCCTTGCAAAAACCATTAGTAGCCCTCTTTGACATGCGATTTTAGAAAATTTCAAGCAAGAAGCACCTACAACCACAACTTGTTAGACCAACAAGAGTTAGGAGAATCAAAATCCAAAATCTAACAATGATTAGTACATGAAAAATCAGATAATCTACAAAAATAACTGATCAAATGATAAAATCTGAAAATGAAACCATCATGGTTGGATTAGGCTCGGAAAGACCTTTCCAACGATATATCACACTTAAACTTTTGATACCATTTGCAAAATTTCAAAAAAAATGGGCACCCGTTTTCCAGAGTGGCATTTCAAAAAGATAGCAGAGAACCTGAAACTTGCAAGATAGATAAAATAGCTCAAAAATAGCTCTCTGTCAGGTTCAGGCGATATACCTCAGACTTCACCAGTATCGCGCGACAAAGTTTCCTATAGCCAGGCGATATACCTCAGTCTGGGCGATATACTGCACAATAGGCGGGCGATACTTCACACGACACCAGGTGATATACCTCAATACTGCCATGCGATTCTTCTCTGGTGTGAAGTGTCGCACATGTATAATAAGGTATATCACATGATATACCTGAGAAGTATCACGCGATACTCTGAGACAGAGAACCAGAACCTGCAAAATTTTTGAAAAATAATCCGAAAAAAGATGAAAATGCAAGAAACTAAAGGGCAAAGCCTATCTACTCTGCCCCACGGTGGGTGCCAAAAATGTGTGCTATAAATGTGTCACACTTCTATGGATCATTACATGTAAGGAAACTCAAGAATGAGCCCTCACTAAATCGATCCATAGCTCCTTAGGCATGGAGTGCAAGGGTTTTTAAGAATGCTCTCAGCTAGAGCTATTTAGCCTATAACCTTGCTAGTAAACCATGCAATGGGAGATTCAATGAAGACAAGGGCAAAAATGCCAATATCTTCAAGAATCAAGAATGAAAATGCAATGCAATGCTATGCTAGAAATGGAAATGCAAGCTAAGCTATGAAAGGAAATATGCAAGTGTTACAACCCAAGCTAATTAATCTATGTGAGCTAATCTAGAGCATAGAAATGAAGCTAATCTAAGAAAGCATAAATATGAAGCTAAGCTAAGAATGCAAGAATGAGACGTAGAATGCAAGAATGAGATGTAGATGCTAAGAATGCTCCAAATCTTCAAAAGCTCCAAAGTGACCTAGAAATCCTGCAGCATAAAGTTAGCATAAAAATTTGGGGATCTAGAATGAAGAAGAGAGCTCTCCTTTTAAAGGAAATGAGAAGGAATGGACCATGGAGATTAAGAGGCAAAAGATTTAATCAAGGGTGGAGCTTGAAAGAGGAGCAATCCATGTGCACAAATATCCTCCAATAGGAAAATAAGAGTTGACTTTTGTGTCCATATGAGATAAAAAGTGTTTTTTCCCTTTTTATAAAATAAGAATAATGCTTTATTTGTGCAACTTAGGATAAGAGGAAAAGTGGGGGCTTTTTATTTATTAAAAGGGGAGGAAATATTCCTTTTAAATAAATAAAGACTTAGGATAAGATGGTTAGCCCATAGAAAATAATCGAATAAATGCTAGAGCTAGGATTTGATCAAGAATAAGCAATTTATGATTTAGCAAAAGGGGCTAATAGTCTAGGTGACCATTTTTAGGTGTATACAGGACTAACTGCCAACATCCCTCTTCGGAATTAGTGACATGGTTTAACAACCTCCTATGTCTTTTATAATTCTAGTGGTTGCATTGGGTATTAACAGGTCGATCTTTTGGTGCAAGGACAACCACTAGTTGTAACAAGTGGTATCAGAGATTGGTCACAGGTTCGAATCCTCTTGGGTGATGTTGAGGGGATTGTTGGACTAACCGCCAACATTCCCCTTCGGGATTTGTGACATGGTTTAACAACCTCTCATGTCTTCTATAAGTCTAGTGGTTGTATAAGGTATTAATAGGTTGATCTTTTGGTGCAGCGATAACTGCTAGTTGTGACAGGTCCAAGATCTCTTAAACTTAGTTTGCTAGAATTTCAGGGGTTATCCTTGGTGATGAACACCAAGGTTAGGGCCTATTGTAGAAGGTAGAGATAATATTTGTCTCATATAAATACATGAGCATGAAGGTTGCGAGACTCCTATGTTTAAAGGGTGTGTTAAGTTGGTGATGTAGAACAAGGCAATAACAAATGGTAAAGGGCATGGTGGTATAATGGTCTTAGTGAAAGAGAAAGAAGCACACATTATCTAGTTAGAAAGAGAAGATTCAAATAAACAATATATATAATTCAAAATTTTATAATTTGAAAATAACTTTAGAATTTTTGCATGGTACTTTGTTCCACAAGTCTCAAAAATATATAGACATAATGGGTTGCACAACAAGGACACCTTTTTAGTGTTCAAGATATATTTTGGTGAATTTTCTCAACAAGGAGAAATCCTCCTAGTAGGAGACTTCAAATTGAGGATGAGAAAAGAGCAAGTTAACATTATTTGTTGTAAAGAGGATAATAAACCTATTTGGTCTACAAAGTAAGTAATCCACAATGGTCAAGGTGTCCTAAATACTATAAGGATTGTAATTACGTTGGGGAAGAATTTCTTACACTTTGTGGTACATATGACTTAATCATTTGTAATAATTTAGATAAATGGAAGAAATTGAGAAATTTTACTTGCAATACATATAATGGGGCAAGTGTGGTTGATTATTTCATTTGTTCCCAAAGCTTGATTGAAAAGGTAAATGAAGTTTTGATTGGTAAGCATATTGTAGATTTAAAATTAGATCATAAGCCTATGTACTAAAGTCTGTATTGGGCATAAAAGAAGCAACATAAAGGAAAACATATTTGTCCCCAACAATTACCTTCAAAGGGTAGAATTATTTTGACTTGGGAAAATATTTTTATCTTCAAGAAAAATATTGAGAGGTTATTTAAGGAAAAGAAAAACACTTCTCAAGTTATTCACATTTATGATCCAACAAATCTAATTCATGTTGCACTTAATGAGAGCAAAAGAACAAAAATTAAGAAATTTGTAACAAATTTTTTTTGGTTAATACTTGGTTTGATGGGGAATGCAAAGTTTCTAGGAGAATGTTGAAAGGGCTAGTCAATAATATCAAGTTGTATAAGCAGATTTTTAGAAAGAAGAAAGCTAATTTCATGAGTACTAGATGTGAAGAACTAACTTACCTTGGAAAGAATGATCCCAAGTTAAAATTTAAAATAATATTACAGATACACAATGATTTGATTACGCAAGACAACTCTATGAGCATAAATTAGAGGTTCCCTCCATCTCTGGTCAACACTACAACAAATCTTTTCACTGTGCAAGATGTCGAGATAGGTATTAAAAAGTTGGAGGCTGGGAAAGCTAAGGATTTGGTTGATCTTCAAGTAGAGTATCTAAAGTGAGGGGTGAAATTTTTTGTACCTTACATAATGAAAATATTCAACAAGGGTTCCTTAATGAGTGGATAAGTAGTCTAACAATACCTCTATAAGAGTGGTGACATCAATAATCCTTCCAATTATAGAACCATAATGATAACTCTATTATTTGCAAAGCTATTTGGTAGTATGATAGAAAATAGAATCAACACATGGGTAGAATAGAAAGATAAGCGTGCAAAAGGACAAGCCGGTTTCAAGCCTAAACACTCTATAATGATGACATCACTTTGAGGCACTTAATCAAAAAAGTTTGGGAGAAGAGGGAAGAAACCTTTGGTTATTTTGTTGATTTGAAAAGGGCATTTGATATGGTTCCTAGGGCTAAATTGTGGCATAGAATGGAGATCTTGGGATTCCTTTACATCTTAGGGCAGCTATCCATAGGCTTTATGAAGAGGTTAAAGTTAAAATCAAATCGTCAACATACATCTCAAAAAGTTTTAGGAGTGATGTTGAGGTCAATCAAGTGTGTCCCTTATCCCCCACTTTTTTTTGTCTCTATATTGACAAGCTTAAGGAATGGTTAAATTCTTAAGGTGGTGATGAGATTCATTTAGGGGAGGTTGTGATGAGGCTTCCTCTCTATGCTAATGGTTTTATTTTGATTGCAAATTTATCTTAGGGATTGCAAGAGCACATGTTTGCCCTTAAGCATTTTTGTAGTATAGTGGGGATGCAAGTTAATATCAACAAGACTAAAATCATGATTTTCTTGAACAAAAGAAATCAATGTCAACATAAGTTTCACTTTGAAGGAAACATTATTGAAGAAGTTAAAGAGTACAAATATCTTGGATTTCTGACTTCAACAACAAGTAAATTTGGGAGGGCTACAGAAAAAGATAACTTTAGGTTTATGGAAGCATTGTATGCTCTTCGAAATAGATATAGAGAGGTTGAATTTTGGGATTGAAAAACTATCTAGGTTCTTTTCAGTCTTCTAGTGGTCCCAATTATGCTTTATGGATGTGAATTTTAGGTTAACAACATTTCTATTTCAAAGTGGAAACAAATTGAGAGAATTAAAAAGCACTTGATCACAAGCAAGTTTAAGATTAAAAGTTCAGTTAATTGTGATATCTTGTTGAGTGAAGTGGGGGAAATCCCTATTGAAGCAATTGCTATGATGTCTCATAGATTATTTAAAAACAATTAGAAACATGGAAACAAGTAGACAACCAAATGTTATTTTCAGTAATAGTTTGAGCAAAAAAAAAAGACTGGGAGGAGACAAAACACCAAATGGATGAGTAAATGGAATATATATTTAAATATGTGCCTCATAGGAAACAAAGAGATAAAACAAATTATTTTAGATAAATTTAGCAAACATTCTTGAGGTAAAGTGCTTGGGAGAAAAAAAAATTAAAACTTTATTGAAGAGTTCAATCCTACTTGTGATCTTTCTCAAAAAGTGTATATAAAGGCTTGTATCCCGTGGAGAGCCAAAATTCTTATTGCTCAATTAAGAACTAACTCTCATCAACTTTGATTTGAAATTGGGTAGTGAAAATGACCAAAAGAAAATTGGGAAGAAATGGTATGTGTTCTTTGCACTTCTAGGGCAACTGAATATGAAAGATGCTTCATTTTGGATTGTGATGCTTATAATGACATCAAGAGCAATTTTGTTAATATCTTGATAGCTAAGTCATGGTATAGTCTTTTTAACAAGGGGACTATTGATAAATTGAGGGAGCTCATCATTGTCCTACATAGAAAAAAAAGTGAAACTACTTATGACAAAGATTACAAAGCTGATTGTCCCATACACTATTTAATCTTCAAAGAAGATTAAAAGTTCTTCTATTAAATAAGAACTTGAAGCAATATTTTTATTTTATTTTTAATATTGATATTATAGAAAATTTGAGCTCAACATCTAAGTACCTACAATATAAACTTAACCATTAAACATTAGAGGACTATAATTTTGTTTCACTCATGATTTTATTTTTACTTGGACATCGTTCAAGATCATCTAATTCTTTCATAAGTGGGAGATATTTTCCACAACAAGTCAAATTGTGATATTGAGCTATCAGGATTCAATTATGTAGTTTTTTGAGTCAAACTCATTGACCCATGTTCCATGAGTAGTGGTTCACACGAACCCATCTCTCATGAGAATGAATGGAACACTTAACAATCATTGGATCTAGGTGATGCTCACATAAGTGAAGCACCGAGACTTCCCGGGAGGTCACCCATCCCAATACTACTCTAGCTTGAGCGTGCTTAACTAGGAGTTTCCTCCATGGTTAAACCCACTTTGCTTGCAACCCCATTTGCAAAACCTTCACTAAGTGTTGTGCCTTATGAACCATTCATTAGAAAGCCTCTTAAGCTTATCAATTGATAACTAGGATATATTTTCCACAACAAGTCAAATTGTGATATTGCTATTAGGAATCAACTATGTAGTATTTTGAGTCAAACTCATTGACCCATGTTCCATGAGTAGTGGTTCACACGAACCCATCTCTCATGAGAATGAATGGAACACTTAGCACTCATTGGATCTAGGTGATGCTCAGATAGGTGAAGCACCTTGACTTCCCGTGAGGTCACCCATCTTAGTACTACTCCAACTCGAGCACGCTTAACTACGAAGTTTCCTCCATACTTAAACACAGTCTACTTGCAACCCCATTTGCAAAATCTTCACCAAGTGTTGCGCCTTATGAACCATTCATTAAAAATCCCCTTAAGCTCATCAATTGATAAGTAGGAGATATTTTCCACAACAAGTCAAATTGTGATATTGCTATTAGGATTCAACTATGTAGTTTTTTGAGTTGTGTAGTTTCATAAGGCACAACACTTGGTGAAGGTTTTGCAAATGGGGTTACAAGAAGAGTGGGTTTAACCATGGAGGAAACTCTGTAGTTAATCACACTCAAGCTGGAGTAGTATTGGGATGGGTGACCTCCTGGGAAGTCTTGGCGCTTCACTTCTGTGAGCATCACCTAGATCTAATGAGTGCTAATTGTTCCATTCATTCTCATGAGAGATGGGTTCGTGTGAACCACTACTCATAGAACATGGGTCAATGAGTTTGACTCAAAAAACTACATAGTTGAATCCTAATAGCAATATCACAATTTGACTTGCTGTGGAAAATATCTCCTACTTATCAATTGATGAGTTTAAGGGGATTTCTAATGAATGGTTAATAAGGCACAACACTTGGTGAAAGTTTTGCAAATGAAGTTGCAAGTAGAGTGAGTTTAACCATGGAGGAAACTTTGTAGTTAAGTGCGCTCGGGCTGGAATAGTACTGGGATGGGTGACCTCCTAGGAAGTCCCAATGCTTCACTTGTGTGAGCATCACCTAGATCCAATGAATGAATGAATGAATGATTTTAATGATGTCTGCGAGGCCATGTAGCCTAAGGGACCAGAGGAACTCACACCCCTAAACAATGTCCATAATCCTTAAGGTGGTGATGAGATTCATTTAGGGGAGATTGTGATAAGGATTCCTCTCTATGCTAATGATCTTATTTTGATTACAAATTTAGCTGAGGGGAGTCAAGAGCACATATTTGCCCTTGAGCATTTTTGTAGTATAATGGGGATGCAAGTTAATATCAACAAGACTAAAATCATGATTTTCTTGAACAAAAGAAATCAATGTCAGCTTAAGTTTCACTTAAAAGGCAACACTATTGAAGAAGTTAAAAGAGTACAAATATCTTGGATTTCTGGCTTCAACAACAAGTTAATTTGGGAGGGTTGTAGAAAAAGATAACTTTAGGTTTATGGAAGCATTGTATGCTCTTCGAAATAGATATAGAGAGGCTGAACTTTGGGATTGAAAAACTATCTAGGTTCTTTTCAGTCTTCTAGTGGTCCCAATTACGCTTTATGGATGTGAATTTGAGGTTAGCAACATTTCTATTTCAAAGTGGAAACAAATTGAGAGAATTAAAAAGCACTTGATCACAAGCAAGTTTAAGATTAAAAGTTCAGTTAATTGTGATATCTTGTTGAGTGAAGTGGGGGAAATCCCTATTGAAGCAATTGCTATGATGTCTCATAGATTATTTAAAAACAATTAGAAACATGGAAACAAGTAGACAACCAAATGTTATTTTCAGTAATAGTTTGAGCAAAAAACAGAAGACTTGGACGAGACAAAACACCAAACGGATGAGTAAATGGAATATACATTTAAATATGCGCCTCATAGGAAACAAAGAGATAAAAAAAATTATTTTAGATAAATTTAGCAAACATTCTTGAGGTAAAGTGCTTGGGAGAAAAAAAATTAAAACTTTATTGAAGAGTTCAATCCTACTTGTGATCTTTCTCAAAAAGTGTATATAAAGGCTTGTATCCTGTGGAGAGCCAAAATTCTTATTGCTCAATTAAGAACTAACTCTCATCAACTTTGATCTGAAATTGGGTAGTGAAAATGACCAAAAGAAAATTGGGAAGAAATGGTATGTGTTCTTTGCACTTCTAGGGCAACTGAATATGAAAGATGCTTCATTTTGGATTGTGATGCTTATAACGACATCAAGAGCAATTATGTTAATATCTTGATAGCTAAGTCATGGTATAGTCTTTTTAACAAGGGGACTATTGAGAAATTGAGGGAGCTCATCATCGTCCTACATAGAAAAAAAAGAAGTGAAACTACTTAAGACAAAGATTACAAAGCTGATTGTCCCATACACTATTTAATCTTCAAAGAAGATTAAAAGTTCTTCTATTAAACAAGAACTTGAAGCAATATTTTTATTTTATTTTTAATATTGATATTATAGAAAATTTAAGCTCAACATCTAAGTACCTAGAATATAAACTTAACCATTAAACATTAGAGGACTATAGTTTTATTTCACTCATGATTTTATTTTTACTTGGACATCGTTCAAGATCATCTAATTCTTTCATAAGTGGGAGATATTTTCCACAACAAGTCAAATTGTGATATTGAGCTATCAGGATTCAACTATGTAGTTTTTTGAGTCAAACTCATTGACCCATGTTCCATGAGTAGTGGTTCACACGAACCCATCTCTCATGAGAATGAATGGAACACTTAGCACTCATTGTCCATCTAGGTGATGCTCATAGAAGTGAAGCACCGAGACTTCTCGGGGGGTCACCCATCCCAATACAACTCCAGCTTGAGCGTGCTTAACTAGGAGTTTCCTCCATGGTTAAACCCACTCTGCTTGCAACCCCATTTGCAAAACCTTCACCAAGTGTTGTGCCTTATGAACCATTCATTAGAAAGCCTCTTAAGCTTATCAATTGATAACTAGGATATATTTTCCACAACAAGTCAAATTGTGATATTGCTATCAGGAATCAACTATGTAGTTTTTTGAGTCAAACTCATTGACCCATGTTCCATAAGTAGTGGTTCACACGAACCCATCTCTCATGAGAATGAATAGAACACTTAACACTCATTGGATCTAGGTGATGCTCACAGAGGTGAAGCATCGAGACTTCCCGTGAGGTCACCCATCTCAATACTACTCCGGCTCAAGTGCGCTTAACTACGAAGTTTCCTCCATACTTAAACATAGTCTACTTGCAACCCCATTTGCAAAATCTTCACCAAGTGTTGTGCCTTATGAACCATTCATTAAAAAGCCCCTTAAGCTCATCACTTGATAAGTAGGAGATATTTTCCACAACAAGTCAAATTGTGATATTGCTATTAGGATTCAACTATGTAGTTTTTTGAGTTGTGTAGTTTCATAAGGCACAACACTTGGGTGAAGGTTTTGCAAATGGGGTTACAAGAAGAGTGAGTTTAACCATGGAGGAAACTTTGTAGATAAGCACGCTCAAGTTGGAGTAGTATTGGGATGGGTGACCTCCTGGGAAGTCTCGGTGCTTCACTACTGTGAGCATCACCTAGATCCAATGAGTGCTAAGTGTTCCATTCATTGTAATGCGAGATGGGTTCGTGTGAACCACTACTCATGGAACATGGGTCAATGAGTTTGACTCAAAAAACTACGTAGTTGAATCCTAATAGCAATATCACAATTTGACTTGCTGTGGAAAATATCTCCTACTTATCAATTGATGAGCTTAAGGGGATTTCTAATGAATGGTTAATAAGGCACAACACTTGGTGAAAGTTTTGCAAATGAAGTTGCAAGCAGAGTGAGTTTAACCATGGAGGAAACTTTGTAGTTAAGTGTGCTTGGGCTGGAGTAGTATTGGGATGGGTGACCTCCTGGGAAGTCCCGATGCTTCACCTCTATGAGCATCACCTAGATCCAATGAATGAATGATTTTAATGACATCCGCGAGGCCACGCAGCCTAAGGGACCAGAGGAACTCACACCCCTAAACAATTTCCATAATCCTTTCTAGCTCCGATTTTCTTTTATGAATCTTGACCAACAAACCTGCAGTTTGGTTGACCTTATCCTCTTCAATAAACTATTCATGTTGTCCACTTTCAAGATGGCTTCATAATTAGCACGAATATCTTCATAGGCAGTGCATTCCATGAGAAAGTGCCATTCTGTCTCAATTGCGCCCGTCCCACAAAACATGCAACTTCTCTCCTCCTAAGCCTCTTTGGGCCTCTTCCATCTGCCCGTCTTGCACCTGCGATGATGATTATGAGTCTAGGTGTTCCATTCATTCTCATGAGAGATGGGTTCATTTGAACCACTACTTGTGGGACATGGGTCAATAAGTTTGACTCAAAAAACTACATAGTTGAATCCTGATAGCAATATCACAATTTGATTTGCTGTGGAAAATATCTCCTACTTATCAATTGATGAGCTTAAGTGGCTTTCTAATGAATGGTTCATAAGATACAACACTTGGTGAAGGTATTGCAAATGAGGTTGCAAGTAGAGTGAGTTTAACCATGGAAGAAACTCCATAGTTAAGCGCGCTCGAGCTGGATTAGTACTAGGATGGGTGACTTCCCAGAAGTCTCAATGCTTCACCTTTGTGAGCATCACCTAGATCCAACGAGTGCTAAGTGTTCCATACATTCTCATAAGAGATGTGTTCATGTGAACCACTACTCATGAAACATGGGTCAATGAGTTTGACTCAAAAAAACTACATAATTGAATAGTGGTAGCAATATCACAATCTTCTAACTCTTTGCTTCCAATGTTTTTTCCAAAGATATCTTTAAAGTCTTTAATCGAGATTACACCTGCTTTCATTAGTACTATTTGAGAATGAAGTTCCCAGTGAATGCTAGTTAGAACAGAGACGCAGAAAGGTGGTTATTACACGGGCGTGTGTATATATGGAACTACTCACCCTTTGACTCTCTCAGAAATGCATTTACTGGTTTCATGGTGTTATGATGGTCTTGTAGCATAAAGCAATATGCATTTATACTTCATCTCTTTTCCTCTGAGAAACTTTCAGCTGTAAGGTTTGCAAAATAAAAGGTTTCTGCTGCAAGCTCTAATTGTCCAGACGAAAGAACCTAGTCTTTGTTGCTATGCCGGAGATTTGAAGAAATAATCCAAAATTCTTAATTTTGAATGGATATAAGTTCCAGCTGTGGTTTTTATTAATGGCAAAGGAAAAGGCCAGAGTTTCCTGTATTAGGCGAAATGAAAGCAATGGGTCATATTGTAAGTAGCCCTCAATGGGTTACGCACATACTCGTAAGATGCCACTCTATTATTCCAATCTCCTTATTCCTGATAACAAAACGCTCATATGGCACCAAGTACAGTGGGCGTGTTATTCGGGAGGATGAAGATGGGAGATGTATTGCAGTGCAAGTGGAGGCCTCGCACATTCTTAAAGACATAAGAGGCTATGCATACCCAAGAAGAGATATAATCTGCAGGCTCTGTAATATGCTCAAGGACCCTGATTGGGTCCCTCAGATAAATGATTACCTTGACAATGTAGGAATAACTTTGACAACAGTGGAACATAGTCATATTTTGAGAGGAGAAAAGGATTGTCTTAAGGCGTTGGAATTTTTCAAGTGGGCTGAATCAAGACGAGGGTATAAGCACGACTGTTTTTCGTACAATAGAATGATCAGCATATTGGGCAAGGGCAAACAGCTGGAGCAAATTTGGCTATTAGTAGATGAAATGCAGAGGAAGAATATACAGGGCAATATCTCCACAATTAATATATTGATTGGGGTTTTCGGAACTAAGGAGCATATCGAAGAGACTGTGAAATGCTGCAAATTGGCGCAGAAATGGAAATTGAAGTTCAATGCATATACTTACAAGTCACTTTTGCAGGCATATTTGAGGTCGGATGATGTGGACAAAGCTGTGCAGACGTACAGGCATATGCGGAGATCTGGGTACAAGCTGGATATCTTTGCATATAACATGCTTCTTGACTCGCTGGCGAAAACAGATCAGGTAACCACACTTCTCTTGTTTTTTTGGATTCACTTACTACATTGTGGATTCCAGTCCCAATTCAAGGGCCTTGAAATGTATCAACTTACTGAATTTTGTTTTTGTTTCTTGTTCCTCCATACCAGTAGTTTTAGTTTTTTTATACATGCACTGAAAATGTTTGTCCAGTAGATCCCCCCGATTAATCTAATAATAATACAATCGGGAAAGCATCCGATACCTTTGACTGGAATGAACCTGGCTTTGCAATACCGATGATCACTTTCATATTTGCACGTGCCCAATGTCTTTTTGAATAGGTCAAAGAGTTCTGGTAGTGAGCCTCCTTTTCATGACTACTTTTTCAATCTTTAGCACGGTATAGAAACTCACTTCAACTGAGAAACAAGACACCTAGTCATACTCCCTACAAAGACTCACTGAAATCTAATTCCCCAGTGACATTTTAAAAGCTACATTGGCATGGAGATCTCTCAACATACGGGGCACATCTGCTGGGTTTTGAATCTTGCTAATCCGTACAATAAGGTTCCCATCCTTTTAGTTAATGCTATCGTGCTCATCATCTGTTGTTTCATTACTTTGAGTTTCATTTAACATGTAATGTCTGGTCAATAAGTGATTGCCACTCATAGGTGGCACTTGACATTTTTTTACCTCTATTAGACTTCTTTCAATTGTGAAAATCCTATGGCATTTTCTTACCTCCATGGAGAGATCATATCGGTTGGATATGGCATCGTTAGCATTGATTATTTGAGGCTTCTGCTTCCTTAGAAAATCCTACACTTTTTTGAGCTTCATGAATCATGTTTTAGATTTCCAGTATTTCTGTACACTTGAGCTCATATTAGTAGATATGAAAGCTTATTATTGGCTGGTGGGATTTTATTTTTCCTAACAGAATTTGGGAGAGCTATTTAGAAGTTATGAATTAGTAAAACAATGGATTGTGAAGCCCTTCATGTAAAGTTTTTGAAATAGGTTTTTGTGTCAACATTGGTCTGTAAGCTGGGGTGGCTATGCCATATTCAAGTCTTTAATAGACGGATTTATAATGCCCAGACTTCTTTACACACCTTTACACCTATTGCAACCATTTACAATGGATTTCAACATGCAAAGGCATTTGTAAAATCGTAAATCATAAATCTAAGCATCAACCAATGCAGCATTAAACATGGTAATCACTCACACATGTGGAATGCATATAATCTGGAGAAAACTCACCTTGGGTCAAAATAGTCTACTCTAAGAAGCAATTTCTTCCCGTTCCACTATGTAAGAAAGAAGTACAATGAATATGAAGTGGCCAACTTGACCTTAACGAGCTCCAATATCACTCAGGAGCTATGAACAACTCACTATAACACTCCACTTTTACAAACAGATTTGCTACATCCACTTGTATAGTCCCAAAAAGTGGCTTTAACACCGCCAAAAAGATCAAATGCCAAAACCAAAGATGAAGAAGCACCAAAAGTCACTCTTTTTTGGTTGTTTTTGATTTTAAAAATTGTGTTTTTTTCATCTCTCATACAACTGCTGTTATGTTTTGGCAACATGTATGATGCCTGTTTTGCCACATGGGTTTATCAAGCAACCTTAATTAGCTGCCAAAATATCCTGGCCTCATTTAATGTGGGTTAAACACCTATGTTACCCTGAGTTTCCGGGACGGGGAAGGCAGGGGATGGGCGGACACATGCCAGAGTTCCTGATTTTTCTGGGCATTTATAAGGATGACAAGGGACAGCAAAGAGGACGAGTATATAAAAAATATGGAAAATTAAAAATATACAAGGAAATTTTAAATACTCATATGATAACATTGATAAAGCATGCAACTATAGAACCTTAATCTATGACATTTGTGTTAAATTGAGAGTTCACATGATAGTCAAAATCAAACAAATTAGCAAAACTCAAACTTCATTTCAAATTGCTTTCATAATTCATTGTCAATATGTATGTAATATTAAAAATAGCATACAAGTTGCACCAAAATGCCTAAAGGGTACAAGCTTCACTTTAAATTATGATAGGAAAATACAAAAAAGAAAATACACTGCTGCTCCTGGTCTGCATCTCTCAACACTACATCAAAATCAGAGTCCTCTTCTGGCTCACTGCCACTTTGAGGGTCTGCCTCATCCAACGGAATACAAACCAATCGCTTTGGTGCTTCCTCCTCATCAACTTGGACGGTCTTTTCGGGATAAATATCCCACCATAAAGCTGGAGTCTGCTGATACTCTGGAGTTTGACGATTCCGAAGTTGAAGAGCACTATGCACGACCACTAGCTTTTTACTTGTCTAGAGGTGAAGTCTATTCCTCTTGATGGAGTGGATAAAACCATATGCGGACCAATTCCTCTTTGTAACAACGGGACTGACAACTTGTGAAAGGAGGCGAACGACAAGCATCTTCAATAGTGGTGTATCCATCACATGCCATGTTCACCATTCAATAAGGCCAATTTGAGCCTCTGGCTTATTGAATGTTGGACCACGAAGATTTGTGAAGGCAAACCATTGTGTGCGAAGTATTGAAGATTTCTCATTTGAATACATCATTTGAAAGGTCTTCAATAGCCCTTCATTCATCTCTTCATCATCACATGGGGGCAACTTTCCAACCTTTGGTGCATATTATTTGGGATTTAGAGAAAAGGCTGCCATATAAAGTGGGTTGTTCTTTGTGTTTCACCTCTGCATCACAGTGGGCTTAATATGTTGCTCCTATAATTCAAAAGTAGGATCCTTGGTCGAAATTGTTTGCTTTATCTTTCCAAGCATTTTGTCAAATGTCTTATATATCTCTCCAGGACTAGGACAGTCTGTATCAGCACATCTAATGACATCTGCAACAAGTGAGATGAAAGAGAAAACATATCTGCAAAATGAAACAAAAAGTTCCAAAGAATTAATTGACAAGTTAGAATTGTTGAAATTTGAAACATTGAACAATAAAATCAAAATATTAAAATCAGAAATTTAATTTGAATCTCAGCAATTTAATATTTTATAATAAAATAAAATCAACAATTTAATTATAAAATCAGCAATGCTTTACCTCTTAGTGGACCACCAATTGTTATCAAGGATCCTTTGTATGCTGGCTCTTGCTTTAGTAGAGTTTGAAGTAGGCCATCTACTCTACTCTAAATGCTCTATCATGAATTGAAAAGGCTCATGTACCTCAAGCGTCCTCACTAACAGAATGAAGTAACTGTCATATCTTGTCTCAAAAGGTTTGAGAAACTCCATCTTTGAGAACGTCTTGAAGAGAGAAAGGTGTGGTGGTTGCAAATTGACATTTGAATATCTTTAGCTTTTGCCACAACTTGCTTCACTCAATCTATTTTTCCTATGTCTTTCAATGCATTGTTCAACGCATGAACGCAACATGGGGTCCAAAAGATGCTCTTGTAAGCACCCTCCACCATCATAGCAGCCAATTTGCATATACACACTAAACCAGTGACCTCCAATACAACATATGAGGCCCCAACCTCCTCTATGGCCTAAATTGAAAGTCTACATCCTTATGCTTCCTTGAACAATCCATGACTCTAGGAAAATAAGAGCCAACTAGGCATGTGAGTTTAATATTGGTGAGTGGCCGATGTGTAATATGGTCCACCCATCCATTACAATAGAACAACCTGTCCTGATCCATGTTTGCCTCATATCCTCCATTAGAAAATTAACTGTAAAATATTTTTTATCTAGGAGGATAGTACGTAGTTTATGATCTCCAAGGGGTACAAATGAGGGACCAACAATGGCTACATCTTTGATCATTTGTTTGAAATAAGAGGAATAAGCCACATGAAATTGGATGGCATGGGCATAAAACAATTTGACAGTGGAAGACTCTATTGCATCCCATGCCTGTGCATTAAACATACTTGCAACTGTCCCTAGCCTCTCTCCACCACTAGTTTTCCTCTTTTCTCTTGTGGCAATATCATGAGTAGCACTACCAATCATGGATGTCATAGGCATAAATGATTGTCCACTTGCAAAATAATGTGTCGGTATTGTTATACCTTGAGACCTCATTTCTGTGTCCATGTGCAAGCTATGAGCCTCTAACTTCTCATCCTCTTTTTTATTTGGACAACTTTAAGTCCATGGCATGTAATACCCATGAAATGAGACCGTACCCTATGTAACTCCCTCTAAAAGTTGTCTTGTAAATTTGACACAACCATACCTTACTCCCCCCTGAATTTTTACTTTTGCTATCTACATCTGTCACAGGTTGGAGAAGAGATTTTTTTTGTGGAAAGGACCCTTTGCATTTTTTTTTAATACTTCTGAAGGACACTCAAATGGGTTTGATGACTGTCCATCCCCACCCCCAACACTTCCACACTTTGATGAGGCTAAAACTCTTGTATTTTTTTGAATTTCTTCCACTTCTTTGTCACTACTATCTTTTTCATTGCTGCTCATGTTGGTTTTGTGAGATTTGATAAAACTTTTAACTAAAAAATGAAAACAAAAAAAACAATTAGACATTTCTTACTTTAAACTTTGTTAAAAAACTTGAAATAGAATAAATAAAAGGATAGAATGACTTACCTATGTCAAGAAATTGTTGCTCCACTAGCAAATGGCAAATATGCCTTGGACTCAACCTCTCTACAACTCTTTTAACCGTGCTAAAAGATTTTTTTCCTCCTTCAACTGTGAACCCTGCTGCTGCAATATTTTTTTGACAAACAATGAACATAAAGTGAACTCAAATGCATTGAAAAAGGCTGTTTTTCCCATTTAGGGTGACCTTGTAGTATGCTGCCCTGTTTTTCCTTTGTTTGTTTGTTTGTTTGTTTTGTTTTTTTTCTGTTTTGTGTTTTGCAATGGTTTTGAGACGATAAACAAGGTGTTTAACAACTCAGAAAACTGACAGAACTCAGAAATATATGAAGTTGAAAATTCCAGATTTTATTTTTGATCTGAAAATACACTTTTTGCAAAAAGTAAGAGCAACCCAGATCATTAAATAGCATAACACATCTAATGTAAACATACCCATAAAATATACCATTGAAATACTGCAAACTATCACTCCCAAAATGAATGTCAAACTCCAGATAACTCCAACAATGATAAAGAAGATTATAAATTTATAACAATGCACTTTCCCACTCTAGGAACCCCCAAACTGTTAAGAAGACACCAAAATGCTAGCTGTCTAGCTCTAGAAAGCTCGTGTTCCTCCTTAGCAATGTATGGCTACCAAAAGAAATGAATAAACAACAAACCTTCTTATTCTTCTTCAATCAGCCTTGAACAAACTGATATGCAATAAGCCTATGTTAAAACTGAAATAAACTCCACAATTATGACCGACTAGATGAAATCACCAAGATTATTTCCAGGTTGTGTTTCTCAATAACATCGAGAATGTTGCTTGTAAGGGATTTCGTCCTCACAAACCTTGAGCTGAACATTGTCCAACTCTAGAACCACATAGGGTTTTTTCAGAGAGAACTATTAGAGGTAATAAACTCAACATCCCCAAATGAGAGCCCCAATCCTCCTTTTCTAGCTTTTGACTGTTTTTTCAAATTAGCACGTTTTTTTCTCTATTGCTATTTTTTTGGGAATGCTTTTTTTTAAAAAAACACTTTTTGTTTTTTTTACTATTTTTTTGGGAATGCTTTTTTTTTCTTTTATTTAATAAGAACCACTTTTCTTTCTATAATCCTTTTAGGGAACTTTCCAAAATTTCCCTTTTAAGCTCACTTTATTGATTTATTAAGTCTTTTAACTCTAAAAAGTGATTTAATTTACCTTTAAAACATTTCCAGCACTTAAAGTTTCTTTTAAGCATTCCATCATTTAAAACTTTCCATCCTCTTTCCAACGATCTATAACACTGAGGAGTCTGATAAATATATTTAACTAAAATGGCAACCTTAGTGCAATTGATTAAATATAGCTCAATAATACACCCAATTAGCAATAATGGTCGAAATGCATCGGAATTGAAATCTAACTATGTAGGAGTGATCCTGATGATTATAGGTGATAAACAAACCTGATTGGGTGACTTACTAAAAATAGCCGCTCCCTCCAAGAATCTTGGAGCCCAATTTGGAAGCCAAAAAAAATCTAGAAGTGTCATATGACTACTTCGAACCTGCTGAGCTCATTGGCAACATCAAATTACTCCTCTAAAGGACTTGACACAAACCCAAAAGGTTTGAGACAATTGCACTACTAAAGAACTTGAAAATTGGCACATTACAAACCTGAGGTATGGGGCTCCCCACAAAGAAATAAAAAATGTTTTTTTAAAGCATTTGAGTGTTTTTCTTTTAAATGTGGCAGGAAAAAGGGGACTACTATTCGTCCCTAAGACGGTCGGGGAACGTCCCAGACATCCCCAGTTGTCCTGTTTGAACTCTTCGAGACTTTTCAGGACTCTGCAAACTCTTGAGTTCCTAAGCTAATTGAGTCAACCAAACTCCTGTGCTTAGTCAACCAAACTCCTGTGTTGAGTCTAGCTGAATTTTGGAGAGTACTCGATCGAGTCTTACTCCAAGACTTTCCTAGTCTAGGGCTCAAACTCCTAAGTCTTGAGCTCAAAATCTTTTGTTGGTGTTTGGACATAACAATCGTGCTGTTTAAAGTGAAAGTTTGAATTTTTTTGCCCTTATTGATCAATTTAACCCAGTGAAGAATAAACATAGAAATAAGACATTTGAGAAGATAATTTTTAAGCATTTGAAGTTGTTCAAATCATCAAACAAGAGTAGTAGAATTGGATACAATGGAGAGAAATGGAGACACTTCTGAAGAAACAAGCTATCATCATTTTTATACTAACTTACCTTGTAGTTCAGGCTTGAAATGGCATTGAAGGTTGTATTTGGATATTGTTATTATAATTTTTCTTTATTACTGTGTATTGTTTGACTTTGAAACAATAAAATTTCGAATTTTGTGAGTTGAGGATAATATGGTGTGTTATGTTTGAATTATGTCAAATTACATTTTTATGTTCTCTCAATGCATTTTTTTGTCTAATTATGAGGTTCCTTTGTTGTCAAGTCTGTGCCAAGCTTTTTGCCGAGTCCATCCTGAGTCACGAGTTTGAGTCAAAATTTTGGGCTGCCGAGTCGAGTTCAAGTTCGAGTCTTCAAACTATGACATTTATAATTTTATATATCTACTGTCATAACAAAATGCATGTTATACTAGGTGACTAAATCTGTTTTAAACTCATTTCTGCTCAACTTTGTTATTTTTTTAATGGCTAATAAAGTTTAGAAATACTATTTCATGATCCTCTTGCATTGTGTGGAGCAATTTTTCAATATTGAAGGCTAAGAAGTGTGTTTTCTTTATTACAACTCTTAATCCAAAATACCCTAGATCTGAGTTTGACAGCAGACCTAGATCATTTATTGTGGTATCAAAGCCACCTTTTCTGCTATCCTGAAGGTGTCCGATGAATGTTCATGCAAAAAAGTGATAGGGAAATCAGGTAGGGAAAAAAGGAAAGAAGAAGTTGTGGTGAAAGAAATGAGGAAATCAACATCCAGGAGATCATTAGGAATGAAAGCAGAGAGTTGGCCAGAGAATTTCAGTCCACTACGAGGGAATTTATTGCAGAGATTGTGAGGACTTTGAGGGGAATGAACCAACAGTGTAGTGATGGAAGGTCCCATCCCAATGGTGCTGAAGGAAGTGACTTAGCCAATGATGGAATTTCAGTCAATCAATCCACCAAGACATTCAGAGCCAAAATTTTGCAAGGAGAGTAAGAGGACCCATTTGATGAAGAGTAACAAATATCACCTAGATTCGATGATCAGATGTCAAGGTATCGTGCTGATTATAGTGCTCAAAGCCCAACCATCTACTATGATATGACATTCATGGAGTTTAATGCCATGAAAACAAGAAGTGATTGCGCTAGGGGAAGAAAATATCAACATTGACCAAGAAGAGATATACTTCAACGGTTGGGAAAGATCACCACCCATCTATGATAATTCCAACAGTCTTACAACTAGAGCTTACAACTAGAGCATTATTGTAGAAATTAGATACTTATTTCTCCCTGAACCCCATGTATGAAGAGGAAGCAATCAAGTTTGCAATGCTTCACCTAGAGGGTGTGGCTCATGAGTGGTGGTACCATGGCATGGTGACTCAAGGACATGGATCAATCGCTACCTTAGAAGAATTCAATCAAAGATTATGGAGAGGTTTGATAGGAGGCATCTAAAGATTCACTTTGGAGAGCTAGCACGATTGAGGCAAGAGGGAACTGTTGAGCACTATGTTTCAGAGTTTATCAGTGATGGTCCCAGGTTGGAGAAAGATGAGACACAATTCTTGTAGAGGACCTATCTAAAACACTCAAGGTTTTGGTAAGGGCATTTGATCCGAATTCCTTGCAGAGGCCATTAGGAGAGCCCTAAATTTGGAGGATTCAATGGCCAAAAACGAATTCTACCTCAAGAATGCACCTCCGATTTAGCATAAGAAGCCTCATAAGAGTTTCCTAAACCCAAATGTAATGTCCCTTTTTTGGGACATTAGAACTCGATCAAATAATTAAGTTTTAAAGTTGTGAAATCATATCAAATTAAATGACAACTTAATAAAGTATTAAAATGACTTTAACAGAGCTTAGTGAAAATTAATAAAGTCATTTTAATTTAAAAGAGGGGGATGATAAAGAGACAAAGGAAAGGAATTCCATGAGACATGCAAAGGGAAAATGAAGAGACACAGGGATGTGCTATTATAGAACATTGTGAGGTTCATTTTGTATATGCTTGATTTATGTTTGGTTATTGTTCTCTTGGAGAATTTGGAAGCTCCAGGCTTTCAGTTCAGAATTGCTAGGATGGAAAACCTTGGCAATTTAAACAATTGGACAGAAACCCAATTCAACTTTGAGGTGGATTCGTGATGGAGTTCACAACTGGGCGAAATTGTGAATATAGGTATTTCATGTCTGTTTGGAAAACATGGTTGTAATGACTTATCTATTTTGATGGCAATATTCATCTCTATTTCAAATATTATATGTTTTTCAAAACAAATTGTTGGATGAATAGAAATCAGTTTGCATGCAAATTGTTTGTTTAAATTTCTATGGTGCATTTGGTAAAATTTGGAGCAAATATCCTAGGGGTATATTATACCAAGGTGCTACCTCAAAACCAAACAAGGTTGAGGAATCCAAGCATGAACTTTAAAGGAAAAAAATATGCTTCCCTTCTAGAGATCCATGGAAACTAGGTCACATGTTTGGGGAAAGGACATATACACTAAATAGAGGTGGCCTTTGATGAGGATTTTGAGGTAGAAGAGTTTGAACCTGAGGTTGTTGTGGATGAGGTTGAGTATAAGGATCAAGGAGGAGAGAATTTAGGTGGTACATTTGTAGCACTTTCAGGGGCACCTAGATATCACCCTCTTAATGTAAGAGGAATCTTATGAGGATGTAGGGTGACAATTTTGATTGATAGTGGGCCTACCCACAACTTCAATGGTGAAGGATTGGTGGCTAAGATGAGTTTGAAGATAGAAGATTTTGAAGGATTAATGTTACTATGGCTGATGGGTTTATTGTTCCATGGAATTGAAGGATTCAACAATTAGAGTTGACTTTAGTGGGAGAAGATGCTAGATGATTTCTTTGTGATTGGCCTTGGTAAGGAGGATTCGGTATTGAAAGTGCAATGGTTTCACACACTTGGCAAGTACACAAAAAAATTATGAGACTTAGGAGTTGGAATATAAATCGGGTGGAGAGAGCCTTTTATAAAGACCAAGTGTCTTGGGTAGCAGAATGCTTGGTTACATATCCAAGCCCATCCAAGGATGGAAAGTCTTATCGTGTTGACGCATAATCAATCTTGGATAAACATAGGAAGGTGTTCAACGAATTCTTCTAGGTTTAGCACTAGATCAAAGTTTTCAACATGTAATTGAGCTAGAGGAAGGAGCAAAACCTGTCATTGCTACACCATATCACCATCATAGAAGGTACAAGGAGTAGATTAAGAAGGCAATTAAGGAGTTGTTGGATATGAAACACGTACATCCTAGTTCTAGCCCATTTGCTTCTTCCGTGGTGTTGGTCAAGAAAAAGGATGACACTTTCAGAATGTGTATTGATTTTAGAGCCCTCAACAAAAAGACAATCAAGAACCACTACCCTATACTCCGAATTGATGAATTGATAGATGAGCTTCATGGTGTGTTGTACTCCAAGATTGATTTACAGTCAAGGTATCATTACATAAAGATTAGAGATGACGATGTGCTAAAAACAGTCTTTAGGTGTCACTATGGCCACTATGAGTTTTTGGTTATGCCATTTGAGTTCACAAATGCTCCTATCACTTTTTAGTCATGCATGAATTAGATATTTATTTTATAATTGACGATATTTGTGCTAGTTTTCTTTGATGACATCTTGATTTAATATCTCTAGTAAGATATGGGAGGATCACTTGAGGCACATAGATGAGATGCTTGGCATACTTCAATAACATTCATTCTATGCCAAAGGCATCCAAATGTGAGTTTGGTCTGATTGAAATATTATATTTGGGGCATAAGGTTAGTGCCTAAGGGGTTAGTGTGGATGAGAAGATCAAGGTGATATAGGATTGGTCTAAACCAAGGATTTTGTTGCATTTGAGGGGATTTGTGGGTCTTTGCAGCTACTATAGGAGGTTTGTGAAGGGGTTTTCACAACTTGTAGCCCCATTGACAAATTTGACAAAGAAGGGGGACTTCTCTTGGAGCATTTGAGCACAAAGAGTTTTTTACAAGCTCAAGGAGGTAATGAGTTCATATCCTATTTTGGCTATTTTAGATTTCTCACTTCCCTTTATTTTAGAGTGTGATGCTTTAGGAGAGGGAATTGGAGCAATTTTGATGCAAAATAGACACCCTATAGCAGTTGAGAGTAGGAAGCTCAAGGAGACAAAGAGTAGCTTCTCTATTTATGACAAAAAGATGTTGGCCATTGTGCATGCACTAGCCAAATTTAGACAATACTTGGTTTGTGGTGAAAACAAATCATAATAGCTTGAAAGTCTTCCTCAATCAAAAGGATTTGAAAGGTAGATAGCGAAAATGGGTAAGTAAAGTACAAGCTTATAATTTTGACATTAGGTATGTTAAGGGAACAAATAATGTGCTGGCTGATGCACTCTAGGAATCCTTATTTTTGATCTATGAATGATATATCTGCTGATTGGAAGGTTTCTGTAACAGCTAAATATGCTAAGAACATATTTGCTATCGACATTTTGGATGGGAAGATACAAGATGACATACACAGTGGTTGATGAGCTCATCGTTTACAAGGATCAAGTGTATCTTGTACTATAATCAACAATGAAGGAGACAATTTTGAAGGCATGTCATGACGCACCACTTGATGGCCATCCAAGGTTCTACAAGACATATAAACAAGGAAATGTTTTTCATGGAAGAGGCTCAATGGTGATGTGCTGGAGCATATTAGGAAATGTTTGGTTTGTGAACAAAACAAACTAGAGAATGTATTTCCATCTGGTTTGTTGCAGCCCCTACCCATCCCAAATCAGAGCTGGGAGAGTATCTCTGTGGATGTCATCATGGGACTTCCAAAGGTGTAAGGTAAGAACTCTATTTATGTGGTTGTTGATAGGCTCATTAAATATGTTCATTTTCATGCTATATCTTCATAATACAAGCTCCGAAATTGGCCGATCTATCTTTTAGAGAGATTTTTAGACTTCATGGGCTGCCAAGGAACATTGTAAGTGACAAGGGCTCAAAATTTATCAGCTTGTTTGGCAAGAGATTTTTCGATCGACAGACGCAAAATTGATCCCAAGCACTAATTATCATCCTTAAATTGATGGGCAAATGTAAATTTTGAACAAATGCATAAAAGGTTAATTGAGGAACTATGTTATGGGACAACAAACAACATGAATCAAATGGCTGTACCTCCGGGAGTATTGCCACAATTCTACTCATCACATGTCTATGGTCATGATTCCTTTCAAGGAACTCTACGGTTATGATAGTCTTTCATTCATGAATTTAATCCTTTTGGATAGTGAAGTATTAAGGGCTAGCAGTTTGATTCAACAAAGCTTAGAGATTGTAAATGCACTCACAGAAAACCTACAACAGTCTCGAAACTAGCAAAAGTTGTATTCTTATCGCCACCAAATTGAAAGGGTTTTGAGGTGGGAGACATGGTATTCTTGAGGTTACAATTGTATACACAATCCTCCTTTAAGAGAAGGGGCAAGAAGTTGAAGCCTTGATCTTATGGATGTTATAAGATCATAAGGAAGATAGGTGAGGTTGCATATGAGATTCTAGAGAACAATAGGATTGATAACACTTTTCATGTGTCATGCCTTAAGAAGGCCCTTGGATAGAGTCACTTTTTTTATTAGAGCTGCCCCCACTTGATGATGATGGAACATTGATTTTGGAGCTCAAGGCAATCGTGAATCTAAGAGAAAAGAAGTTGAGAAACAAGGTTATTCTAGAGTATATGGTGAAATAGGAGAATCTACCACTGAAGGATGCTACATGGAAAGGGTGGAGATTTTTGAGCAATTGAGTTTGAAATTTCTCAAGGGCAAGCAATTTGGGGAGGAGAGAACTTCCATGCCCCTCCCTTAAGTTGGTTTTGCCAACATTTCTTTAAAATGTTTTTTAACACCCATTATTCATTACATATTTAAATATAAAATAAAAATATGTATTAAATGATTGATAAATAATTTAAAACTTAAAATTTATGTTTAGACGCCACTTTTTGGGCCCAATTGTCTTGTTATCAACGTGTATAAATTCATTTTCTTGGAGTTGGGCATTGCATTTGGAGAGTATGAGTATGCGTGATTTTTGAGTTTTCTCTCAATTTGGTTAGTGGGGATGGAAACCCTAATTGCCAACCAAGTCGGTATGAAAACTATGGTTTGGGATCTTGCACCTTCTTATTTCTTGTTGTTTGTGATCAAAGTTTGCCAGTTTCCAATCAAATTGGGCGCCACTGTTCGAGTGAAGAGTTTGGGCTATTTTGTTGGGTGGTTGACTTTAGGTCATATGTTGGTCAATTGACTTTAGGTCACTTGCTAGGCACTTTAGCAGGATTCAAGCAATTGGGATGCCATTATAAACCTTGGAAAAACCCTTATTAATTTATGCGTGCTCTTTGAGGGGTCGTCAAAAGGCAAATCACAAAACCTATCAGTTAGGAGCAATCCACAATCGTATTCCACATAGGTGAGTGAGTTTTTGACTTATGAGCTACAACCAAGGAAGCAACCAAGGGACTAAATTGTTTGTAGTGAGATCATTGTCCAAACCCTTGTTGGAGTGAAAGGACTAGCTAGGGCGAGTTTGAAACTAGTCCCAAGTCGACTGAAGGATAAATCAAACCTAGATCTGAGCGATTACCACCCAGAATGAGGTGCAATGACACTAAATCCAACCATTGTCATAGTTTGGAGCTCATTAACTACACTGTCAGGAGGGAGATTAGTCAGGGTGTAGTTACAATGGCTCTCAAAATTTTTAAAGGTGTTGTTGGAGCTGCTGGGGACATTCTTTAGAGTCTGGTAGCATTTGTATACTATCAAATATTTATATATCTACTACCATTATAGATTACATGTTGTGCTAGGTGACAATCTATTTTACACTCATTTTTGTGTGACTTTGTTAATATTTTGATGGCTAATAAAGTTCATCAATATTATTTCATGATCCTCTAACATTGTGTGGAGCAATATTTCAATATTGAAGGCTAGGAATTGTTTGCAAATTACAACTCCTAATCCAAGAAACCCTTAGATCTGAGTTTGCTAGTAGCTCTAGATCATTACAACTATGCTACTTCATTTGCATTTTTTGGTTTTTTGCCATGGCTTGAATCGGATTATCTCAATGCAACATAAACACATACAAGAAGACCGTTCACTGCTTTGAAGAATTTAGTATCCTTCTTGTAAGTGATTGTGCGGAACATTTGACTTATCATTGTCTTTCATTTTGATTTGATGATGAAATCTCGTGAGATTAGCCAATCTCAAACATAGGCTTTAAATTATATTTTGTTAGGGTGATTTTTTTGACATCATCTCAGGCTCTTATTCATTGTCCTAAGTTTGTTTAAATAACAAAACATTTATTTGAGTTGTGTTTTCTAAGAGAACCATCCCATTCAAACTACCATTACTAGGGATGCAGCCTAGAGAGCTTTCATGGATTTGGATCCACCCTTATTGGACCATGCATAAAATAGAAAGCTCATATTTCTGGTTGACCCCAAACATGGCCTACTTTTTGCAAGGAAAAGGAGCAAAATTTGATTGGAAATGGGCAATGTAAGACGAGGTGTTTTTCTGTCCCATGAGCCCTTATATATGATGGAGAATTATGGTTCATAAAGACCCATTCATTGGAATTGATCTGGACTTGGGATTTTTATATGGGGTCATGATCTTGACAATCTCTCCTTACCAGATTTAACTTATTTGGTGCTCCTCAAACTGAGCACTAGATAAAACAGGTTTTCCTTGATTGTATAAAAATGGGTTGTTCCTAATCCATTTGAGTGCATTTGATCCATTGAGGAGGGTCATTTCAAATTGCTTGAGATGAGAATTTAGAGTAAGGCTTTGATTTTGGATGATCCCTGCTATGCGATGGATGTCTTTCCATTTCCTTTTGCAACCTTCCATACATTGTTTCCATTTCCAAAAGTCATATAACTTGGTGCCCATTAATTAATCAGGACTTCCTCCACTCCATCTAGCTCTTGAATGGAGTTGCGAGACTTGCCTCCATCAAAGAGTTTCTTTGAAACCAAGCTGTCAACGCATTCCTATAATCCTAATTTTATATGTGTGCAATGACATGGTGGGAGCTTGTCATGACGTTTCATTTGTGTGAATCTCCTTTGGTCTCTTGTTTAAGCGACGTCATAGCCAACAAAAAGATACAAAAAATTGACTTCTTGCTTTGACAAAAACTTGGCAATCACAAAACAAAAAGACGTTCAAAATTCTAAATAGTTTATGTAATTTAATATTCTAAGATTGGCCTGGTCTTGCAATTTTTTTTTCAAGTCTCGTTGAGTGTTAAACCAAGCAATAGCTCAATTACTCCAAGGCAATTGGAGTTTGAGTAAGTCTTTGAGTTTGACAGAGTAAGCTTGGTTGCCTCGTTTTTCAACCAACTTAGTTTCACTTGAAAGTGAATGACAAATCTTGTTGCTATGATGCATACATCCATTCAAGCCATTTCCCCTTTTGGTATCTTGGGCGGGTCTGTCTTTGAAGAGTAAAATCATTTCTGTTTATAGGATTTTGGAATTTCCTCATCTTAGGCAACTTTATTTATGGAGGAAATTGATAAAATAGTCAATGATTGGAGTTCTTAAGTTTCCGCACTCCATTCTAATAGTACAAGGCTTCAAGATGACTTTTGAATGGAATTATAATCAATCTTTCATATTAACTTTTTGCGACCCATCACTGGGATGAAAAGTCAATTGTTTGTGGACACAACCCACCTTGTATGTAGAATATTCATAATGAGGATTCAAGATTCTAATGGGAAATTAGCTATTAGGCAATGAGACATTGAACAAATTTGTGCTAATCTAGATTGTTAATTATGCTATTATCTTTAACTTAGTGGTTTTATTATTATATTGTGACGTAATTTTTCTCCCCAAATTTCTAATGTTTATTAAATTATTATCTGAATTGTTCACAATATGGTTCATATATGCCCAAAGTTTATGAATTATAGGTTTACATGAATGATTCAAGCTTAGATCTTCATTCTTGTTCAACTTGTTGGGGATATTTTAATTTCAATCACTTCCCTTGGCCTTATCTTGAGATTTCGATCTTCTCTAATGGTCATCTTGGTTTTTTCAATGCAAATTGGTGCCTAGTTTTCTTGTATTACTCTACAAGCATTGACTTTTCAACTTATTGCAGATAATCCTTGAATTGTGTTCTTTAATCCTAGTTAGAATGATCTTCATGTTTCTCCTATTTGATGTCTCTCATTCAAGCCCATACCCAATGAACCCCAATATTTAGCTGAGGCTGAGGATAATCCTTTGAGGTTTTTCCGGATTTGCCTGATCTTGTTAACCAAAAAGAATGACATCTTTATGTTTTGGTGCCTTGGGATTCTAACAAGAGACAACCCTTCAATGCAAAGGAGGAACTAATTTGAAATGGTTTAATAGAAATATTCCTTATTGAAGAAATGAAAGCTTTAGTGACTAATGTCTACAGAATCCCTTCATTTTAAACCAATTAATGGTTAGATGAGGCTTTGAAATTCATATAAATCAGCTAAGGAAAATAACCATCCTTTCTCTTTAAGAAGGCCAAGGAGAGACACCTGTCAAATTCGAAGAATTTTGTGCCACTACAAATGTTGTTGAGTTGAATATGAATTTCTTCCAGCTTATCTTTTCTAAGGAACCAGCTCATGTTAGTATTACCCACATGCATCTTCAACCATTTTGATTTTGAATCTAAGGATTCTAGGGTGATTTCCTCAAGGTGTTCCATGAATAGTTGATACCGGGGAGAGGCGAACCCATCACCTCACCTTTTGTCTGCTTATAAAAACCACTTTGGAAGTTGAAGAAAACGGATCTTATACAGAGTTTGACAATACATACTGTCTTATCATTAGAGGATCTTATACATTATTCAACAAGAGACATATTGTATCATCGTTAGTCGTATTCCTAACCATAAACACTGCCTTCTGAACCGGGATCTCAGTGGAAAGGGGAACTACCAAACTAACTGAAATTTCTCCCTTATCTAATTTTTTGTCTTTGACAAAATTGACAAAGTGCCCGAAGTCTAAAATGAAAAGAGGAGAGAGGGTCACTAGCAGTTCAAGCTTCGTTTCTATGAAATCTGCCAGTTTGTAGGCTGGATAATCTGTATTGTCTACTATTGCTCTTAAAAGATCAACTTGTTTGTAGATTCTAGGAAAAATTTCTACATTGGCTATCAACCTTATTTGTAGCATTTACATTCTCTTCCGAAGACAGATTTTAATGGCATTGGTCACCCACTTAAAGGAGGCATGATAATACTCTAAAAGCCAATAGCTACCACTGGTTTTTAAACAGTCAATCATTTTGAGCAAATATTTTAATCTATTCACAACCACTATAACATTTCCCTTATCTGCTTTAGGAACCATTGTGTCAAGGTTTTGGTTAAGCCTCATTAAGTTTCCAAACTCAGCCTTGGAGATTTAGTTTACCATACAGTCTTGCATTGATTTGCTATGCTACATCATTTGGGAGGCACCTATGAGAGGATGCTATAGAAAAGCCTGAATGTTTTCTTAGAGTGATCAAAGCCTAAGCATTTTTTTTAATTATCAAAGGCCGATCCGTCAAAATCAATCAGTTCTTTGAATTAATCACCGACTTATCTTTCCAACTATGTGTCTGCCTAGAACACACCTTCGAGGTGGAAATCTCTGTCTTAGGAACACAGTCTAGGTACAGTGAATTACCTATCTAGGAGACACTCTGGATGGAGGTCCATACTCCAGTAATTCATGGAATACCTAGAGGAAATTCTACAGTGTATTGTTAGAAAAATTGGAAGTGCTGTATTTGTTCTGCATGGATGCATCGATTGGGTAACATTTCTTCCTTTTCCTCGCATGTTGCAAAAATAGCATTGTTTTACTTGGAGACAATGCTCAAATGCTCCTCTAGTCCAGTGCTGCTTGTCTGTGAACATAATGTTTGACTTTGTGAGAACAAAGAGAGTTTTGTTTACAATGGAGGTGGCATTGGAAAGTGCAAAATGCCTCAAATGCTCTTTGCACTACAAGTTGGCTGCTGATGAGGCAGAGAAAAATCAGAAAAATGCAAATGAATGAAAACTCAATGGGAAACATCTGAAAATTGCCTTTATGTGAATGTCTGAACATCTGCCATTGCTTCTCTATCCATAAAATGGTGAACTCCCACACAATGTTTACTCACAAGCTTCAGAAATTTATTGATTTGTTTTTTCTCTACTTTTATTCTCTAGGTTTCCACTTTCTCTGCCAAATGAATATCTAGTTGCAGCTACATGTCAATTGCCTGTACAATTCTGAATAAGGTTTGTTTATAACAGATTTAGTTTCTTCAATCTTGCAGAAGAGAAGGGCGGTACTTACTCTATTGAATTTGTGCATATTTCTATTAGAGTTCTTTAAGGTCAACTGTCTATGTTGATAGAGAAAGGCTTTCTGGATGACTTGTTTATGAGATTTTTCATTGATGTTTTTAATCATCCTATGTGATCTATCATCAGGATAAAAAGTGATTTGGATTACATATATAGCACACCTTATATGGAGATTATTTTTAGTGAAGATTCAAAATGCTAATGGGAGATATCCAGTTTTAGAAATTTTAAGATTCTTAACAGTACACATTTTTCAAATAATCAGAAATAAATTTCAGATGTGTTTTGGATTTTCTTTATTTTTCAATTGGTGAATATTTGTGGATTTTGTTTTGAAATTTTTTCCTGCACTTGACTTTTGTTTTCTCTTAGTTTGCTATCAACTGAAGTCTAAAAATAATACATTGTCAGGCATTAGCACCGTAGCTATATATCAAGCTTTATTCCAGTTGTATCAAGAAATCAAGTAGAAGCTTTTTAAGAGATTGATTACGTTTTGATTTTCTGTTAACCATTTTAACCCTAAATAAACAACAACTGGAGATTGCATATTGACTTTGGGAGTATGGATGTCTGCTTCAGAATTTCAATTATACACTATTGTTTGTAATATGTATTATGGCAGCAGACTGTTGTGGTCCTCTGTTTCTCCCATAGTAATGAATCTAGATGGTGAGCACATCAGCTCTCTGTTTGACTAACATTAAATAAGGATGGTTTCGTATATTCCGATCCTCAAACTGGATTTTGTGAGAGAGGCATCTATCTTCTCTTTGGTTTTGGCTTATTCAAGTAACGGGTTGTTCACGAAACTGAACATTTTATTATTAATATAATTTTTGTATGAAACTAAACATTTACAAGGAAATTAGTTGCAGAGGCCGGGCTTTTGTATTTGTACCTCTTTAGCAGTACATCCCTTAAGACTTTTTGACTGAAGGCCTTACTATATGAATGCAGTTCTCAGAACCAGATTGACAACCAAGCTTTTCATATTTCAATTTTGTCCTTTCATAGAATTTTTTTTTTCCCTTTGTAACCACTGTGGTAATGGCTTTGTAGAACATATCATTTCTGAATTATAACCTCTAAGATTATTGCCAAATCCCTTATACAAATAAATAAAAACAAGAATTAGTTTTAACTTATCTGGTGCAGGATTAATAATCTATCCCTTGAGATAGTGTTAAAAATTCAATCCCCAGGAATAATAATAGATTCCTTTAGGCTGCCAACTTTTCTTGTCACAGAGATGCAACCTACCAGGTGTCCTGTTCTATCAATGAATGTCCATATTTCACCAACATAGCAGCATTCATATTCATCATGTTTAAAACTTATATATGGAAATAGTTTTAAGGGGTACACCTTTGCCACGTAGTAAAGGAAAATGCCTTGTGCGTTCACCATATGACATTAATTAATTAATATACTCAATGTTTGCTTTGTTTATTAAAGTAAGATAGGGATAGGATTGGCTGCTCTATTTTTGGTCAACCAAATTCAGATAAGTTAGCAATACATTCTTGGTTAATCAGTTAAGGCTAAGTTTAGAATTTGATGAAGGAATTCAAAACAACAAAGTCTAGGGCTAAGGAACTTTGGAAATGCAAAGTTGTAACTTCTAGTATGCATATCCTATCCTTACTTATGCTGGTGAATTGTCTCACATTGACAATTTCTTTGATTTAAATGCCTTGCAGGTTCACCTTATGACATTTTATATATTCATTGTTTGCTTTCTTTTTAAATTAACTAGATGAGATTGGGTTCTGCCCAATTTTGGACCAACTGTATTGAGATAAATTAACAGTAGATTACCAATTAACCAATTAAAGCTAAGTTCAGAATTTGCTTCGGGAATTCAAAACGACAATGTCTTGGGTTAAGAAACTATTGAATCATGAATGCAAGGCTGTAACATCTAGTATGGATATCCCGTTTTGTTTGACTTATGCTGGTGAAATGTCTTGCTTCAACAAATTATTTGATTTTTCAGTCTCAAGAAGTTGGATTTCTATCTTTGGTTGTTGTCTGTATTTGTGCATTTTTTTCTTTGTCAAAAACTGCAGAAATATGAAATATCTTTCATTGGTTTGGAAAAATATTTTGTAGACTTAGTTCAGGCATTGTATCCTTCAGAAATTCCCTGATATCTTGTGAACTTTTATGGCATGTATATATTTTTCTAGATTTTTCTTTTGGGAACATTTTATCATTCCTTTGTGTCAATAGTAGGTTTCTTGGAGTATTATGCAAGTAATTGGTAAAAATTGAATGAATTAGTGAATGAACAAATGTTCATTTATAGTTGTACAAAGATGACGTTTCTATTATGAAACAATCGTAGAATTAGAAAGTTTCTAATATTTACAACTTACAAGATTTACAATATTGACCTTTAAATAATAAAATACAAAGATATTATGAAGATATTATTCTAATACCCTCCCTTAATGGTCAATCTATCAACTACACCAAGTTGCCCCCTGAATTTTACAAACTTGTCTAGGCTCAGAGACTTGGTGAGAATATTTGTTGTTGAATCCACAGTGGGAACATAGAGCAATTGAAGTGATCCGTCTTCAACCAGCTTCCGAATGAAGTCAAATGAAGTTCAACATGCTTGGTCTCTCATGGAAGACCGAGTACTTGGCCAGTTTGGGCACCCCTTGATTGTCATAGTAAAGGGGAGTAGGATCTGTTTGAGACATTTGCATATCTGAAAGCATCCTTCGAAGCCAAATTGCCTCATAAGCTGCCTTAACTATTCCTCGATACTCAACTTCTATCGAGGAAAGAGCCACCGCCTACTGCTTCTTGCTAGTCCATGTGACTGCACTAGATCCCAAACTGAAAACATACCCAGATGTTGATTTTTTGTCATCAACGAAATCTACCTAATCTAAGTCTGTAAAGCGAATAAGCCTAGGATCATGACTTTGCTGTACAAAAGACAAAAGTCAGAAGTGCCCTTCACATAACACAACACACTTTGCTGCTAACAATATTGCCCACCAATTGCTTGAATGCTAATTCATTCACCACGGGTGAATCTGATTTGGCGGTCAGCTTCAACTCTTTCTTCATAGGTGTGGATGCAGGTTTACAGTCTTGCACTTGAAACTTGTCCAACAAACTACAAGCATACTTAGACTAAGATAAGAAGATATCGCCTTCAATCTGCCAAAACTTCAACACCTAAACAATAGTGTAGAAGTTCCAAGTCTGTCATGTCAAAGGATTGACACAAATTCTATTTGATCTGATCGATCAAAAGTGTCGAACTACTAGTGATAATTAGGTCATAAACATAGAAAACAAGAAGAATATCACCACTAGTGTTTTGACATACAAAATCAGAACCAGATAAACTCCTGTGAAAGCCATTATCTGTAAGGTACTTGTCAATTTTGATGTACTAAGCTCAAGGAGTCTGTTTCAGGCCATACAGTGCTTTCACCAGTTTGCACACCTGATGTTCTTTTCCAACAACCTTGAAACCAAGAGGTTGCGTCATGTAGACTTCTTCCTGCAACTCACCATTTAGGAAGGTACTCTTAACATCCATTTGATGGACTTTCCATCCAAATTGAGCTGCTAAGGCAAGGACGAATCGTATGGTACTCACTTTGGCTGTAGGAAAAAAAATCTCCTCATAGTCAATACCTTCTTTTTATGAGAACCCCTGAGCAACGAAACGAGATTTGCATTTGTCAAGGGTGTCATTAGCTTTGAACTTAACTTTGTATACCCATTTGCAGCTAACAGGCTTCTTCCTTAGAGGAAGATCAGAAAGGACCCAAGTGTTATTCTTTTGAAGACTATGATGTTCATCTGCCATAGCCTTTTCCACTCTGGAATATCTTTAGCCTTAGAGTATGATTGAGGCTCAAAAATACTATGAATGTTGGCCATGAGAGAAAAGTTGACTATATCATGGTGCTTGTTTTATTTCTAGAAGATCTACCTTTGATGAGCTAATCAAGACGAAGATCACTGATAGTCTTAGCCCACTAGGTTGAAGAGTAGAAGAACCAACATCAAATGCAGGAGGAAGAACTAGAACATGTTCAACGGGAGGAGCATCATCCAAAGGAAATTTAGGTATTGCATCATCAAATTCAGAATCTACATCATCCTTCCCATTAGGTGAACCAAATGGAAGACGGGTACCCAAATCAACAGCCTTCAAAGGATGATCCTTAGAATGTTGTACATGTAAGGAAAGCTAAAAAGGTCTTTGTTCTTCATCAAAGACAACATCACGACTGAAGATAAGACGATCAGTGTCTATATCAATTAGTTGGTAAGCCTTATGGTTGTCACTGTACCTTGTGAACATAAGTTTTTGACTTTTGGAATCCAACTTGGAGCACTTGGCATCTAGAATCCAAATATATGCTAAAGAGCCAAAGACTTTTGGATGACTAATTTTGGGTTTGTGACTAGTCCAGGCTTCCTCAAGAGTCTTCCACTTAACAGCCTGTGTGGGAGACCGATTAAGAAGATAGACTGCAGTGAAAACTGCTTCTGCCCAATATTTCTTAGGCACATTACTATATTCCATCATTGACCTAGCCATTTCAATGATAGTGCGGTTTCGACGGTCAACAACGTCGTTCTATTGTGGAGTGTAAGGTGTGGTTAACTGGCATTTGATGCCATGCATATCATAGAAGTTGGAGAAAGCAATAGATCATAACTCCCCCCCATTATCTGACCTAAGAGTGGCTATAGGACAGCCATACTCTTTTTCTACTAAGGCCTTAAATTTTTGAAATACAGTAAACACATTTGATTTTTGTCTAAGAAAGTACACGCACATTTTACAATTGAAATCATCAACAAAAAGAAAGAAATATTTGGCCCCAGTAATAGAAGATGTATTCATTATACCACATACATTAGTGTGAACCAATTGCAATACCTTTGAGGCTCGCCATGAGTCACCATCCTTGAATGGTGTCCTGTGCTGCTTCCTAGCTTAACAAGCTCCACAAACTCGGTGATGTTGAGTCTGAATCTTAGGTAAGCCAAGAACTAGATCCTCTCAAACAAGCTGAGCAAAATAGTGAATGTTCAAGTGACCATACCGATGATGCTAGAGACTGCTGATGGAAGATGATTTAGTTGCAAAGGCATGCTCAAGAGAATCACCTGAATCCACAAGTCTGTATAGACCATGATCCTCGATGCCAACAACCACAGTAGTGCAAGTCGCATGATCAACAATCGAACACGTGTGTGAAGTAAATATCACATCAAGCTGAGGAGAATGCCGCATAATTTGACTCACTAAGAGAAGATTCAGTTCCATACCAAGAACGTAGTATACATTGAGGAATATGAGATTCCTCCCACTAAACTATATCTGAATGTTGCCTTTGCCGACATCTGTTTACTCTTCTCCTCCACCAAAAATGATTGAATTGGTGAAAGGTGAGAAGTCTGTGAACCAATCACGCCGATGAGTGAAGTGTCGAAAAGCACTAGAGTCTATGTACCAAGCAGAAGATTTCATATTGTTAATGTTTGTAGCTTTAGTTGTATGATCATTTAGAATACATATAATATATGTTGATTAATAATAATATATTATATATGTTATATTATTATATTATTATTAATCATATAAAATTTAAATGTTAATCTATTATATTATTCTAAATTAATGATTGATTGATGAAACATTATAAGATTGATTAAATTATAATTAATAGGAAGAGGCATGTCCTTTCAAGGACATACCTCTCCTAGGCGTATATATAACATAATGTTATTCAATCTGAGAACATATGGAATTTCAATATTGCAAGTATTAGATTGAATTAGATAAATCAATACCCCAAACTTGCAAAACAACAACATGGTATCAGAGCAAAGCCCGAGAGTTGATGGTTTGAGGAAAAATTGACTTGAAGACATCAGGGGATCATCACCAATTGGAAAGACACAAAGGAAAGATTCCGGCTATTGGGCAAGGACTAGATGGGAGCACGGTGAGGAATGACAGAGGCATAGAGATTCAACAACACATTGCACAACGACATTATTCTAGGTCTGCGATCATTAATATCCTCAGCGATTAAGAAAACGCATACTCAACGATATGTTATGGGATTGGTAAATCACGTCATCTGCAAGTTGACAAGCAACGATTGATGGTTAATTAGTAAATACTATTCCTGCAATCTTCTTGGCCAACGATATCAAGGTTAACAAAGACTCACATAGGAGCTGTGAGGATATTGGTAACTCATTAGTATATCGAATGCAAAGCATTTGATATACTCAGTGAACATTACTTTCTCTGCAATCCTACATCTATCTCTAATTGGCGATTACACCAGTGCTACTTATAATCATGGTTGATCCTTGTCACATTTGCATTGGCGATCATCATGGACAGCGATATTAGTTTTCATATACCATGTGATTGATGAGATTTACAGAACATCGGTGATATATATATATATTCTGAATTTGGCAATACTATTCTGTGATCTGAGGACTGCAATTATTATTTAAGATTGGATGAAACTTATAGCGTTATCAACGGTGAAATATAGTTGCTAAGTTCTGGCATCAACAAATATGTGTATATATCAAAATCTTCATAAAGTCCATCGAGAGTCAAGTATTGAAGGATACGAGGAAAGATTGCAGTCCTTACGATATCAAAGAAGCATCCAAGAGTATGGATTCATTGAAGGGGAATTATGATGAGAGTTGAATCATGCGTGATATTTTCTATTTGGGCTTACCTTACGAAAAGAAATATTTGAAATTCATAAAAGATAAGTATTTCATTTTTTATTAATGCACATGAATTTTTGAGTTTGTAATTCATGCTATAATATTGGTTAGTAAAATCTTGTATGCTTCTATCATTGGTATTTACATTCGAGATAGTTTAGCTTATGAGCTATTTGTAATCTCTCTCTGACATACCTTTAGGACAAAAGCACAAGAAATTACATTCAAGGTAGAAAGAACTTGATGCTTTTAGGAGTCTGACATTTCAAAAGAGGACAAGAGGTTGATACAAGAACTTGAACTTCAGAGGGAGTAGATAGAGGATATGTTCAAATCAACTTTTGATCATCTCGGTTGTATTGATGCAGAGGGAGTAGACCATATCGAGATGGACTCTCCAGTGATCAAATAGTTAGATGACTATGAATCATGAATGCCTATATGGGCCCTGTGTAAATCATGAGGAAGTGACGACTTCCAAATGATTATCACTTGTATTTGTTAAAGTTATTGGAAGGTGACAATCTTACAATAACTTGATCTTCTATCATGATAGACATCTTATGATGGCTGAAACAGATCATGATAGATGATATCTTGCATGGTGGATTAAGTTCCTTAAACATACCATGGCCTTCTATTGTGATAGTTATCTTATGATGGCTGAAACAGATCATGATAGATGATATGAATGCTCCTATGGTAAGTATTATTGAGGATACACGTGCACATTACCTATGGACATTTGTTGAGTACTTGGTGGACATCATGAGACTTGATGTTGGTAGGCCATTACTCTAAGTACTTGGTGAATATCATGAGACTCGATATTCTGTGGCCAATGCTTCCAATTTCATGAGATGATATCTTTATAAACTTCTTGAGTACTTGGTGGACATCATGAGACTTGATGTTGGTAGGCCATTACTCTGAGTACTTGGTGAATATCATGCGACTTGATATTCTGTGGCCAATGCTCCCAAATATCATGAGATGATATTTCTTATGAATCTATGAGTTATTGTGAATATCATGAGACTTGATATTCCAGGTCAGACCATATCTCTGATATCACGATGATGTGATACCAAAATCAACTTTCACAATTAACTTTGTGTTGCTCTCTTGGATGATGGATTTTATCTTCCCTAGCTAAGAGGGAGTGTTGATGTTTTGTGTAGCTATGGTGAGGGTCATAAGTGTTGACACGAGAGACCACTACACATTCTGTCTGATCATCCTCCCTAGCTAAGAGGGAGTGTTAATGTTTGTAGCTTCAGTTGTATGATCATTTAGAATACATATAATATATGTTGATTAATAATAATATATTATATATGTTATATTATTATATTATTATTGATCATATAAAATTTAAATGTTAATCTATTATATTATTCTAAATTAATAATTGATTGATGAAACATTATAAGATTGATTAAATTATAATTAATGGGAAGAGGCATGGCCTTTCAAGGACATACCTCTTGTAGGCATATATATATATATATATATATATATAACATAATGTTATTCAATTTGAGAACATATAGAATTTCAATAATGCAAGTATTAGATTGAATCAGATAAATCAATACCCCAAACTTGCTAAACAACAACACATATGATCTACAGGTCACATTGCCATGGAAGCATAAAATGCAGATTCTTTCTGCTCTAATTGCTTTGTGACATTGGCCTTAGGTTGAGACCCTCCCTTCTTCCATTGTTCAAAAGAAGTCGATTCCGAGAGTCCTTTATCAAATGACCAAATTTGTGGCTGTAGTTACATTGAACTTTCTTCTTCTTCGAGCTATTCTAAGGCTGAGTGGAACCTTTCTGCTGAGAGGATTGAGCTTTTCCTTTATCCTTGTGAAAGGATTTTGCTGTGAAGATTTGTTCTGAGGAGGATAAAGTTGCATTGCTACCAAACTGTTGTTTCCAACAATTCTACTATAGGAGTTTGCTGCATGAGTTTGAAAATTTTAAGCCAACATTAGTTGTAGTAATGTTGAGTGTTTCTATGAAGTGCTCATAGGATTTAGGTAGACTTTTCAGATTTATGACTACCATATCCTCTTCCTCCATTTTTTGACCAATGGCCTCAAGCTGATCTCAAATGTTCTTAATCTTTGTGAGATGCTCCTGTAAGGACATATGCTCATCCATCATGATAGAAAATAACTAGCTCTTCAAGAAGAATGGACGACTCTTATCTGATGTCTCATGGAGATCCTTTAGAATAGTCCGAATCTTTGCAATTGTCTTGCCGGATGGCACTTGTGGCAACTGATCATTAGTAACTGAAAGCTTGATAGGCATGACTGCTTCTCGTTTCTGCTCATCAATCTTATCCTAACCTTGTCCAGGGTTGGTAGGACAAGATTGTTTACCCAAAATGAGCTCATCAAGGTGACGATACTCGAAGATAGTCATCATTCTTTGCTTCCATGTGTTGTAATTTTTGTTGTTAAATCGCTGATTGCCTTCCAATATTATGTTGGTCAAAGACGCAATCTACATGCTTTTTGAGGCACAAAAAACGAGAACTAAAATGGCAAAAAAATAGAGTGGGGAATTTGAGGCACAAATCCCAATGCACACAGAAAGGAAAATTCAGGTATAGACTTTAAAAATATGAAGTACAATTGACACGAATCCTGAGGTATGGATTTTTGTTAGGCCGAGAAAAATTTGACGAAGACCTAGAAAGCTTTGCAAAAAACTTTCAAAGAATATGTAGGTAAAATTTCAACCCGACCACAAAATCAGAGGGTTTTAAAGAAACCCTAGCCAGATGAAAAAAATGAGCCGTAGAGGAGAGCTGAATATGAAAATTAGAGGATATTTGTTGCAGAAAAACCCTAGACAATGGCTAAGAACCACAAAAATTTGTGAATCGTGGGCAAAGTCCTAGCCGCGCGGACAAGAACAAGTAAAAAAATCTGCAAAAGAATATGGCGTCTGCAACCAAAAAAACGACCAAGAAATGGTGATTGCAGAGAAGGCCGTCACGGATGTAAAGAAAGTTGAAGTTGAGCTTCATTGGCTAAATGTTGTCGATAAAAAAACCCCTTTTGCGTTGGTCGTGAAGTAGAAAAACGACCAAAAAATGGTCGTATGAGGGCTGATTTCCTTAGGGAATAAGCCACAAACATAGAAATCAGGCCGTGAATGGAGAAACCAAGCCCTAAAATGTCGGCGCAGAGGTATATCATCGTGGGTAAAAACCATAGAAAGTTGTTCCATGGGTGAACAATGACCACAAACAAAAGTAATAATGATCCGAAAAACTGTGTTTTAGAATAAAATGAGCCACAAACTTGAGCTACTATTCATAAAAAATCGACCCACTAACAGAGGTGGACAGAAAACCACAATACCCAAAAAAAATTCCAAAAACTTTGAAGCTCAATAATTTCAAAAAGAAATTATAATTTTTTTTGAAAAAAATTGATATTGCTTTGATATTATATTACACAAGTAATTGGTAAAAAATGAATGAATTAATGAATGAACAAACATTCATTTATAGTTGTACAAAGACGATGTTTCTATTATGAAACAATCATAGAATTAGAAAGTCTCTAATATTTACAAGATTACAATATTGACTGTTAAATAATAAAATACAAAGATATTATTCTAATACGGAGTAACCTTAGTATGACACAAGATCATGGCTACTGAAAACAGTTTGTGTAGGTTTTTCTATAGTTCAGGGACCTTTTCTTATTTTTCCTTAATTTTAACTGATTGAAATGTTAATTGATGCACTAAGTTCTATATCTACTTCCAAAGTCAGAATCTGCAACTAAAAACATTTATTAGGAAATTTGATTAGTTTCCTTCTGGCTAAGACATATTATCTTTGGCTTGGAATTTTGTTTCATGGCTTTGAGGTCTATATTCTTTATTTCCCAGTTTTTAATCTATTTGTATGGAGCTTTTGTTTTCTTAGTAGTTATCTTCTTGGACATCATCTTGTTGGATAGGTGTTTATTTCTTAGTTCCACAGTAATGCCTCTATGAAATTTGGTGCTTTGGTCACATTTTTAGGTTGGTCTTCATTCTCAGTAGGGATTCTCTACATACAAACAAAGGGGAAATGCAACCCATCAGATGTCATATCTGCTTAATTACCCCTTTAAGGAAAACATTGACCATCAAAAACCTTCCAAAAAGGCTCTCTTTGCTGTGTATGGCATTGTATAATTAAAGCATCACTATGTAATGTGTCATGAAGGATTGTCCTTGGTACCTTGAGCCCTTCTCCTTGACTATAAAATGACTAACAATACTTTTCCATGAGAACACCAAGGGCTTTCATTTCAATAGACACATAGCTTATCCATCCAGCTTTAGTTTGGTTTCACCGATACTCGTACAACCCTCCTCAGGTCTTGCAGATGTGCTTTCCCTTATTAATACAAAACAACAAATAGAAGAAGTACATGTGATGCAAAATTCCTGCAGCTCTCGCTCTCTTGTTGTAATTTGAAGTCGACATATTGGTTGCAAGCTAGTTAATAAACTTAATATAAGCTACAATTATGTGCATCTTCCAGCTAGTAAAGTCATAGGAGGCAGATTCACAGAAATGAAAAATTAGGGCTAACTTCAATTAGACCAGATTTTCTTGTGCAACCAGCACAAGGAATTCCCCTCCTGTCACACAACAATTTTTCTCATAAAACCTTCATTGCTCCAACCAGGCAACACCCAACTTTGTATTCCCCTAACTTTGTCTAGTGAATAAATAGAACTTTTCAATTAAATAAAGAAGGGATGGGTTGTATGACAAAATAAGCCATGTAACATATCTAGGTAGATTTTAACAAATGCTTGTCCTGAACTGATGACCAAACAGTACCTGTATCCCAAATTCATAGCAAAATGAAAAGAGACAAAATGGAAAACAATGACACTATAGGAATGCATTCAATGATCACAGTATCAACTGCTCTATAATATGCTAATCTACTTAGTGCAAGAACTGCTTCAAAAATATATAACTCTAAAAGAAGATTAGTAATGATTTTAATCTTTCGATAAAAATTCCACAGAATTTATAAAAGTAATTCCAAGCATCATTGCATTTTGAGTGACAAAAATCGTGTAGTTAATTGTTCTCCAAGATGTTAGCAAGTATATTTTCTTGTGAGCTGAATTGGGAGAGTTAAGCAGGCTTAAAACTTTTTGGGTTTTGTTTTATATCAGAAGTTTCCTCATAAACTAGACCTTTTTTAAATCCCAGTGAATGCATATGGACTAATATGGTAAGTACATACACTTTTGCCTTAAAATTTTCCCAAAAGTAAAACTGATTCATCTATTGAAAGTACTAGTATTTACATCCCATATAAGGTACATAATTGCCTCAGCAATTTGTTGGGTTTGGTATTGGAATTTATTAGCAAGCTTAATAAGATTGAAACTGTAATGTCCCCTTCTCCAATATAGGCAATTATGGCGCCTGATTAGTCTATCTTCCCATCCGGATAGGCTAATGGCTTCTTTTAGAGGATGCCAGCCAGTCACAGGCTTCAGTGGGTGAATATTTACATTTTGGGCTCTTTCTCTAAAGTTAAATCACTTTATTTTATAAAGTGATATTATAAAGTGACTTTATGACTTTAAGTTACTTTATTTTATAAAAGTGACTTAAGTGAGCTCTTTTATCCCACATGGCTTAGTTTTTTGTGCTTTCCCTCACTTCAAGGTTATAAAAGAAAAAGGTATGCCTTGGGAAAAGCACCATGGAATTTTATAAACAAAAGATAAAAGAAAATCTGGTTGCTCACATGACTGGTTTATTTCCAAGGACGCAAACCCTTCGGAAATTGTGAGAGGTTGGACGTAGCCCCAACACCTCATTAAGGGTGGAATCATACAGGTTTCGCATTTGGATTCAATGAACAATTAAGAGGTCAGTTTTATATCTAGATTCATTTTCAGCTAATGAAGAATTGCATGAAAGTTCAGTTCATATCTAGTATTGTATCACATCAAATAGGAGAGAAGATGATTATCACAGTTGGCTGTTTGGTCTAGCATCAACGTCTGGGGTTGGGTTTGCACGTGATTCGATATTCATTTGGCGACAAGGTATGAGAAGACTCTGTTGGATAAGAGCCAAACAGTCCCATACCACCAGCACTTCACTATTGGCACGCACACCCTAAGATTGGGCAGCGTGACCAAGAGTCTTCAGCAAGTATTGCGCGGGTGACTGTGAGCGCGCATTGGCATCGCGCATGGGAGTGATACCACATAGTCTGAACGTGTGAGTGTTGATGCAAGTTGGGAAGTTCTCGTGCTGTAGCGCTTTGTATTGGGGCGCACGTCTTGGAATTCACAGACTAACTTAGAGACCAAGGCACGTTGGATGGTCTAAAGTTCGATATACAGGGATGCTGGTACCCGCCACTGCTCACACCTACGTTGCCGACCTTCTTAGCAGGGTGTGAAGACAGGTCTTGTTGAGACGGGACTGTGCCACAGTAGGTATCTCCAGGCAGTTTGGGATAGTATTGCTAGTCTTCGTTGCTTGACATACATGGCAGGGGTGTTCACATTGCAAGCAAACAATCCCACGCGCCAAGGATAAACACAACAGCCAGTTCCAACCGAACGTTGCCACTAGTTGCCTACATATATCAGTCACCACATCAGTATAGGTAGATAGGATACTACAGTGGTATCAGAGCCTTCGGTTTTGCCAACCTAGTGGGCTAGCTTTTAGCTTATAGCAATGTTGTGTAAGCATGCATAGCAGACACAGAGACAGTATAATTTTAGACACAACAGAGTTGAACAGGGACAGCCAAAGTCTTTAGTACAGGTTGATATAGAGGATAGTCATACCGAGGCAGACGAGGAGATTGTGTTTAAATAGGGTACTCGGGGTACAAGCATGGCAGAGGAAGCAGATAGAGAGGCCAGGGAAACTTTGAGGGCTATTCGTGAGGGACAGGATCACATTGCTGATGTGTTACATCAGCTTACAGGGGTTATTTAGCAGTTGACAGTAGCACCCAGGAGGCCCCAGAGCCATCACAGTGGTGGAGGCAGTATAGCAAGGTCACCTAGAGAAGCTAGAGCTGACACTTGTACTTCAGATAGGCCCCTTATGCCTACTTTCACATAAGACAATGCAGAGGAAGAGGTAGCACAGCCTGAGGCGGTAGCCGCTCTTCCCAACAATGTTTTAGCCATGCATGATGAGTGGGATGTGCTACTTGATAGAGTCAAGGCTGTTTTGACCTTTGTTCAGTATATGGTTCAGAAGAGAGTTTGGCAGGGCTCACTAGGATAAGAGACCCAGGGGGCAGAACAGGGATCTAAAACACGCAATGATTAAATTAGCCCTTCCTACATTTGATGGCAGTGGTAAGACATTCGTGAGAGCTTGGATTCACAAGATAGACACCTTCTTAACCCTTAAACCCATGTCAGAGACATAAGCTATTAATTTTGTGACCATGCATTTGGAGGGAGCAGCATATGACTGGTGGCATCATGGCCTTGTCACCCAGGATCATGGGCTGATTACATCTTATGAGATTTTCAGCACGAAGTTGATCACATGCTTTGACAGGACAGACATTGAGGTCTACTACAGGGAGCTAACCCAGCTGAGACAAAGTGGGTCTTTGGACCACTACATTGATGAGTTTCAGAGGAACTCCATTATGGTTCCCGATATGTCTGAAAGGAGGAAGGTAATGCTGTTCATTGAAGGCCTACAGGACAGATTCAGAGGATTGGTTAGAGTCCTCAAGCTGAGCACATTAGATAATGCTATTAAGTTAGCGCATGATTTGGATTCACCATCTTCCATTCTGCAGCCACCAAAGGAGACTTTCAAGGGATCCTCTTCATTCCAAAAGAATAAGAGCACACCCCCTAGGCTAGACCTTGAGACGAGGGATGAGCTGAGAAGAAAGAAATTGTGCTTCACATGTAGAGAGCCTTGGACTCCAGATCGTAGGTGCCTTGGAAAAGGCAAGATACATTACATTGAGGTGGTTTCCGATGGTGAATGCAAGTAGCAGGAGGGCAGCGATGTTGAGGACAGTGATGATGAGGCTCAGGACGAGCATCCAACAGAGGGGAAGAAGAGGGAAGTTCCCCATGAGCAGCCTCCTATTACTTTAGCATCTCTCTCGGGTTTCCCCACATGTCACCCGTTCCATCTTAAGGAAGTGGTTAGAGGATAGTGGATTATTTGCCTCTTAGACACAGGTGCTACACATAATTTTATCAACACAGGTATGGTCTCCAGGAGAGGTTTCCAGATAGATAGCATTTCTGAGTTTGAGGTTAAGGTTGCTGGGGGAGATTTGTTGAGCTGCACAGGGAAGGTTTCAAGACTCCCAATTCACTTTGGGGATTATCTCCTAGAGGCTGATTTCTATGTCATTGACTTAGATAGTCTTGACGCCATTTTGGGCATGCAATGGCTACATACCCTAAGGAGATACACTATTGATCATCATCTGAAATAGTTAGAGTTTATGTAGGGTGATCAATTGATTGTGCTTAAGGCCATGCCAGATGGTGGATCATGATTGGTTTTAGCTCACAGGATGGAGGCCATCATTAGACACAATGATATGGAGTGGGTAGCCCAGTGTCTCATATCCTCTAGACCCACACCAGATTCAGGCCAGCAGGTTCACACGGATATACAGGATGTGCTTGATAAGCACAAGCGGGTTTTTGAGGACATCCCTCCAGGCATACCTCCAGACAGGGGCTTTGAGCATATCATTGAGTTGGAGGAGGGCGCTAAGCCTGTGATCACTACCCCTTATCATCATCCTAGACACTATAAGGAAGAAATTGAGAGGACGATTAAGGAGCTTTTAGATATGGGGCACATCAGACCTAGTTCCAGCCCCTTCGCTTCTTCAGTAGTTTTGGTGAAGGATGGCACTCTTCGCATGTGTATTGATTTCCGTGCACTGAATAAGAGGACCATCAAGAACAGGTATCCCATTCCTTGTATTGATGAGCTGTTAGATGAGTTGCATGGGCAGTTTATTTTTCGAAGATAGATCTTTGATTGGGGTACCATCAAATATGTGTTCGAGAGGAGGATGTTCATAAGACAACTTTCAGATGTCACTATGGGCACTGAGTTTCTAGTGATGCCATTTGGGCTCACTAACGCACCTGCTACATTTCAGTCTTGCATGAATCACATATTCAAAATGTAGTTGCGCAAGAGTGTCTTGGTATTTTTTGATGACATTTGGTCTTTAGCAAGATGTGGGAAGAGCACTTATGACACTTGGATGAGATTCTTAGCATCATGGAGAGTTAGTCTCTGTTTGCGAAAGAATCCAAGTGCGAGTTTGGATTGATTGAGATTCTCTATCTGGGGCATGTGATAGGGGCCGATGGAGTTAAGGTACACCAAGAGAAAATCCAAGCAATTCGGGATTGGCCACCACCGAGGAATGTGTTGGACTTGAGAGGGTTCCTTGGATTATGTTCTTACTACAAGAGGTTCGTTAAGGGGTTCTCTCAGACAACAACTCCCCTCACCGATCTTACTCAGAAAGGGGCTTTCAAGTGGACAGATGAGGCAGAGGTGGTCTTTGATAGACTCAAGGCAGTCATGAGTACTTGTCTGGTTCTTGCTCTTTTGTTCTAGAGTGCGATGCTTCAGGGAATGGGATTGGCACAGTTTTGATGCAGGATAGACATCCCATAGCATTCGAGAGAAAGAAACTTAAGGACAGTGAGAGATTGTATTCCACTTATGACAAAGAGATGCTTGCCATTATGCACGCTTTGGCTAAATTCAGACAGTATCTAGTGGGTGGCAAGTTTACAGTCAAGACAGATCACAATAGCCTACGCTACTTCTTGGAACAGAAAGAGTTGAATGAAAGGCAACAAAAGTGGGTCAGTAAAATCTAGGCGTACGATTTTGACATCGAGTAGGTCAAGGAGAAAAATAACATTGTGGCTGATGCACTTTCCAGGAGGCCCCTAGTGGCGGCTTGTTGTGTTTTATCAGAGATCTCTGCTGATTGGAAATCTCTTATGCTGGTTGAGTATTCTAAGAATACTCAAGCTTGTCAGATTTTGGATGATTAGCTTCCGGATAGTAGGTACAAGGTAGTCAATGACATTATTTTCTATAAGGATAGGATCTACCTAGTGCCAGGCTCTAAGCTTAAGGCTAAGATATTGAGGGTTGTTCATGATGCACCCACAACAGGACATCTGGGGTTCTTCAAAAGTTACAGGCAGGTCAGAGAGAGGCTCTCATGGAAGGGCCTCAAGGACAATGTCCTTCAGCATGTCAAAGAGTGCTAGACTTGTCAGCAAAACAAGTTCGAGCAAGAGCATTCGGTTGGGTTATTACAGCCCCTTCCCATTCCATCTCAGAAGTGGGAGGGTATTTTGATGGACTTCATTACTGGTTTGCCGAGAGTGCAGGGCAAGGACAATATCTTTGTGGTGGTTGACAGACTCACCAAGTTCGCTCATTTCTTTGCTATCGCAGCAGATTGGTCAGCTTCGCAGGTAGCAGAGTTGTTCTTCCGAGAAATTTTTAGGCTGCACGGTCTTCCCAAGACCATTGTGAGCGATAGAGACAGTAAGTTCCTCAACACCTTCTGGCAGGAGTTGTTCAAATTGGTAGGCACCAAGTTGACTCCTAGTACCAGTTACCACCTCCAGACAGATGGCTAGACAAAGATTGTGAATAAATAAGTGGAAAGCTACCTCCAGAATTATGTAGCTGGACATCAGAGAGCATGGGTTCGATGGTTGTATTTGGGGGAGTTTTGCTACAACTCCACCTATCACATGTCTATTGACATGTCGCCATTTCGGGCTCTCTATGGCAGCGAGCCACTTTCTTTTATAGACTTAGCTCTACAGGACAGCAGGGCTCCAGTTGCGAGAGACTAGTTACAGGATCACCAGGATATTCTTAGGTCTCTCAGAGAGAACATTCAGAGGGCATAGAATCAACAAAAGATGTATGTTGATCGACACAGGACAGAGTGGAGCTTTGAGGCAGGGGATATGGTTTACCTTCGTCTTCAGCCATACAGATAGAGTTCGCTGAAGAAGAGTGGGTCAAAGAAGCTCAAGCCACGGTTTTATGGTCCCTATTGCATTTCTAGGAGAGTTGGCGAGGTAGCTTACGAGCTCGAGCTCCCGACAGACAACAGGATCCATAATGTTTTTCATCTATTTTGCCTCAAGAAGGCGATTGGGCAGTAGATAGTCCCTTCAGATGGACTACCCCCTCTTGACGAAGAAGGTAAATTGGTGTTGGTTCTAGCTGAGGTGACTGAGATTAGAGAAAGGAAACTGCAGAACAGGGTTATCCGAGAGTACTTGATTCGATAGAAGGACTTACCGATCGAGGATGCCACATGGGAGGGTGTGTCTATTATGCAGCATCCTGCGTTGAGATTGCTTGAGGGCAAGCAATCGTGGGAAGGGAGGACTGTAATGTCCCCTTCTCCGTAGTAGGCCATTATGGCACTTGATTAAGTCTATCTTCCCATCCGGATAGGCTAATGGCTTCTTTTAGAGGAGCCAGTCACAGGTTTCAGTGGGCAAATATTTACATTTTGGGCTCTTTCTCTAAAGTTTAATCACTTTATTTTATAAAGTGATATTATAAAGTGACTTTATGACTTTAAGTTACTTTATTTTAAAAAAGTGACTTAAGTGAGCTCTTTTATCCCACATGGCTTAGATTTTCGTGCTTTCCCTCACTTCGAGGTTATAAAAAAAAAAGGTACACGTTGGGAAAAGCACCATGGAATTTTATAAACAAAAGATAAAAGAAAATCTGGTTGCTCACGTGACTGGTTTATTTCCAAGGACGCAAACCCTTCGGAAATTGTGAGAGGTTGGATGTAGCCCCAGCACCTCATTAAGGGTGGAATCATACAGATTTCGCATTTGGATTCAATGAACAATTAAGAGGTCAGTTTTATATCCAGATTCGTTTTCAGCTAATGAAGAATTGCATGAAAGTTCAGTTCATATCCAGTATTGTGTCACATCAAATAGGAGAGCAGATGATTATTGCAGTTGGCTGTTTGGTCTAGCATCAGCGTCTGGGGCTGGGTTTGAACGTGATTCAATATTCATTTGGCGACAGGGTATGAGAAGAGTCTGTTGGATAAGAGCCAAACAGTCCCATACCACCAGCACTTCACTATTGGCACGCACACCCTGAGACTCGGCAGCGTGACCAAGAGTCTTCAACAAGTATTGCGCGGGTGATTGTAAGCGTGCACTGGCATCGCGCATGGGAGTGATACCACATAGTCTAAACGTGTGAGTGTTGCACGCAAGCTGGGAAGTTCTCGTGCTGTAGCGCTTTGTATTGGAGCGCACGTCTTGGAATTCACAGATTGACTTAGAGACCAAGGCACGTTGGATGGTCTAAAGTTTGATACACAGGGATGCTGGTACCCGCCACTTCTCACACCTGCGTTGCCGGCCTTCTTAGCAGGGTGTGAAGACGGGTCTTGTTGAGATGGGACTGTGCCACAGTAGGTATCTCCAGGCAGTTCAGGATAGTATTGTGAGTCTTCGTTGCTCGGCATACACGGCAGGGGTGTTCACATTGCAGGCAAACAATCCTGCACACCAAGGATAAACACAACAGCCAGTTCCAACCGAACGCTGCCACTAGTTGCTGACATATATCAGTCACCACACCAGTACAGGTAGATAGGATACCACAGTTACAAAGTAGTCTACCTACCCTTGTCAACTCTTACAAAAAACATAGCAAGTAAAGAATTTTCATATTCTTTATGATATTTACTAGATGAACTGACTTAAGGTCTCAAAAGACAAATGTAAACTATCAGTGTACAATAATTTAAATGAATTTACAAGTTTTTGTACTCTTCGAAATCAGTCATTAGTCCAAGTAGCAATTTTCTTTTTGCTTTGGCATGGTATATCAGTATATCTACAGAAGCAAACATTGACATCATACAAACTGGGAAGAGTTTCAATGATGAATGGTTTGTGTTGGCTGATGGTATGGATTCTAATTCAACCACATTAACTAATCTTTAGTGTTGGGCTAACAAAAGGACCACAAATGGGCACATCAAAGATTGAATCATCGTCAAATGATATCTAATTCTTGCAACCTTCTATACTTTCTGCAAGAAGAATGGATCTCATGGGCAACATACCATAATAATATTAACTTAAGCTCTATATATCATTCTCTTGTAAAGCTTGGACAGGTGTCCAATGAATAAACTTTCGTGGAGGTGCTAGTTCTTCAATGATCAAAAGTGGAATGCCACCTGCATCCAGCAGGGAATTCCTTGAACTCTTCATCTTGGAGGAAAGAGCTTGTGATACCCCAAATACACCTGCATGAACAAAGACCTCATTTTTGGGATCCAAAATCCCAGGGAGAGATTTAAGAACAACAGTCTCATTAGCTACAGCACCATTAGCCACAAGAAAAAGATGCTTTGACAGGACCATCTCAAATACTAGAAAATATTTATCTTACAGTTACTTCCTCTTACCAGCCTCAATATTTACTTGCAAGAGTCCTACAGAATTGCCACATAAATTCCTTAATTGGTCGTTAATAATGAATAAACTTGTTTAAATTGCAGTTTGCGCCAAATTGATCACAAAGACAGTGTTCCAAACCACTGTTCATAAATACCTTACTCCAAACATATCTACCAGACTTCCATGAAATAAAATATGTATGGCCTTTTATAAGATTTCTTTGTTTCTATTAGGTCTAACCCTAACAGGCTAACATACAAAGGAAATATGCATCTTCCTGCAGAACTCTGGTTCTTAAATCTTGTTTCTTAAGCTAGGAATTCTATGGTCGAAGTCATGATGACTTTGGCAGATACTGTTTAAGATTTGAGAGGTGCAACAAAGAAAGAATTTTTTTGGAATTTTTTTGTTCTGTAAACAATATTATCCTGGCATCTTTCTACACCTTTGTTGTACTCATTTTTTGGTCTAATCGACCAAAATCAACAATCTGCAAACACAACCACCTTCGCAATGGGAGAGAAGCAATGTTGCTACTTCACCAATGAACAATAAACTGTATTGAGATGATATGAAATGTACAAACACCCTGTATAAATAGCAGAGTTGTGATGATGTAGAGACAAACTGACTTGTAACTACCAGTTACAAATATGAAATGCACTCTAAGCATTATTAAATAATGTGCAACTATTAACTAACAATGCTCTATGTTGTCTACCTAAGTAAAACTTTAGCCCATGTAAATGAGATAAATCCACATTTACTCCTACACCCTCTTTTAAGTGCAATTTAGCGAGATGATTATTATGCAATATGGATCCTGAATAGACTGAGTTAAGTACCCATGCACAATGCAATCTCTCACAAACCGGAGGAAATGAGAAAACCCCTTGGGAACAAAACTCCCCTTCAAAAGAGATAAAAGAAAGAAACAATATAATGCATGGAGGACTCAATGCTATCCCCAAGGACTACATACATCATGTATGTACAATCAAGTACCCCCCCATAAGAAGGAAAGAGAAAGACATGATATCCCCCCCATAATGAAGAATTTCCAATGTTGATGAAGTATGCTTGAAAACAAAAGATGATCCAATGCCTACAAGGCACACATCTCCCCTTAGGAAGAAATGAGTCCATTGAATCATGAAGAAGCCAATCCTTGTCCAATTGAAAGAAGTCTCGAAATAGAAATCTTTGAAAACTAAGTAGGAGCTTCCGAGCTTGAATAAGCCACCACATAATCATGATCGAACTCAACCAAGGAATGTGACAAATCAAGTGGAGGAAACTCATCAATGTCAGTCTACAAAGACAATAAAGATGTATCAATAGTCGTGTTGAAACTGTCATCAAAGAGGTGAGAAATCCCCTAAAGCGTCTCCCAAATCTGCAAGATGAGATTCCACAAACAAGTCTGAAATACCTGCCAAATACTCATCCCACTAAGCAATATCTGAAACACGATGATCAATCTACTAAATAGAACTCAAATCTGAAAAATCAGGAGGTGCAAGAAGGGGAAGCTCAACACGAGTATCAAGAACACCAAGATTCAAGTGACCAAACTTCTTCTCACAAAGATGATTCACCCTTGATGGAAGGGTGTGAACATCAGTCAAATGAAGATCATCATCAAGAGTAAAATTTGAAAAGAAACACAATCGTGATGCATGGTCCACCACACTTGTAGCAATGATATCTCTAGTCTTTGTATCTCAAATGTATACATAAGTAGGAGTAAACTCAACTATCTTGCATTTGCCCCTTGAGTAATTTGATAAACTAAACGAAGATTAGTGGTCAAGGAGGGAACACAAAGAACTTCATTAAAAGATCCCTCTCCCATATCAATAGATCCTTTCCCGCAAACTTTCATATATGTATTGCTACTCATCAAAATGTTAGGTGAATGACAAGTTTAAAAGGAGAGAACATATCCGTAGTGTTAGTCTTAACCAGTTACTAAGAGGGGGGGTGAATTAGTAAATTCAATTTCTTGTATTCTTTTCTCTATTTATTATTCCTGTTATTACTGAAAATATAAAGAATGCTTGAACAATCATTAAAAAAAATCACATGCACATGCCAACACAAGATGTATACGTGGAAACCCTCGGTTAGAAGGAAAAAAGCATGGTGGGACAGAACCCACGAAACTCCACTACTATAGTAATAAAGCAAAGCTGCCTGATTAAAGGCTTACAAAGCACTGGTTAGACTGCTACCCGGTAAAGGGATTTAAAAGATATCGGTTAAGATCTTGACTCTGTGAGGAGTTGCCTTGTCAAAGGACTTAAAAACATCAACAAAGATGTCACCCGATGAAGGGATTTATACAACAAAACCTGTTAGGGTTCACCCTGATTAAGGGATTTAAATGTGCTCCATACAATAAAAGAAATGATCTTCTTTTGACACTTTATCTGTCGATCAAATCATACCTGTTCACTCCTTCCTCTGTTTGGCTGTTGAATCTTTCTCTTTCACTCTTTGTGACTGTATCCCTTCCCAGAAGACTTTGCTCTTTTGCTCTGCTCTCTCTCTGCTCTTGATTTTCAACAACACATCTTCTAATGCATGATGACTAGTATTTATAAGAAATTATCTTATTGTAATTACACCAAACGGTGCCGCCAAGCTGTAGCTCTTCCAAAAATCTCGCATGCAGAACTCTTGATCAAAAAACTTGCAAAGAGATCTTGAGTTTACCTCGAAACGCTTGCAGAAAAAGAAAGCTAACTCCAGTTCTTCTGAAAAGCACTCCGCAAAATCTGGATTGGATTATAAAGCACTAATCGGTAAATTTGCAATTCGGAACTCAAACCAGTGTGCAACTTGTTAAGTCATTTGCCTCTTGTGGTGTCTGGCTACACCAGGTGGACAAGACCGGACCGGTATAAATGTGACCGGTTAAGGTACACTGTTTGTCTAGTAAGTCTACTGGTTCACCACTGTTGCTCTAAACTTGAGTATCGGTGTGTTTGATGTTTGCCAATGATGACAACTAAGCTGTAATGTCCCTTGTCAGGACCTTACTTACATTTCTCCATTGAGCTATTGCGGACTGATTTCATGTATTCTCTGTATCTCTTTTTTAATCAAAAGATGATACTTTTATATCACTATTCCAAACTGGTGTGTCATTCAGAGGAAAAAGGGGTTATGACTTTTGGTTTATTAATTATTTATATTCCTGATTTATAAAATATTTATATTTTATTAATAATAAGTTATTTATTTAATTATTATTTATCTTCAATATTTTATATGGTATTAAACAACCAACTAATATATAACTTTTGATATATGAATAATATTAGTTTTGTAATGTCCCTTATTCTACTTTCATTATTTCCTGCAAAATTGACGTTAGCACAAAATAATACACAATATTTACATGACTCATACTCTACTCTAAGTCAGTAAAGGGGGGGATTTGATTCTTAAGGCTGCCTCTAGGTTGGGCTTCACAGAATTCCTGATTCTCGGCTTGAGGCATATAAGATCCACTCTAAGAAATCGGGCTATCGACACGTCATCCCATAGAGCACTGCCCATAAGAATCCCTTGGAAGCAATAAATGCTATCCAAGCCTACGCTTATGCATATGCCTAGCATCAGTATATATACTGCCTATGAGATTATAAGAATCTCAACTTTGGCAACAGGACTATACCAATCTCGAATTGCCATCAATTATAGATTGGCGACGGGGTTATATCAACCTCGAATTGCCATCCATCTCAAATGGGCAACGAGGTTATATCAACCTTGAATTGTCATCCATCTCAAATGGGCAACGAGGTTATATCAACCTCGAATTGCCATTAACCACAAATGAGCAACGGGGTTATATTAACCTCGAATTGCCATTAACCACAAATGAGCAACGGGGTTATATCAACCTCGAATTGTCATCCATCTCAAATGGGCAACAAGGTTATATCAATCTCGAATTGCCATTAACCACAAATGAGCAACGAGGTTATATCAACCTCGAATCGCCATTAATTTGATCTCTATGTAGCTCGGGACGAATATGAGATTCATATGTCCGACTACTAGAGGGAAAATGAATATAAAATTAATTATCAACAATTGTATAACATCGATTTCATTATCTACATAAGGAATGTCAAAATAGTATATTCATTAATATAAATCATAAATGTTGCCAATATATATATAATTAAAATATATATATATATATATATTTATATATTTTAATTAATTCTTAAATATATATATAATTTAATTAAAATTAATTTCTATATATATATATATATAATCTATATGTAAATACCATATAACTTGAAAAAATGTTCATATATAGATATATATAATATTCAATAAATAAATAATTAATTTTGTATATAAATAATATTGAATTTTCGTTTAAAGTCTTTTATCTTTTACTCTCCTTTATATATTTTTTTTTCCTCCCTTGAGTTCCTCCTACATTTTCTCCTATCTTTTCTCCTTCATTTTCTCCTAGCTTTTCTCCTTCATTTTCTCCTATATTATTTTCTCCCAAGCTTTCCATATTATTTCTTTGTGTTTCTTCCTTTTCTTTTCTGTAATTGTTTTCCTATACCCTTTTTTCCAAAAGTCATGTCCTTTGGATTATATTATGTTATTTTAATTATTTATATTTACTATGTGAATAATATATTATAAATAATAATAGATTATAATTTTAGTGCGATTACTTAATATTTATTATATTTAATCATTTATTAATATTATTATATTATATTTATATATCATATTTTTATTATTATTATTTTAATAATATTTTATATTAATAATATATTAGTATGCTTATATATTATTTTAATAATAGATCATTTTATTTATTAAACTTTCTTTCATTATTTTATAAAATATTAATTTATATTTCAAAATGGGGACATCACAGTCCGCCCTTCTCAAAATTGCTTGTCCTCAAGCAATTCGAACCTTTGGTGTGAGTGGTGTCTTTCTATGTCGATATCTCATCAAGTGACCCTGAACTTGATTTGTTGTAGCACTTTCCTTCCCTTCTAATAGATGTTTCTCAACTCCAAGAATGTCCTTTATCAAATCTTGACACTCACCAAGAATGTCATTGATCAATCCTCATGGATAATTTAAACCTATCTTCCTAATTCTATCAAATCCTTAGGGGAAGTCTACCAGATCAGGTTCCCTAACCCTCTTGAGGATCTCCAGGGTTCTGAATGATATAAGATCAATTCTAGAACCATCCTCAGTTATTTCACCGTCTTCTTTGGAGCACATACCCCAAGGTTTCATCTTGGAAGAGATATCCTCTATCCAAGGCTTTTCATCTTGGAAGAGATATCCTCTATCCAAGGCCTTTCATCTTGGAAGAGATATCCTCTACCCAAGGTTGTTTGCATATGCATAAGTTGACTCATCAGAATATTCTGGCATTATGTTGATTATATCAATCTCAATCAAGTCATTCTTATGGAGATTATATCAATCTCTCATACTATGGAGATTATCTCAATCTCAGTCACCACCAAGCATACCTTGGATCTCATCATTTATGAAGATAGAATTCACATTTCCACAGTACTATCCATATTGAAAATCAATACCAAATTGTATGGTTGTGTAATTATAATTGTACCTTATTACTTTTACCCTGCAAGATGGCAGGATCATGCTCTGATACCACTGTAATGTCCCCTATCAGGACCTTACATTTCTTCATTGAGCTATTGCGGACTAATTTCATGTATTATCTATATCTCCTTTTTAATCAAAAGATGATACTTTTATATCACTATTCCAAACTGGTGTGTCATTCAGAGGAAAAAGGGGTTATGACTTTTGGTTTATTAATTATTTATATTCCTGATTTATAAAATATTTATATTTTATTAATAATAGGTTATTTATTTAATTATTATTTATCTTCAATATTTTATATGGTATTAAACAACCAATTAATATATAACTTTTGATATATGAATAATATTAGTTCTATAATGTCCCTTCTTATTCTACTTTCATAATTTCCTGCAAAACTAATGTTAGCACAAAATAATACACAATGTTTACTTGACTCATACTCTACTCTAAGTCAGTGAAGGGGGGATTTGATTCTTAAGGCTGCCTCTAGGTCGGGCTTCACAGAATTCCCAATTCTCGACTTGAGGCATATAAGATCCACTCTAAGCAACCGGGATATCGACACGTCATCCCATAGAGCACTGCCCCATAAGAATCTCTTGGAAGCAATAAATGCTATCCAAGCCTACACATGCATATGACTGACATCAGTATATATACTGCCTATGAGATTACAAGAATCTCAACTTTGGCAATAGGACTATACCAATCTTGAATTGCCATCAATTATAGATTGGCAACAGGGTTATATCAACCTCAAATTGCCTTCCATTTCAAATGGGCAGCAAGGTTATATCAACCTTGAATTGTCATCCATCTCAAATGGGCAATGGGGTTATATCAACCTCGAATTGCCATTAACCACAAATGAGCAACAGGGTTATATCAACCTCGAATTGCCATTAACCACAAATGAGCAACGGTGTTATATCAACCTCAAATTGTCATCCATCTCAAATGGGTAACGGGGTTATATCAACCTCGAATTGCCATTAACCACAAATGAGCAACGGGGTTATATCAACCTCGAATCGCCATTACTTTGATCTCTATGTAGCTTGGGACGAATATAAGATTCATATATGCGACTACTAGAGGGAAAATGAATATAAAATTAATTATCAACAATTGTATAACATCGATTTCATTATCTACATAAGGAATGTCAAAATAGTATATTCATTAATATAAATCATAAATGTTGCCAAAATATATATAATTAAAAAATATATATATTTATATATTTTAATTAATTCTTAAATATATATATATATATAATTTAATTAAAATTAATTCCTATATATGTGTGTGTGTGTGTGTAATCTATATCTAAATACCATATAACTTGAAAAAATGTTCATATATAGATATATAATATTCAATAAATAAATAATTAATTTTGTATTTAAATGACATACCACAATATTGAATTTCGTTGAAAGTCTTTTATCTTTTACTCTTCTTTATATATTCGTTTTTCCTCCCTTGAGTTCCTCCTACATTTCCTCCTTTATTTTCTCCTATCTTTTCTCCTTCATTTTCTCCTAGCTTTTCTCCTTCATTTTCTCCTATATTATTTTCTCCCAAGCTTTCCATATTATTTCTTCGTGTTTCCTCCTTTTTTTTTCCCGTAATTGTTTTCTTATACCCTTTTTTTTCCAAGTTATGTCTTTTGGATTATATTATGTCATTTTAATTATTTATATTTACTATGTGAATAATATATTATAAATAATAATAGATTATAATTTTAGTGATTACTTATTTAATATTTATTATATTTAATCATTTATTAATATTATTATATTACATTTATATATCATATTTTTATTATTATTATTTTAATAATATTTTATATTAACAATATATTAGTATGCTTATATATTATTTTATTATTTTAATAATAGATCATTTTATTTATTAAACTTTCTTTTATTATTTTATAAAATATTAATTTCTATTTCAAAATGGGGACATCCCATAAGCTTTATGCCAACACGTAGAAGATGCCATATGATGAGATGCACGTGAATCAAGAAGCCATCTCCCATTTTCAGTAATAGTGGAGGCCAAAAGTGCTTTACCTTTCATCCTATTTACAAATCTGGTGTTCCCTGGCTGTGTTGGTGAAGATGTTGCCAAATGTGAAGAAGAAGACACTAATGAGGGCAGATGGATATTGTTCTTCTGAAAGTGTGTAAGTTCATCAATCTTATTATAACACCTATGCTCATCATGTCCTAATCTTTGCAATAAGCACATTTCATCTTTTTTTTCGATGATTCCTCTTTAGAAGAGGTCTTGGACTCAGGGTATGTTGTGAAGGAGATTCCTTAGCTTGCTCATCAGACTTAGAATCCTTATTCTGTTTCTTTCCCTTGCCACTTGAAGCCTTTGGATGTGGATCTCTTGCAAGTTCTTGAGAACTTGGTGTTGTCATTTTACTCCTTTGTGCCAACTTTTCTTGTTCCCTTGGGAGCTGAGCTACAAAACCATCAAGAGAAGGGATCTTGTGTGCATTACCTAGAGCATCCATAGTAGCATAAAATGCAAAAAAAAAAAAGCTGAATAATCAAGACTTAGATTAGAGAGAATAGAATCAATTTTTCATTCTCTTTAGCAATCCCACATTTTGTCAACTGCAATCTAAGAGAATTAAGATTTGTGAAGTCTTGGATATTATCATAATCCCTAGGATTAAGACTCATTAGTTCATTCTCCAAATGAAATTTCCTCTCTTATTTGGCTTACCTAAGAGACTCACCCTCTAGGGTAGTCCAAATATCATTGGGATGTGTACAAGATAGCACATGATATCGAAGATCAGGAGAAATGGACATAATAAGAGTGCCAAGAGCTTCATCTCCTCTATTGAACCATTTTCTCTTTTCTACAACCCCTGTGGGTTTATGGTCTATTATGATTCTCTTCAATTGTAATTTCAACAACAAAACCTCCATATTGGATTTCTACTTATGATAATTGTATGGAGTTAGAAGTTCTACTTCATATAGATCCATGATAAAGCAAGAGAATGCAACAAAATATCCCCTTTTTACAAGAAATAGGGCAAAACCAAGATCTTACTTCAATGGGCAAAAAAATCAAACAACAAAACCACTGAAAAATACTTGTTACACCATGAAGTTGACAAAATCAGCTTTTTGTCGATATTTGGTTTGTGAATATTGCCCTCCGTTTGTAAAAGTTATGCAGAAATGAAAGGAAGGCCCTATATTAGGTATTCAAAGAAGGCTAGAGAGAACACCCTAGGGCTTATGTTTGGTTGCCCATGTGACCACAATCTTGTGGAGTTGTAAAGGATGAATCAGTTTCCAATGTGAATGGAAAAGGGGGAGATGATGTGGTGGGCCAGCCGCGCCACCTAGCTTGCATGATCTTAGGCTGCCAAGAAACACGGTCTTCACAAGCGCTACCTTACAATAACCCCACACAACATAGTATATAAAGCTACATTACCGGATTCGGATCTTGGACCCTCAAACTGGGTCCGGGTCTGATCTGCGAACTCGTGGATCCCGACGGGCCCACAAGTCCAGATCCGCAGATCTCGACGAACCCACAGGTCTAGATCCGGATGCTACCTAGATCTAGCCCGGATCCCCAGGGACCCGCGGCCAAACAGATTTAAAAGTGGGTCCAAACCACTTAAAAAAGGTTTTTTTTTAAAATTATTTTTTTGCTTCTAACCCTAAAACGACCCTTATTATGGAGCCTCTAAACACATTTCATTTCACATTTGCTCTCTATTTTGCTCTCTCATTCTTGCAAGTTTGAAGTGCGATGATTGTATTCGAAGGAGATTGATTGTGGAGTGGCAAATACCTTCCAAAAAGCAGATTTGAGTGATTAAGGTATGCATTTCAACCATATTCTTTAGTTTTTTGATAGATTATTTCAAGTTTTTGAAAAGTTCTAAAATTTTTTCAAGTTTTTGTATGAGTTTTGAAGTATGTTTTTTTTTCATTTTTGTTTGAAGTATGTTTTTTTTTCATTTTTGTTATAGATTGCAACAATCAGACAATGAGTAGTCGAGGCTTATTGGGTGGGGAGGGGTCTCAAAAATTTAAAATTGATAAAGGGTCTCCTTTATGGAGACACATTACAAGAATTTCTCAATATCTTGGAGGTGGGGGGTTTATATGGAAATGTAATTTTTGCAACACAATATAGAAGCTCCTACTCCCGAGTAAAACTTCTTTTTTTGGGCCCTGGGGGTCAAGGGATTAACATGTGTAAGGGTCCAGGGCCAGATAAGAAGGGGTTGTCAGCTGCACAAATAGCATCTTTTGTAAAAGAACGAAAAGATGCTGACAAATTAGTTGCAAAAGGGAAACAAAGTGCTTATATAGGGAAGCAAAAAACAATACCACCACCCACTCAACTAGCCTCTAGATCACATCCCTTCTTGCCTATGCCTTTTAGGGATGATGAAGATGTAGAACAACCACACATCACCACCCACAAGAGAGGTCCATTAGATAGGGCATTTCAAAATGAGTTAAGAGATATTGCTGATCTAAAAGTTGGATGTTGCCTCTTTGCGAATGGTCTTCCATTCAACTTACTGAGATCATCTTATTGGAGGGAGATGGTGCAAGCAATAAACAATGCACCTTTTGGTTACCAAGGCTCTGGATATGAAAAGGTACGCACCACCTTATTACATAGTGAGAGAAAAAATATAGAGGCCCAACTAAAACCAATAAGAGATTCTTGGGTTCAAACGGGTGTGTCTGTTGTTTTAGATGGATGGAAAGATTGCAAAAACCGTCCATTAATCAATGTAATTGCTTTATCCGCCAAGGGGTCAATATTTTTTAGGGCGGTTGACTGTGAAGGGGAAGTAAAAGATGCAGAGTTCATTGCCAAGATTCTCATTGATTTCATAGAGTCCGTGGGTCATGACAATGTTGTCCAAGTAATTATGGACAAGGCAAAAGTTTGCAAGGCTGCAGGTGCTTTGGTAGAGGCTAGATATGATCACATCTTTTGGACATCGTGCACCATCCATTCTCTCAATTTAGTGATGAAAGCAATTGGCACCCAAATAGAATGGGTGAAACAAATATATGAGGGTGAGGAGATTCAAATGTTTGTTACAAATCACCATGTCACAAGCAATTTTCAGAACTTTCTTGAGATTGAAATTATTGAAGGTAAATTTTAAAATTTAATTTATAATTTATTTAGTTTCATTTCTCATTTTATGTCATGTTTTACATAATTAAATAAAATATTGTTTATGTTGTTTACATATTTTAAATGTGTTATTAACTCACTATTAACATGTTCTTAGGTGGCTGAAACCCGGTTTGCCTCTCACAATTGTGCTTAGACGTCTTGTCAAGGTGAAAGAGGCATTATCACAAATGGTTATTAGCAACCAATGGAGCATCTGAAAACAGTCCAATACAGTGAGGGCCCAAAAGGTGAAGGCGTTGATATTAGATGATGATTGGTGGGCTTGTGTGGAGTATGTGTTGGAATTCATTGAGTATATCATGTCTATGCTTCGATTTGCTGACACTGACGAGCCATGCTTGGGGGATATCTATGATAGCATGGACACAATGTTGGAGAAGATAAAATTGGGAAGTTATAATACATTCCTCTATCTTTGTTTATTGAGAGATATCTAAATTGACATAATGATAACTTACATCAACATAACTTACATGAACATCATTTGATATCCCAGGTCATACAAAGGAGAGAGAATGATCCTGAGGACACCTTTTACAAAAAGGTGGAAGCAATTGTTCTTCATCGTTTGAACAAGATGACCACACCTTTGCACCTCCTAGCATATGTTCTATCTCCTAGGTACTATAGCGTAGAAGTACTTGCTATTCCAGGTAGAGTGCCACCATATAGAGATGTTGAGGTTGTTAATGGGTATAAGAGGACATTTAATAAAATCTTCTACGATACAGATGTTGGGGTAAGTGTTAGGAGAGAATTTGGATCGTTTATCTCAGGAAGAGATCTCCACCCTATTGCTGTCAATGACCAAAGCAGAATGGATGCTATTAGATGGCGGTACCTTCATGGGCAAGATTATATATACCTCCAACCTCTTGCAATTAAGATTCTATCACAAGTAAGTTTTTTGCATTGTAGAATTTAACACTTAACACTCTTGAATTTATCTTGTATTTTTTTAATTTTGTTGGTTTTCTCTCTAGTTTGTGAGCTCTTCTACCGCTAAGCGGAATTGGAGTACTTACTCCGTTATCCACTTAGTCAAGCGTAACCAGTTGGCTGCAAAACAAGAAGAAGACTTGGTGTATATTCACAACAACTTGCACCTCCTGGCACAGAAGAATCCAAAATACAAGAAGGGGCCAAAGAAGCTTTGGGATGTAGCACTCAAGTCTGCTGACTTGTATATGACCATTCAAGATCTTGCTAGAGCCACTTTGGCTGATGTGGATGATGATGATGATGATGAGACAATACCCTATAGTGCTAGTGGAACTGGTTTGGGTTCCATTGATGATGTTGACCAACCACTTGCAGCTGCTGAAGACCCCATTGATCTGGAGTTTTTTTTATAATCCATTTGATGATTGATGAAATAAAAACTTTAGTCTTTCATGATTGATGAACATTGAATCATGTTTCAAACTTTAATGAACTATATTTTGAATTTTCATTTTGTAATTCAGTAATTCAATGTGCTGCTTTTCTTTAGAATCATGAACATAGATCAATGATCAAGTGTACTATTTAAATTTTTAATGTTTATCTTTGACATTTGGCATTGATCAATGATCAAGCATCATAGATTCATACTATGAAATGGCTTAGTTTTAGAATTATGTATATCTCTTATTTTTTTGTATATATAATGCACACACACACACACACGAATCCATATGAATCATAATGGGAATTTTTTTTTCCACGGACCGGATTCTCGTACCCGAATTCATCCCCTAACCTGAACCAGCAACTTAGTATTCATCATATCAGTGATTATCAGGATATTTTCATATTTGTCTTGCTCTGGAATTAAGGTTGACAGAGTCAATATTTGTTGATCAAGGACAATATCCATCATATAGCGATTATACCAACATCAACTTGGAAGCCGTATCAAAATATGACCATTGCTGATTAGTATTCATTAATATTAAGATATCAGACATTTGCACTGATCTATTTCACCATTGCCTGTTCATTAAAGTAAGGATATCAATACTATATACATTTGCAAATTGTACTCACATTTGTGGCAAATTAAAGAATTGGTGCAAGTTATGGATAGAAAGGAATCTCTTGCAATTTGGTTCATAATAAATTGGCCGAACCCTAAGAAATTGTAGAAGGGGACATTACAACCTTGCAGACCTTGTATCACCCACACACTATTCCCCTTGTTTATGCATGAAGTACTAGATAAAGCCTAAGTACAAAATACAAAGTATGTGCAACACTGGTATTTTTTTTGCAGCAACATCCATACCTTAATTGGTATTAAGTCAACCAGCACAGAATATGCATCCTAGGCTTACCGTACATCTTTAAGGTGCTAAAGGTGCCAGAAGTAGATATGTGCCAATGATACATAGGGCTGCCATGATCTAGAGGGCACTTCCTTTTGTGACCAGGACAAGTCTTTACATCCCTACAATAATTGTCTTCATAAGACCCTATTCCTCCTACCGTGGCAATTGCCAGCTTAGGGTCATCGTAAGAGGTATTTTCTTTCATTCACTCGTTGAAAGTCATCATGCAGTAAAAAATGCTGGAAATATAATTAACAAATGAAATTAAAATCTTATTATGTTCCAAATATACACAAGGAGTAAGGCTGCAGATTTTTCTTATAAAATTCATTTTGTCAATTAATTGATTGCAGCAGCAGGAATATGATTTTTGTCCAAACAGCAATGTAATGGATGTCCAAATTTATAGAAACCTCTGAAAAAGGATTAGCTCAAAGCCTTCTATAAGAAGAATGATGTTTCAGTCAACTGCAATCTGATTCACTGTGGTCTGCATGTTCTAAATTGTTTGTCACCTCAGTGTCACTATCACTGTCCTCAATATTATATAGACTAATGCCTCTATTGTTGGAAGAATTACACACAACTTGTGCTCAGGAGGAAACATCAGACAGGTTCTTATGATGCTTAGATGTCTCTTGCTTCTTGGGTTCTCAGGGGAAAAGTGTTTCATTCCCCTTTCTTATGTATCTTAGAATTCTTTTGATTTGCAATCATTTCTCCAGGAAGGCACCACCCATCATGTCTTATTAGATTCCTTCTATTTTGTCTGTACATGATATCACTTTTATTTTCCTTTATGATCCCCCTTTTGACTTTGATCTATGTAGCAACTTGGCCACATCAGTTTGTACTGATGAAGCTCCGTGGATGGCACCATGAACTTTGTCATTCTGAAAACTGAGGCTATAACAATATGTCAATAACCTATAAAATATATCTTTAGAGCATTAATATGCTTGTGCATTTTGGTGTTGAGTGTGCATTTGAAAAAGATTATCACTTCATATATGGGTTTGGTTTTAGACTTTTTAGTCTCAAGTCTGCTAGAAATGGAATTCTCCCCACATTTATGTACTTGTGTTCAATCTGTATAGTGAATTATAGCCTAATGTATAATTTCATATTTCATGGTATATACTAAAAAATTAGGAGTGCGCAGCAATAGCTTACTTTGATTATACACGTGCATAAGTGTTTAATAGATTAAAACATTTATTTGTCCATCAGTATGTTCAAGCTCATGTACCCCTTAGTTTGCCATCTTGCATGTGTTATCTATACCATTGTATAATACATAGAACTAAATATAGTCTTAAATATGACAATTGAACTGAAATCTAAATTACAGTTTTGTGGAACTACATTCAATTGCATGCACTAATATATGAAAATGGTGTGTATAGAACTAAGAAAACACATACACATGTATCTATCTAAATATATGGCCACAAGTGCACGTCTGTATATGTGTATCTGCTTTCTTGTTTGATTTGTGTCCTGGTTTATTTGCTTGCATATATACCATATCCTTGTCTATTGTCTAATAATTAGATAAAAAAAGGCTAATCTTGAGTAATATCAATCAAGAATGTAACCATGCTGATTATTTTCCATGGGTGCATGCTGCTAGCATATATTACTTTTATTATCTATAAAATCCACTTTTTTATGTATCCGTTCTTGGTCTAGTGCATCCATTGTCTTTTATTCTCTGAGCCATGCTCTTCTTTGCTTAAACTATTCTTCTTGAGATTCTACTAAATTTTTATTTAAAATTTTTCTTTGCATTCTAATTGATTATACTCTTATATACTATAACTTTGAGATATGTCTTTTGAGTTGATTTTTAAGTTTTTCCCCAATATCATATTTTTAAAAGTAAAATTAATGATTTGGGAAAAACACATTCTCAACTTTCAGGTTGAAAATACTTTCAAGCTCTTTAGAGAAATGAAGAAACACCACTGTGTGCCAGATGAGTATACATATACGATACTTATTCGAATGCTGGGGACAAAAAGCCGAGTGGAGGAATTCCTTGCCATTTTTTATGAGATGATTGCAAATGGGTGCACTCCAAATTTGACGGCTTACAACACAATACTTCATGCACTTTGTAAAAATCATAGAGTTGATAAAGCTATTTTGATGCTTGGTTATATGATTAAAAATGATTGTTGCCCTAACCAGTTCACATACTCTATTCTTCTGGAAGGTTTGGCAGCAGAGGGCCAACTGAGCAAGTTAGATAAGGTTATAAAACTATCTAAGAGTGTTATAAATGCATCAATCTATGGATTTCTAATTAGAAGGATTAGTAAGTTGGGCCATGCTGCAGAGGCCCATAAATTGTTTTGCATTATGTGGGAAAATGGATATAAATCTGACAGGACTGCATGTTTTTTAATGCTTGAGAACCTTTGCAATGCAGGACAGACACAAGAGGCCATTGACCTCTTGAATAAGATGCGGGAATCTGATATGGAAATTGACAATGCCACATACAATGTTATAATTTCAGCCCTTGGCAAAAGAAAAAATATATCCTTGATTTATTCTCTTTATGAACAAATGAAACGGGAGGGTCCTCTTCCAGATATAATGACATACAATATTTTGATCTCAAGCTTTGGGAGAGCAGGCATTGTAGATGGGGCTTGTAAGCTATTTGCTGAAATGGAGCAGGGATCATGCAAGCCTGATGTTGTCACATACAATTCTCTGATAAATTGTCTTGGAAAGAATGATGAGCTAGATGAAGCCCATTTTCGTTTCAAGGAGATGGAGGAAAAGGGCTTGAACCCAGACGTTGTCACGTACAGTACACTAATAGAATGTTTTGGAAAGTTAGGCCGGCTGGAGATGGCACACAGATTATTTGAAGAAATGATGGATAAAGGATGTTATCCAAATATTGTCACCTACAATATTCTTCTTGATTGTCTTGAAAAAGAAGGAAAGTCAGATGAAGCCTTAAATCTTTTTGACCAGCTGAAGCAGCAGGGCTTGACACCCGACTCTATCACATATTCTGTACTTGAACGCCTACAAAGTGCCTCTCGAAAACCCTTGAGGCCTAATAAACAGCGCAGTATAACTGGTTGGGTTGTTAGCCCTCTATCACATAGGTGAAACTATTACAATGCAAGAACAAACTGAATTGAAAGTACCGTGCCACCCATCCTCACATTTTTTCCCTTGCCCATTCTGCAAACAGTTTCAACACTATCTGTAAAGATGAACATTGAATATATGTAATTTACAAGCAAAAGGCATACTATGCTCGAGTTTTCTTAGGGCGTGTTGAGCTTGATTTGAAAAAATAAGCTGCAAAATAGGAAGTTCTAACCTGCAAAGAAAGATTTACATTTATTACCCTATTTTCTGTTGCATCTTGGATCGATGCTTTAGAGTTGCATTAAAAATTTGATGGAATCTTGTTTTCACTGAAAAGTTGGACCACTGGGCATACTACCTCTGAAGAAGCTTCTGTAGTTTCACTTTGTAGACATGTAAATTTATACCGTCAAAAGTCAAACCTTCTCAAAGATATCCTCTTGGTTCAGTTACATCCTCATTTGAATGAAGGAATTGATGATTATTTCACTATTTGATAAAGATTTTCTGTTTCTTAGAATAATTATCATGTGATTGCTAAATGTAAATTGATTATATATTATGTTTTATTATAGTTTGACCTGTCATGCAATCCCGAAGGCTTACGTGTGTGTAATGCAAATAATCAAGTGTGCTTTGGTTTGACTTGCATCGTTGTTAAAAAATGATAATATGGTGATAGCTTAATAAATATTGACATCAAGATTGGTGAAATCGTGATAAAATTTTCAATTTTTGCCTCTTTTATTTGGAAATATAATATTATTGCCAGAGCATTTGTCACAAGCTAGATCATATTTATTTTTGCTGAGCAAATTGTATGTAAGTTCTTAAAGACAAATGTAATTTGGATGTGTTTAATTTGTTGAATTGTCGATATGAAATTTAACAAATTAAGGTGTCATTGCCACTCCGAAGGTTAATGCTTATTTGTAAGGTAGGCTCTGATCTATATGTAGTGTGCAATTATGTTCCTAAGGCTTTTGAATGCCATATTTCTTATGAAATGAGTTTCAATAGATAAAACATCTCATCATTGGTAAAACGGAATGTAATTTTATTTTTCTTTTCATTTAAAAAAGTGCAAGACTTTAGAGCCTACATTTGGCACAATATCGATCCATCATTTCGGCCATTTTTATTGTGTTTTACACAAATTGAGAAGTCTAATTTGCTATGAGAAACATGCAACTTGATTATACATTCATTGCAAGGTTGCCAAGGGAGTTGTGACCAATTGATTGTATCACTTGGCTCTTATGTTAGAGACCAAGGTTTAATTCTCCTCAAGGACATCTTAGTTTCAACATGGCATGTTGGAGTTTTTAGACTTATTGAGTTGTTGCTAGCATTCATTGTCCTTGATGTCAAAACCTCCATACCGACACCCTAGCGGTATTGGTTGGTTGTCAATTTTGGTTATGTACCTATTGGTTGTTGGTTATGCAACAAGAGTTTTGGTTATGCACTGGACACGTTCAATATGATCATATTTTGGTGTTCCTTGGTGTTCCATGGCAAGTGTACTCATGGCTTATTTGTTTTGGTTCACTTGTATGCTTTTGGTGTTCACTATTACATCGAACATTCTATTGGTTGTTGGTGTTTCTATTATTTGGACAGTGGTGCATTCATAAGATGTTTTGGTTTATCAACTACATCGTATTCTAGATAGCTTTTATCTATCGGTGGTTTTGGTTATTTCTAAGGTTCATCTTTTGGACTTGGTTGTGGTGTTCAGATGTTCTCGGTAACTGTAATATGCATTGTAATATCTTAAGTGTGACTTATTTGTGTGTGGATAAATGTTCGTAATGTTGACATTATGCTTAGTTGTCATCATTGCCAAATATCAAACACACTGGTCCTTAAGTTAGAACAACAATAGTGAATCGGTAGTTGTCCCAGTCGACAACCATCAAACTTACTAGATAACTAGTGTACCTACACCGGTCACAATAATACCAGTCTTGTCCAACCGGTCCAGTAGAAAACCACAGGAGGTAGATGACTCAACTAGTAGCACACCGGTTCCCGCTCAAAGTATAAGATCTATTGGTGCGTACTTTTAATCCGATCTGGTTTTTGTAGAGCATTTTTGGAATGAACTGGAGTTTTTCTGTGACCGTTTCGAGATAAACTGAAGTTCTGTATGCGAGCATTTTGGCTTGATCAAAAGTTTTGCATGCGAGACTTTTAGAACGCTTTCTAGAACGATGTTTTGGGAGAGTTACAACTTGACACCACAGTTCGATGTGGTAATGTAAAGATCATTATATATACTGGTTATCGTGCATTAGAAGAGGTGTTGTTGAAAATCAAGAGCACAAAAAGAGAGTAGAGCAAAAGAGCCGAGTGTTTTGAGAAGGGTTACAATCACCATGAATGATAGACAAAGATTGAACAACCAAGCAGAGCGAGAAAAGAACAGGTATGATTTGATTGACAGATTGAGTGTCTAAAGAAGATCATTTTTTTAATTGTGTGAAGCTCATAAAAATCACTTTATCAGGGTGAACCCTAACAGGTTCCATTGTATAAATCCTTTCACCGGGTGACATCTTGATTGATGTTCTTAAGTCATCTGGCGAGGCGACTCCTTACAGGGTTAAGATCTTAACCAATCTATATCAAATCCCTTGACATGGTAGCATTCTAACTAGTGCTTTTGTGAGCCTTTAACATGGCAACTTTATTACTGTAGTAGTGAAGTTCATGGATTCTATCCCACCATAGTTTTCTCCTTCTAACCGAGGGTTTCCACGTATAAATCATGTGTTAGCTTGTGCATGTGATTTATGTTCTAGTTACTTAAGCTTTCATTATATTTTCAGTATTACCAAGATAAGAAACAAAAAAATATTAAATAAGTTGAATTGACTGATTCATCCCCCCTCTCAATCACCGGTTAGGATTAACAATTGGTATCAGAGCCAAGTTCTCAAGTAAAGAAGCTTAACCGCTTGAGAAAAGATCATGGAGGGTTATCGATATCAGAAACAGTTAGAGGAAGCAAATGGAAGGATTGCTTCTCTTGAAAACAGACTGAGAATATCTCTTGCCAAGAGAAAAGAATTGACTTTACAAATGAGTGAAAGTCAGGACATTATAGATGAACTGTTTGGACAAAGTAGTTTAGATGAAGCCGTCTTTGAACTTATGGAGAGAAACATGAACCTGATCGATCAAATCTCTAATTTAAATAGAGAATAGAAAGGTCATGCAATGAGAATGACTGAACTCATCGAAGCAAGTAGAAAAGCAGAGGATGAGAAAAATAGTGCTAAAGAAGCACTACAGATTGTTGAGAGAGAAAGAAGCCTAGCTGAAGATGCTCTAAGAGAGAGCGATGCTCTCATACTACAACTACATGCAGACATGTGGGGCATAATTCAAGAAAATGCCATCATGTATGAACACTTGCATGATAAAGATGAAGCAAGTAAAGAAATGGCTGCTGAAATTGAAAAATTTAAAACACAACTAAAAAATCTTGAGAGAAATGAAAAGCTCAGAAAATACAATGAGAGTTCTGAGAAGCTGGATGAGCAACTGAAAGCTCAGAGAAGGCACAAGGATCCCACATGACTTGGGTACATTGGCCAATGCACCAAGAAAACCGGTGAGTCCTCAAAAGTCAAGGGAATCAAGGAGGACAAGAAGAAACCAACTGGAGAAAAAGGTAAAATAATCTCCAAACCTTCTCGCAAACATTGTGGAAAACTGGGTCATAAATCTAATGACTACAGGAATGCAGCAGTGAAACCCGTCACCGCTATCAGTTACTGCAATAACTGTTATAGGTATGGACATAAGACCTTTGAATGTAGGTCACGATCAAACAATGTGTCTAGTGGAAGCATAGAAAGCTTCAAAGGTTATAGCTATGCCTACAATAAATTTGGACATAAGGCTGAAGAATGCAAGTCTACAACCATGACATTCAAATCTCCATCGAGACCGGTATTCCATAACATGAATGCTAATTGGGGCACATCTATGTGTGCTACGTGTGGACCATCAGGGCATAGAGCTACTGAATGCCATTCACCCATGGACAAAGGGAAGAGAGTAAATCCATAGAAAGGAACCAAGATGACTTGTTACAAGTGTACCAAGATTGGACATCTGACCAAAGATTGCAGGAACCGACCAATGAACAAAGGAAAGGCCAAGTTAAACCGGTCAAGACGAACGTGACTCCCAATCATAAGGGAAACACATCTAAAGAGACTAAGAAAGAAGTGAAGAAGATATGGTCCAAAAAGAGGACAAAGAGCTCTGAAGGAGAGAAATCAGAGACAAAGTCATCATCTACCGATGATGATATCTCTTCATCAAATTAAGCCAAAAGGGCTTAAGGGCGAACATGTAGAAATGCTATTGTCCCCAGAGTAACTAGTGAGATTTACTCTCACTAAGTGGAAGTTGATATTGAGAAGCACACCGGTCTAAGACCAAAGAACCGATCAAAGGAGTAAGTTGTGTGGTCTGGTTAATTACCTTCTCGGTGATGGGCTGATGTTACATGGTTGATGTTTCAACCAAGGATGTTCCGGTAAACAGGTAAAGCATTGAAGAACCGGTCGATAAAGGTGAAGTTAGGTAAAAATCGGTAAGGCTCATAAATATGGTAACCGTTAACAAAAGTTACCGTTTTCTAATTACCGTTGGGGCTCAAGGATATAAAAGGGAAAGCCTATTACTCATTTCACTTTAGGTTTTGTGCTAATTCTCTTTAAGCTTTAGTAATCTTTCTATCTGTATTCGCGATCTTTGCTTTTCATATTCCGCGAATTTAAAAGAGTGTTGTGTGTATTCTCATACCAACGAGACTACACCATCTTCATCTGTTGCAACCCTTTTCGACATCAATCAACAAGAGTGACCTGAATACGATATAATGCTAGTTCAAAATAGGTCTAATGATGTGGCTGGAGCCCTATCATCAATTCCAGACAATGTGTTGTTGACTGAAGACGTAACTGTCTTCGTTCACTACAAACAAGAGGAGTTGGGAGAAACTTTCATACAAAGAGAATTTCTAGGGCTCTGCAAGGACGAAAAGCTCAAAGCGAAATACGCTCAACTAGAAGCGACTAGATTTACCAATGGGGTTAAATACCCTATCATGTTTCATCCTAACTGGATTCAATTGGTACTCAGTCAAGTACATGATCCAAGAATGTGGTTGGTATAAGGTGTTGTTACTCCAATTACAAAGGAAGACCTAAGGAGAGTAACATGGCTCAATGCCATAGGGGAAGCACTTACCCTAAGAACGATTGCCAACAGTGAAGTCACCCGGCTCACTAAGTCAAGGTATGACAGTCGTATGATGACTGTTACAGACATTGAAGATGAAGGTGTCTGGTTCACCACTGCGGTGATTGGTTACAAAGTTTATCAATCAAGCAGTCTCAACAATATACCTAGTGGAGCTATTCATGAAGCTCACAAAATCATGTACGACGACACTCAATACGACATATGCGCTATGTTGAGAAGTCAAATATTTAAAAACCTAAAGAAGTTCGGAATGGTTAAGAAGAAATTCCTGAAGTATGGAATGCTGATGGTATGTCTTTTCTTCTATTATCAAACATTCTTTCCAGGGGTGGGAAATGTTACATGGGTAACAAAAAGACCGGTTATGGTCCCAATAGGAGAAATAATTAATACTCTGGGAAATCGCTTCAACAAGGTTATGTCTGACTATTTCCAAGATTTTCAAACAAGAATGCATGAAAGGGAAAGGATTCCATCTGTAATTGTAGATGAATACAAGGATGATGTTTGTTTCCTTGTTAACACCGATCACTGTATAATCTAGGTTGTTGAGCCAAGAACTGAATTTGCACTGGAACTAGGCTATGAAATTTCATCAATGATTGCCAAAGCATATGCTGAGGCACTTCAAGAGAGTAACCTAGATCTTTCAGCCAACCGGTTCGGCACTTATGATGAGATAAGTGCAAATTTGAAGAAGAGTGAACCTTCAAAGATAGCAAAGAAGGTAACTGCTAAACGGTCTCCTACACCGAAGAAAAGACAGGTAACCATGCCAGAACCCAAAGTTCAAAAGAAGAAGAGCAACAAGCAGACAAGGTAGAGGAAGAACAACAACAACAACAACAAGAAAAGGTGGAAGTAGAGAAGCAACCAGAAGAAGAGCTAGAAAAGGTCACTAAACAAAAATAACCAACAGATATACCAAGCTAATTTTTATTGAAAAGGAAGCTATCAATTTCAGTAAACCCTGATTCCAAGAAAGGAAAAGTAGATACTCCACCAACAGGGGAATCATTGATTGACATCAGCAAAATGTCAACAAGGCAACTCAAGTTGCTCACAAAGAGGAAACAAGATATGGTTCTCAACAATGTAAAACATATTCTGTATAATTTTTCTCCAGATGCAGATATTGATGAAGAAGAACCTATCATTGATCAGCTAGAAATTCTGGCACAAGCAATTGGAGAAGACATAACTGATCTAGAAATTGTAGCTATAGATCATTATGAACAAAAGAGAATCGATATCCTACATGACTAGATTGAAGCAATCAAAGCAACTGTGGCTACCAACACTGGGGAACTAAAGAAGCAGGTTCAAGATGCTGGAAAGTTAATAACAAAAACTTTAAATTTTAAAGATTTTGTGAAGGATATCATAGAGAGAACAAATTGGACATCACAGGAGTTGAAAGAAACATCACGTTTCAATCCAAAGACCTCTTCAGCAACAAAGTACAATTGTGGGCTAACTAGTTTAGCTCTCACACTGAGAAAAGAATCTGAGGAGCATTCAAAGAGAATCCAAAATCTTGTTGGATTTCAGTTATACATAGCTCCCACTTTTGATATGATGCAGAAAATAGCAAATGATGCTGACACACTTCTCAATGAACTAGACTACAAGACAATTGAGGACATGGAGAACCTAATTGTTTCTCTACAAGCAATGAAGTATAACCTTGACCAAGTCATAGCTGTCTGGAAACCATTCCTCTTTCCTTCCAGCAAAATCTACAAGGATATCTTCAACCGACTTCAGTTACATATTTTCACACCCTTTGTCCCTTGGAGGGTAAAAGGGGAAGATTGGAAGAGATATGGAAGAGACTGGTCAGTAGTAGAGCCAGATACATGGGAAGTAATGGTAGTATATACACCAATTGATAGGGGAAGTATTAGTTAATAGGATGATACCTGACAGGGGAAGTATTGTGTTGAGAGATTCAATTGTATATACTCCTTTGAAGGTTATGATATGTGTTATGATGTGTTTTGCCACCAATGCCAAAGGGGAAGACTGTTGGCATTATGCTTAGTTGTCATCATTGGAAAATATCAAACACACTGGTCTTTAAGTTAGAACATCAGTAGTGAACCGGTAGTTGTCCCAGTTGAGAACCATCAAACTTACTAGATAACCAGTGTACCTACACCGGTCACAATAATACTGATCTTTTCCAGCCGGTCCAGTAGAAAAGCACAGGAGGCAGATGACTCAACCAGCAGCACACTGGTTCCCGCTCAAAGTATAAGATCTACCGGTCTGTGCTTTTTAATTTGATCTGGTATTTATGGAGCATTTTTGGGATGAACTGGAGTTTTTCTGCGATCATTACGAGATGAACTGAAGTTTTGTATGCGAGCTTTTTGGCTTGATCAAGAGCTCTGCATGAGAGACCTTTGGATCGCTTTCCAGAACCTTGATGTTTTGGGAGAGTTACAACTTGGCGCCATAGTTTGGCGTGGTAATGTGGAGATCATTATATATACGGGCTATCATGCATTAGAAGAGGTGTTGTTGACAATCAAGAGCACATAAAGAGAGTAGAGCAGAAGAGCCATGTCTTCTGAGAAGGGTTACAGTCACCACGAGTGAAAGATAGAGATTGAACAACCAAGAAGAGTGATAAAAGAACATGTATGATCTGATTGATAGATTGAATGTCTAAAGAAGACTATTTCTTTTATTGTGTGAAGCTCATAAAAATTCATTTATCAGGGTGAACCCTAATAGGTTCCATTGTATAAATCCCTTCACTGGGTGACATCTTGATTGATGTTCTTAAGTCCTCTGGCGAGGCGACTCCTTACAGGGTCAAGATCTTAACTGATCTATATCAAATCCCTTGACAGGATAACATTCTAACCAGTGCTTTTGTGAGCCTTTAATATGACAACTTTATTACTGCAGTAGTGAAGTTTGTGGGTTCTGTCCTGCCATGCTTTTCTCCCTCTAACAGAGGGTTTCCACGTATAAATCCCGTGTTAGCTTGCACATGTGATTTTTGTTCTATTTACTTAAGCTTTCATTATATTTTTAATATTAACAGGATAAGAAACATAAAAAGATTAAATAAGTTGAATTGATTGATTCACCCCTCTCAATCACCGGTTAGGATTAACACGTAAGTGTGTCCTAGATTTAGGATCGATGTTGTGCATTAAATGTAAATGTAATATCTTTTTCTTTGGGGCCATCACACACATTTTGTGTGGGCCGACAAATGTATGAACATATAACCATATAAATAAAGAACTTTTTGTATCCGAGAAGTATGATGTGTGTGTGTGTGTGAAGCATAGTGCAAATATGTGGCAGTGTTGTATGCGAGCAAAAATATTTGAGGCAGCTACTTGAAGATCAAGAAGAGGCTTATGTACCAATATGAGTGGATTAGATAGTTGCATAGAAAGAAGAGTTCATCATACATATCTACTGGTGGTTGTGGTAACAAAGCTTAATTGTTGAACTATTCATGCATATTTAGATGCCATTCTATCAATTCATGTTTTGTTGTCTCTATTTTGATATCCCAATAGTCAATGAGTCAACTGACAATGAGCCAATTTGCAGTGAGAAAAACTGATAGTGAGCCTTTGTAAAATCACCTTAACTGGTGCCACCCTAATAGGTGTTTCATTTCATGAGAATTAGCTTCTCCATGGTTTTTTCCCAGTTTGGGTTTCCACGTTAATCTTGTAGTTCTCTGTGTTAGTGTTTTTATGCTTTCATGTTTATATTGGTTGTGATTGTTTAATGTGCTTAATCAACATATCATTAATTGTTATTGTTGTTGTTTAATTGCTTACCGATAGAGAAAAAGTTTTATAAAGTGTGGTAATAATTGATTCATCCCCCTTCTCAATAATTCGACCTGTTCAACAATTGGTATCAGAACTTGGTCCCTTGTAGATAGAGCTTGACCGCTTGAGGGAGATCTTGGTTGTTTGAACATATGGAAGGAAGATTCTACATTGAAGAAGATTGATAAATCATGATGAGTGATATCAAAGGTATTGAATTAGAAAATGAGGAGCTAAAAGAGAACTTGAAGGAAACAAATGCTTGTATCTCAAAGCTAAGGGATTAGATCAAGAAGTTCAAAGCAAGGCACATGGAAGTGAGCAAGGAGTTGAAGGAATTAAAAGACAAAATCATAGAATTGGAACATGAACTAAAATAATTGAAGAAATCAAAAGGCAATGGTACAAATCAAGAGCAAGAACTAAAGGATTCCAAGGAAAGGATGACAAACCTTGAGAAGAAGATGAATGACAAGATACTAAGGGAAGACTTTATCAAAGCTGGATTGAAATACAAGATGAAAAGTTCTTGGTTAACTAGGGAAAAATTGGAAATTGCAATGGAAGAATGGAAAGAGAGTGAGGAAAATTTTAAGGAGATTATTAGAAAGAGTTCAAAACATAATGAGAAGCTGGAATTGGAATTGAAGAAGCAGAGGTCAAAAGAAAAGTTATGTGAAAGTAGCGCTATTCTAGATTAGTTACTAGACATGCAAAAAAGTCACAAAGACAAAGGAGGTTTAGGGTTTGCCAGAGAATGTTCAAATTAGAATGACAAAGGCAAAGAGAAGATAATTGAAGATGATGCAAACGTTGAAGTGACAAGCGAGGCTAGAAATCAAAACACATCTACAAGGACTCCGATAAGACAACTGAATGCTCAATGATAGTTATCTTTCAGTGGTTATTGTTATATTTGCAAGAATTTGGGTCATAAGGCAGTTCACTGTAAGATGAGAAAGGAACATAAGATTCAATGTTTTAACTATCATAAGATTGGTCATAAAGAGAGTCAGTGCAAGAGTCAAGTTTCAAAACGGGAAGGGATGAATGCAGTGAACAATGTTTTTCATGGAAATTATTATGTGTCACAATTTTGGTCACAGGGCTAGTCAATGCAAATCTAAGGTTCAACTAGTGAGATCTGGTAAAAAGAATGTCAATTGTTTCAAACGTGGACACATTGGTCATTTTGCTAAATTATGCAAATTTGGCAGTGTTTTGGTGAATACTAGAAATGATAATCGTGTTGTAGGTTCTAGTGGAGCTCAGAAGAAGATATAGAATAGAGGAAGAAATCCAATGGTGTGGAAAGCTCGGTGGTACCAGATCCTAATACTAGCTTTACTGGCAATTGAGCTGAGAGCTTTGGCTCAAGGGGAGTATTATCAAGTCAAATTTTACATCTCCCTTTCTCCAAGGTGATATCGGTTGCAACTAGGTTGTTATCAACAGATAATATGAATCATTAATGGTGACAAGATGTTTTGGCTAATTGACGTGCAAAGTACAATATGATTGTGTCAATGATAATTAATTCAGGCATAAATTTTGACTATAGTTGTTTGTGGCTTTAAAAGGAAATTTTTTGAATCATTTGGCACTGTAGCACGAAGAGAAAATTTGTGAATCTACAGAGAGCTTTTGAAAGAAGATTTGTGAATAGATTATGGCACCCAAGTCAACTAGTTGTTGTGTTGGTGCGTCTACAAATATGGAAATAAAGAAGGAAATTGAGCTGAAGGAGTTTGATCACAATCATATCAAACAGTTGGAATTTGGATTGCCTGTGGAGGATATGAAGAGAGTCAAAAATCTTGGACTTGATATATGGGGAGATTTTTTGTGGTGTGATGACAATGAGTTCATCCTATTTGTGCTGAGTTAGTTTCATGGTGAAACCCTGGTGCTAGACAAACCCTATGTCATGTCGAAGGAAGTAATTGAGGCAATTACTGGATTGTGCAGTGTTGGCGAACTGCCCCAAAAGAAGTTTATTAGTTATGAGGAGGTAGAAACTCTAACGGTGATTGGCAAGGATCAACGCACATTTCTCATTAACACTTTCGAGGATTCGATTGTAAGGTATGCTCCTTACGATATTTCATATAAGATACAATTTCGAAATCATAATTGTTTGACTTTTTCTTTAGCTGTGTATATGTCACACAAGATTGTGAAGAATAATATGCAGATGGAATTGTGTAAGATATTTGATAACCTTATGTTGAATGTAAAGATGTTAGTTGAAAGTGGTTATGCTTTTTGTTTTGGGTCCTTGGTTATGTGCTTGGTATTTTATTTCATGAGGTCTTTGCCTAGCAAAAAAAATGTCGAGTGGAGAACTGACATTCTAGTTGGCAAGAAAATTTTTAGATACTTGGATGCATTGGAGAATAAGGTGAATACCTATAAGGCATATTTCTTGTCTGTACATGACAATATTAGTTTTGGTTTGGTTGTTGTTGGTGCCCTATTGACAAGTCCTGATGAAGAAGGTCTCTCCTTGGGACAAAAGAATTTATAAGAAGCTATTGGTGGTTCATCCCTTGAACAGTAAGACTAATGAGAAAGGAGAAGTGGTAATTATTTCAGAAGAAGAAGAAGAAGAAGATGACAAGGAAGAAAGTGTTGCAGATTAAGAAGGTGAAGAAGAGATGAAAGTTTTAGAGGAAGAAGAAGATGAGGAGAAAACTATGCTTTCTTTGATAGTTCCCAAGAGAATGGATTCTGGTATGGTCAAAACTTTGCTAGATAACAGTGAATATAACAGAGTTAGTGATCTGTGGACTAATTGTTCCTTGGTGAACATGTCTTTGGTGTTGCAATTATTGACTAATCATTTGATCAATAAAAGGATCACGATGTCTAGTATATCTAGTATGTTACCTATTGATTTGGTTAATGTGATAGAGAATAATTTCTTGTAGTATAGTGCTTATTATTGGACATTTGCAAACAAGATTGAAAAGAAATGTGATAATGTGAAGTAGAGACTCTCTCAAGTTATTGGTAAAACAAAGGAATGCATAAACAATATCACTAGCATTTACCGATACTAACTTCGGTGACCTCCAACTGTTGATAATTTTAGAGGTAAAAGTGAAGTGTTAGAAAAAGAGCTGAATAAACTTGGGAAAACATATGAAATTTTCAAAGACAGAGATGGAAAATAAAGAAGCAGAATTGGTGAACTTCAGGCATAACTATTGTTGTAGTAGAGGTAGAGAGAAGATTTTATCAATACTTTTTGGATGGTGAAAGACATGATTGAGGTTCAGTTGGAGTTTCTTTCTGGCGTCTTAATCGATGTAGAGGATTATGAGCAACAATTTCAGTCTTTGGACTAGACAAAATCTTTTGACAGACTAATGGAATGTGACAGTTTGTGTGCTCGAATGGAGGCAACAATTACTGAGTGGAAGAATGAGCTTTCAATTTTGAAGGAGAGGTCTAATAAAGTATTTGTTAAAATTGTTGCATTACTTTGAGTTTCCTTTATTTATTTTTGGCCCTTTGCCAGTGTGGAAAAAAGGGGGAGAGAAAAGGAGAAAACAAATGTTGCATCTACTTAGGGGGAGTTTTTGAGTTTTTTATGTTTTGGTGTTTTTCTGTCAATGCAAAGGGGGAGATTGTTAGACTTATTAAGTTGCTGGTATTGATTGTCATTGATGCCAAAACCTCCATATTGACACTTTAGCGGTATCAGTTGGTTGTTGGCAGTTTTGATTATGTACCTGTTGGTTGTTGGTTATGCAACACAAGTTTTGGTTATGCCTATGATAGGTTTAGTATGAGCATATTTTGGTGTTCCTTGGTGTTCCATGGCAAGTGTATTCATCGATTATTTATTTTGGTGCACTTGTATGCTTTGGTGCTCATTATTACATGAAATATTCTTTCGGTTTTGGGTGTTTCTATTATATGGATAGTGTTGTGTTCATCATATGTTTTGGTTTATCGGCTACATCATATTTTAGATAGTTTTTATCTATCAACGATTTTGGTTATTTTCATGGTTAATCTTTTGGACTTGCTTGTGGTGTTCAAATGTTCTTAGTAACTGTAATATGCATTGTAATATCTTAAGTGTGACCTACTTGTGGGTCGTGTTGTAGCATGTGGATAAATGTTCTTAATTAAGTATCTCCTAGATTTAGGATCAATCTATGCATTAAATGTAAATGTAATATCTTTTTCTTTGGAGCTATCATAAACGTTTTATGTGGGCCAACAGATGCATGAACAAATACCCATATATATAAAGATCTTTTTGTATCCAAGCAATACAATCTGTGTGTGTGTGTGTGTGTGAAGCATAGTGTGAATCTATGGTAGTGTTGTATGTGAGAAAAAATGTTTGAGGTAGCTATTTGAAGATCAAAAAGAGTCTTACATACCAATAGCAGTGGATCAAACAGTTGCATATAGAGAATATTTCATCACATGGATCTATTGGTGGTTGTGGTAATAGAGCTTAATTGTTGAACTATTCATGTATATTTAGATGCAATTCTATCAATTCATATTTTGTTGTATCTATTCTGGTATCTCAATTGTATAAGAGTAGTTAGTTTGGCAAGCATTGAGCCGATCAATAGTGATCCAACCTGCAGTGAGCCTTTCTAAAATCACCTTAACTGGTGTCACCCTAACAGGTGTTCCATTTCATGAGAATTAGCTTCTTCGTGGTTTTTTCCCAGTTTGGGTTTTCACGTAAATCTCGGTGTTCTCTATGTCAATGTTTCTGTGCTTTCATGTTTATATGTGTCATGATTATTTAATGTGGTTAGCTGACAAATCATAAGTTGTTATTTCTATTGTTTAATTGTTTACTAACATATAAATTTTTTTATAAGTGTGGGAATAACTGATTCATCTCTGATCTCATTATTTGACCTGTTCAACAGGAGTGATATTGTCTGTAGTGTTAGTGTGTGGTAAGATTACAGATGGAGGAAATAAATGAAGAATAATGTGTAGCTACCTTGAAGGAGGAGAAAGAATTCAAGCTATAGGAACATAAGGATGAACACAAAAGTAAATGTCATACAAGAGGAGAAAGAGGTGAGGCATTCAAGCCAAAGGATCATCACATGAGGAGTAGGAGTTTGAAATGTAATTGAAGTATGCCCCATTAGTAGAGCATTAGTTAGAACAATATTCTTGTACTTGAATTGTATGGTATGAGTGTCTTGTGAATAAATACTCACAATTCAAGGACGAGACCCAGTATAACCCTCACTAATGAATCTAAATAATAATAAAGTTTTAAAGCTTTCTTATTTTTCTAATTAGTGTTCTAAAAATATTACATACTATAAAATGTACAAATCTTATAAATTGAGGATAATAGAGCATGAGGTTCTTTCCAAATATAGTCTCTTTGCTTTGGAACTTTCTAATCATAGGTGGGTACACGGTTAGGAAATCAAATAATAGAAACGTACCATTATGACAAAAGGGATGGAGTTTCATTGTTGACTACAATTCAAGTAACTTAGAGTGCTTACTACATAAAAATAACACAATATCAATAAAATGGAATCTACACTTGTTACATACATCACAAAAATATATGGAATTATTTCAAACTATAAAAGCTACTTGTATTCACTTACTTTCGATTTGGCATCTGTATAGTAATCTAAGGTGTATTTGGCAATTCTAGAATAGAAAAATATTTTCTCTTAGATTAGAGAATGTATTTTATTATCTAATTATTCTTATGTGTATTTCATATAAAAAATAATGAAAATCCAAATTGATATGTATTAAAAATCCTTATAGTGTAAGTTAGATTCCTAAAAGACCAACACTAGAGAAATTATATGATGGTGAATTTTAAACTTGAGATAACACATGCATAAACATTCATATGAAACTTGAAGGGATTAATATTTCATAATCCCACATGTATCCCTTGATTTTTTTTTCTTGTGCTTCCATATTAGACTATTTATTATTAGTATATTTCCTCAAGAGATGCATCCACCCATAGGTAGGATTTTTGGTGACAAATCATTAGTTAAATATTTTTGATGAAGGTAAAAAAAGGTTTTGAAGGGAACCCTAAAACCCTTTACAAAAGAAGAAGATAGGATGCTAAAGAAAAAAGCACAAAAGAATAGCTAGAGGGGCAAGAGACAAGACACCCTCCAACAAAACCGAGAAAAAAGACAACATCAACAAAAAAATACCAACAGATAAAACCAACACAAGCAATACGCTACCTAGGACTAATCCTGTTGATTAATATAGTCAATAGTATCATCGTTAAGATTTATCATTTTCTAGATAAAATCCTTTAGATTGACAATCTCCTTGGGCTGGATGCCCATTTTCTTTCTTTTTCTCACAGGGGTTCTAGACCCAGGACCATCAACAGGGGAAACCACCTCCTCAAGATCTTCCACAATATTAACAACCGACTTTTCCTTACTACCTTCCAGCAGAGTGAGCAACACCTTAAGATTCTTCATGGTGACCTTCATTCCTTTGAATCTTTGTTGCATCAAGTGGTTGAGGGTCTCTTCAATTCTCTAATATGGCTAGAAGTAGTATGCATTCTGAAATTAACAATAGAATTGATCCTAGTATCCATCTTCTCCAAGAGAGCCTATTCCTCAAGGGCCCTAACACTGCTCCCTCCTGCCATCTGGTTATCCTTTTCAGGAGCATAGAGACTTTATCAACCCTCTCCTCAAGTTTGACATACCTCATTTATTTCTCGAATCTCATTGTAAACCCAAGTAGCTATTTGGAAATCCTAGTTGGAATGAGCTCTAGCAGCCGAGAGAAAACCTTTCTCTTCATACTGGTCATCCTACTTATTATTCTTTTTCTCCCCATCAACCTCTTACCATCATTAATATCCTCTTTTAACTTAACCGACATATCCACATTAGTTGAGTACATGGGAGAAGGAGGATGACCCAACTGAGAAGAATCCTCATAATCCATGAGGGGTTGAAGACTCAGAGAAAAACCAACAACCTGCGACTCCAACTGCACACCAGGAGAAGCTTGGTTATTCTCTCTGACCCCTTCCTCAGAAACCTAAGAAACCCGACCCTCCCTCGTAGGCTGAGGATTCCTAGAGATACCCAAATCTTTAGTGATCCTAGTAGGGACCGACAATTTCTCCTCTTGAAGAGTAACATTATCCATAGGCACAAAACCAGTATCATCTCTAGCACCCAAATTATCGCCATCACCTCCAACGCCATCTTCCTAATTATCCTCTAACCCATCAGTATATATTTCCCCAAACTTAGCGCTAAGGGTCTCTTCACTATCAGCCTCAAAAAAGTGTTTTGTCGTAGCCCCCAGAACTATCTCAACCTTGACAACATGAACAACCTCCTTCGTCTCCAACTCATCATCGGTTTCCATGCCCTTTTTCTCAGTCAAAAGCATAGCAACCCTATCCTTGTCTGAAATAGAAGCTTTAACTAGCCTATGCTTTTTCTTTTGAGGCATCTCTAACTGAAGCTCCAAAATAGCTCTCTTGCCTTTAACATCCTGCACAAACTAAGGAATTTGTTCTAGAAGCTTAAACTTAGCATAATCATGGATAAGCATAAGTAAACCATCATGAAGGATAGGTTTAGAGTCAAGGAAATTCCTATTATCCTGAATGCTACTTCTCAAAGACTTGAGAAGAAGGAAAGGGAACAAAACCTTCCGATGATACCAGAAGTGGTTAACAAAGAAAAATTAAAAGTTATAAACCCTAGTGAAATGACCCTCAAGCGTAAAGTATTGCATTATAACTTTAAGGATTTTGGACCAGATTAATTTCACATGCTTGATATTATAGAAATCCCCTTTCTATTTAGCAAGAAGAGATTTCTCATCAGGGGTTTTTGGAAAGCTAAGGACAACAGCTTGGGCCTCCTTATGACCACGATAATACTTCACACCAGAGTGGTTGAGACCAGTAATTTCATAAATGAGTTCCTCAGTGATAAAAAAAGACTTTCCACAGACAGAGATTTTACCTTCATTCCAGCTACTCGCAAAGTATTTAGAGATATCTTTATCGAACCCATGCAGTCTCTCCAAATAAGGAGTGACACATCCTTCTTTGAGTTTCTGCCACACCTTCGCTTCCTTCTTCCAATTACAAGCACTCTCCTCTCTCTTTAAATTGCCTCCAATGGCAAAAGCACAGAGCCAAAAGATGAGAAGGGAAACCAACAAAGAGATCTCAACACAACAATTGAAGATCTCAGAGAATAGAGGAAAACACACAATGCCAACAAAAAATAAAAAGACCCATGGAGAATACAAATTAAAGCCCTTATTAATGCCTCTCTAGCCTTTCCAAGAAATGAAAGCATTCGTACAACTTAACATGAGGTTAACTGTCTTTTTCATTATTACTGTGTATCATACCGGGGTGATTATGGATCTATTCATATATGATAAGCTTAATAGTTTCTTTATTTAACCCATTTTTGGCGTGCCAACAAATGATGTCATCCCGTCAGACACCCAAGTTGGCCAGGTTGTCAACAACAACATTGGTTTCACGATAAGCATGGGTGACGTAGATCTCCACAAACCTACTTAAATACTCATTAATCTACTCCATAATGTGTCCTATAGTCCATGAAGGTTTTTTACGACCCTTGATACAATTAATTATATTCAAAGAATCACCCTCGAGCCATAATTTAATGCACCCTTTTTCTACCGCCACCTTACAAATTTGAAGAGAAGCCATTGCTTTCACCACGTGGATAGTATGAATACCGATGGGAGAGGCCACGACGACAATGCAATTGTCATAACAGTCTCTTAGAATGCCACCACAACCTGCCAGCCAAGGGTTGCCTTTAGCCGCTCCATCAAAGTTTTCTTTTAACCATCTAGTAGGAGGGGAGTTCCAGACAACCCCATCTCTTTTAGACACAATGTTCCTAGAGATAGAAGAAAAGTTCCAGATGTGAATCACATCCCTATTTGGCACACCTTCCAACAATGAAGGACATTGATTACAAGCAGAGTGCACATTCTCGATGATGCTAGAGATTATTTTCGCACCAAGGATAGAGGGAGAAGACATAACATCCATAAAATTCCTATCATTTCTCTCTTTCCAAATCCTCCAGATCAAGTGAGGGACAAAGATTCTCCAAATCAGCTTAGCTATATTAGAGGCAAATGACGAAGACCATTGAGTAGAGAAGTCCTGAAGAGAACCAAGCAGGATCCACGAGACTTGCATCTTCAAAAGCAGCAGAGACCAAACTTCTTTGGTGAAGGAACATGACAACAAGAGGTGGGAAAAAGTCTTAGCTTCCTTCCAGCAGAGATAACATCTATTGGGGATCATAAATCCTCTTTTAGAAAGGTTTGCAGTAGTAAGCACCTTATCCTGCAGGAAAATCCAATAGAAAATATTGATCTTAGGAATAAGAGAAGATGACCAAACCTTATCCCAAAAAGGGGGGGATTCATGTCCAGAGATCAGAGAATAGATCGAAGAAACAGAGAAACGATGATTTGGATTAGGTGCCCAAGCAATGTGGTCAAAAGAATGATGGTGGATAAACCAAGACTTTAGAAGAAGACTGATAGGAGTCAAAGCATGAGAAAACTATGCAAGGTTGATCCACATATCTTCCCTCCAGTAGTCAGCAACCATAATACTCACTAGAAATTTACACCTCTCCGCACCTAGACATAATCAGGAAATAAAACCAGAGGCTTATTCAATAACCAATGATCATCCTAGAATCTGATTTTATTACCATCCCCCAATTGCCAATGAGCGCTCTTCACAACTAGGCTTTCAGCAAAAGAGATGTTCCAGATAAAGGATCCTCGAACTCTGATCTGCAAAGCAAGGAACTCCTCCAACGTAGGCAAAGATGGTAGATATTTAATCTTGAGGATTTTGTTCCATTCTTTCTGAATTTCAAAAATTCTCCATGCCTGTTTAGTCAATAAGGCCTGGTTAGCATCTCTCACTCTTCAAATCCCAAGACCACCACATCTCTTAGGTTTAAAAAAACTTTCCCAAGCAAGGAGATGAATACGATCTCTCTCTTCTATGCCCGAACACAAAAATCTTTTATGAATCTTCTCAATGATCTTAGCCACCTTACGAGGGATACGAAATAGGTTGAGGGCATACACAAGTAAATTTTGGAGCATATACTTTGTTGGGATAGAAAGATAAGAGACTGAGAGGGGAGGGGTGAATCAATACCCTCAAAAACTTTAACTATATATATATATATATACATATATATATATATATACATATATATATATATATACATATATATACATATACATATATATACATATATATACATATATATACATATATATATGTATATATATATATATATGTGTGTATATATATATATATATATATATATATATGAACATGCCTTGTCATTTTATTTCTTATACTTATTGTTATTTTACTTATTTTATCTCTCTCTTTCCCTACTCTCATTTGCTTTTTTATCTTTTTGGTTCTATCTTTGGGTACTTTCTATTTTTTCTTTTTTCTTTGTTATGTTTCCTTTCCCCTCTCTGCCTAGTTTTCTAAGCCCTCTCCTCACCTTATAACTCTTGAGACAAGATGGGTTTGCTACTTTATTTTTATTTTTACATTCTAGCACTTCTCTTCCTGATGATGGATCACGAAGTGTGATCTGAAACGTCGATGCTTAAAAACTTACACAATCAAATCCAGAAATGCACTTGAATATTTAACTAAATAACCAATCTACAATAGTAGTGACTTAACTATCCAACTAAATCCATTGTTTGCAAAATTCATCCAAATAACTTTGTAAATATAAAGTGCATGAAATCCAACAATAAACCAATCATGAAATGTAACACATAACACAAGTATTTTGGTTACATAGAAACCCTTGTTAGAAGGTAAAAATTGTAGTGGGGATGACACCCACAAATTCTTCACTACTGCAGTAAATAAATTATGCCGGTTAAGGCTACAAGTTTGATCATTTCTAGTGATCTTACCCTCTTAGGAGTAACTATAAGATCGATTAGATCTACCTTGTGAAAGGATTTAAACAACACTACTTGAGTGTGCACTCGGTTAAGAGATTTACAATCAGACTGTTAAGTCTACTCTGTTAAGAGATTTAAAACTCTTCTATAATGATTAGAGAATAACATAAAGTGTCTGTAAATGACAACTATACTTTGTCTGAATCAATTCTATGATATACTAAATATATATCACCTTTTTGTGTAGTAAACTGTTCTTTGTTCTACTCTATAGCCTTGAATGTTTCTGAATAAACTGAATTGAATCTCTGATAACTGCTTTGTCATGTAAACCTTGTCTGAATTCTAATGTCTTGAAGGCAGCTACTACTGCATGATCTCCTTGTCACGTCTGATCGATTTCTTGTCAAAATGACATCAATTACAATTATATAGCAAATTGCTATGATTTCCATGACCTAATTAGGTTTACAACATCTTAAAAAACCTAAGATCTACGATGTACAAAATTAACCTAGATCTAACTATTACATAGGAATCATCACAACATTTAATGATTAAATCTACAATAACTAAGCCTCGATCTTGGTAAAATGTTTTATGGATTCGTGTAACCATTTGCATAGATAAATGTGTCATTCCTAAATACTATGTTGTTTCTTGAATAACTTAGTAAGAACAACCTTTCCTGTTTGGTGAATACACTGGTGCTCGGTGTTACTAACACTCGGTGCTCGGTTTACTATGATGCTCGGTAAACATGCTCTGGTGCTTGGTTAAACCTATTTCCTTTTAGCTCTCGGTTCTACCTTGTGATTGCTCGGTATGAAAGCTTGTTTGTTCAACTGACTAGCATATTATAGCTTGTTGTTCCATCTTTTACTGACTGACCAGCTTAGATAACCAACTGATCTAATTTGATACTAATGACAACATCTAATGCTCAAATAGAGATAACAATCTCCCCCTTTGGCATTAGTATCAAAACTGTAATGTATATAAACTGATATTCTTCAAAATGTTCTAACTCTCCATATATACATAACATAACTAACTCTTCATATAAAAATCCCTCTCGGTGCATGCTCCCGATATGTATGTAGTACACTTGGCATATAAAATTACATTTGGCATATACATTATATTTCCCCCTTTTTGACATTAATGCCAAAATCAAAATTTATACTTACATCTTGTCAAAAATGTGCTTATGGGTTTTCATTAGAGAATCTAAGAGGTTTTCCCATTCCTCTTTCAAGTTGGTGAGAGAAATGTGCTCAAGACCGACTTGTGCATGCATGTCAAATATGTTCTCCAACACATAAATCTCTGGTGTTGCAACTAAGGCTTGTGCCTTTACAATGTGTCACTCTAATATTTTTAGGTGGGGAAGCAGCTTTGCTTGCAGCTTGGTGACTTGGTGACTTATCTTATCTTCCTGCTTCCTCAAGTCAGCTCTGAACCGCTTGAGTTCTTGAACTTTTAGAATATGCTTGTGAAATGCATTTGGCTCGGTTAGAGACAAATTGGCATTGGCTAGGATGTCAACATCCAGATTCTTTATCTTCTCACTGACCTCGACAGTGAAAGTCTCCACAGTGCATAACTTGAATAAAATTTGAACTATTTTCTGAGTGATAGATTGTAATTCGGTGATTACCTTAGACAGATTGACTTTGTTGATTGCCACTTCTTGGCTAATTTTCTCTGCTAATTTGTTTTGTATCTTTGCCTCTTCCCTTTCTTCAATCTTCTTCTCGACATCTATGTTCGAGGCATTTATTTTATTTGCAAGAGTTGCAAGTTGGTCCAAAATGGGGGTATCTTCATTAATTTGGACATCTGGCATAACTTTCTATAAGATGTCTCTCACATCCTCTAGTATCTACTTTCTCTTTCTCTCTTTCCTCAACTTCTCCTATGCTTCCTTCCTTGTACATAATTCCCCATATTTTCTTAATTCCTCAGGGTCCAATGTCCTCGGGTCACAGTCAGGAATTTCTATGACTTCATCAAGTGTGACTGGCCCTTTTCCATTCTTTTTCTTTTTCTTCTTGGACTCTTGAGGTGATGATTTAACAAATGGAACTATTGCCTTAACCTCAACACTCAACTTATCTTTCTCGGTAGACACTGTATCTTCCTTCTTCTACTCCTCGGTGACCTGTGTGTTAGTTGACTGAGATGGAGCTTCAGATGTAGTGTCTGTTAGAGTGGTCTCGGTAGGCTTGGGGTCATCTTGTGCCTTTATATCTACCTCTTTTTCCTTAGGCATTTTTGTCTCTATAGTATTTGTTGTGCTTGTTCCCTATTCCCTTGATGTATCTCTAGGTTTCTTAGGGATTAAGCCTTCAGGTTCTTCTTGTAAATGTAAATGTAACAATGATGTAATGTTAGAAAAAAAAATTGTTAGCTACAATTTTAGGTCATAAGACCTGATTCCTTATGGGTTCCCTGTCGGGGACATTACAACTACCAACACTATTCACAATACATCATCAACTATTTCATTACCTTTGTTCTATCTCTTCTCCCCCTAGGAACTTTCTCTCCTTGGTTCCGTTCTGATTACATACTCTTCTCTCCATTAGTTTCTTCCCGTTCGATGTACACCACTCGTCTTGACAAAAACTCTTCTTTATTATGTCTAAGTATATATGAGCTTGTTTCTCTCATCTGATCTACTCTTCAGTCATCTGCTCTTCTGATCTACAAACTCTAATATGATCTTCTCTTCTGATCTAAAAAATATGATCTGATCCTTATTATTTTCACATCTTCTTATCTCCCTCTTTAACATCAATGACAAATGTGTATCATCTTCTTTTATTCAAATTTATTTTTCATTTGAATGTCAGCTTCCTTTTCCTTTTCTCCTTCTGCTACCTTGTCAAACTCTTATTATGTTGTATCAGTTTCTAGATTCGATTGTGTAGAGTTTTTTTAACCATCAACATTTCGGATCATACTACATGATCCATCATCAGGATGCCAGAGATCAAGAAGAACAAAAGATGGTAGATTGTAGATCTAGAAGACAATAAAAGGTGGAGGGAGGAGGGAAGAGGAGAGAGAAAAGAGAAGTACAAAAATATAAACAATACATAAAAAAGGATAAACATAAAGAAGATGACCAATCAGACCAAGTACATAAGAAAGAAGTAAAAAACAAAAACAAAAAAGTATAAGACTAACCAAAAAAAGGAAACATAAGGGGAATCTAAAAAAGGGGGGACAAATCAGAAGATCAAAGAATAATAAATAAGAACAAAAATAATAACAAATATAACAAATAAAAATATCTAAGTGTGTCTGTGTGTGTGTGTGTGTGTGTGTGTATATATATATATATGCACATATATATATATAAATATAAATGAATACATATATATACCTATAACTAAATGTGTACCAGAGTATATATGTAAATGTATACAAGTAGTTGTATATATGTATGCATATATGTGTACCTATATACATAAAACAAAATAAATAAAAGAGCCTATATATATAAAAAATGAAGATATAAGAGAAACTCTAGAAGTCGAAAAAGCCAAGAGAGTGAGAGCGAATACACTAAAAGAAAACACCAATAAAAATAAAGAAGGGCAAAAAGAAGAAGCCACAGACCAAGAAATACCAGGAAGGAAGAAAACTCATGAAGCCAAAATATATATATATATATATATGAGCAAATAAAAGAAAGGAGAAATAAAAAGAGGGGAAGCAAACAAACAAGACAATGAGCCAAGAGAGGGAGCTAGAGAAAGGCAACAAGAGTGAACAAATAGGAATTGAAGAATAAAAGATGACACCAAATAATAGCAAAGAGACTATATATACACATACATATAGACATATATGTATGCATGTGTATATATACAAACAAAAAAGGAGAACAAAAACAAAAGCAAAAGAGAAAAAGGTGGCTTAGTGTGTACGAGAATGCGTACATGAGCCCAAAGATGAGAAATTAAAAAGGGAAAGGGGGGGGCAAGTGCAAAAGAACAAAAGAGGGGGAGGGGGAAGGCGAGAATCACGACCCACTGGGGAGGGGGGGGGGGGGGGGGGCAGGGCAGGAGGGAGAGGGAGGGGGGGGGGGTTTGGGTGTGGGAGGTTGACTAAAAAAAGGCCAAGGAAGATCCCCAAGTGGGAAGGGGGAGGAGGGAAACGAGGGGAGGGAGGGGGGAGGGGAAGGGGAACACAACGAAAGGACAAAGATGACAAAACTAGGAGGGAGGGTCGAGATGAGGGAGGTTTTTGAGGGAGGATAACAGAGGGTGCCAAGACATGCTTAAGCTCCAACCATCATCCCAGTTGAGGTTGTAGGGGTGGTTGTTGATTTCAATGGCTTCCTTGAGCTTCCTTTTGAAGAAGTTTTCCTCCTTGAAAATAACTTGAGTATCCTCTAAACAAATGTGGTGTTTAGTGGAGGAAGAATGCTTGGCTAACGCAGACTTAAGAACACACTCGTGCTTGATATCGACAGCATGCTCTTTGATTCTAGTGTTAAAGGAATGACCAGTTTCACCTATGTAGGGAGTACCATAGGAACAAGTGATCTTATAGACCCTTTATTCTAAAAAGATGTCTCTAGAGTCTTTAGTAGGGGGAACACAATTCCTTAAGGTGCACAAGGGCTTGAAGGCCACCTGCACACCTTTTTTACCCAAAATCTTAGAGATTTTGTGGGAGATACCTTCTACATAGGGAATGGAAATGAATGGGGAAGCCTCAGGGGGAGAGGGCTAAGGGTTGGTGGAGGAAAGAAAGAAGGCTTTGGACAAGTGGAAAGCTTTGGAGTTTTGTTTGTCCGTATAACCATTCCACTTGAAAACTTGGCGGAGATGCGTGAGATCCTAGTCTAAATTATCCTTGTCACAAATCTGGTAGGCTCTTAAAGTAAGGGTTTTGAGGATGCCAACCTTTTGGATAGGGTGGTGGTGAGAGGAAGCGTGAAGATAAAGTTCCGTGTGGGTGGCTTTGTGAAAAACCCAATGCCCTAGGGTGCCATCTGGTTTTTTGAGGATAGAAACATCAAGGAAAGGTAAGTGATTGTTGGATTTGATCTCCTTGGTGAAAGATATGCAAGGAACTAAATTGTTGAGGTGAATGTGAAACTCTTCTAACCCTTCTAGACCATGAGGCCAACAGACATTGGTATCATCTACATATCATTTCCACCACTTGGGTTTAAGGGGGAAAGAATGTAGCGCGATTTCCTCAAACTCTTCCATATATAAGTTTGCAATCATAGGTGAAAGTGGGGAACCCATGGCCACCCCGTCAACCTGTTCATAAATGATATCAAGGAATGAAAAAAAGGTTGAGCGCAATCATAACTCCACTAGAGAGGCAACCTCAACATTAACCTTACGCTTGACAATTTCTATGGACTCATGAATGGGAACCTTGGTGAAGAGGGAGACAATGTCAAAGCTAACCAATATGTCATTACTATCACATCTAGTGTCCTTAATAGATTGGAAAAAATGGTTTGAGTCTTTGACGAAGGAGTCCAAATTACCAACTAGAGGGGCAAGTAATTTGGTAAGGAAGGCAGCCAGCTTGTAAGTCGGGGAGCCAATAGTATCCACAATGGACCTCGGCGGAATGTTGGCTTTGTGGATTTTAGGGACCTCATAAATGCGGGGGGTGAGCTCCTTAATGGGTAGAAGGCACTTCTTAGTAGTGTCATCGAAGGAGGAACCCAAGA